>JBBPCZ010000001.1:2145558-2180699 GCA_037974445.1 Brycinus macrolepidotus
ATACCTTCAATTTTAACCACCAGTAAACACACAGACACCAAAAACACATCAAAACAGGAAAAAAATTACACTAATGGAGAGAAACAACACATCATGATGCTTTGTCTTCATCTGAGACACATCTAGGCGGATTCAGCCATTTTTTAACGTAAAACTCAATTTTCATGTGCGACGTGCGGTTCGTTGTGTGAAACGCGTTCGTTCTGCGAGTCGGGGCGGCGTTCATTATGCGGAACGTTCGTTCTGTGAGGTGTTCGTTAAGCTGGGTACCACTGTATTATAATACTGTCTGTTCTCTCTATAATTCTCTGAATTTAAAAGTCCTTATTGGATGTTAATGTTAAAACAAAATGTATTGAGGGTTACATAACAGACCTGTCCCACTAAAGCACCTCACTCTCTTCCTCAGAGCTACAGAGCAGTTCCTGTGGAAACCCAGGGGTTCCAGCCAAGGCGATCCTGAACGGCACCCGCTTCAACGTGGGGGACAGGATCCGCTACCGCTGTGTGGCAGGGTACACGCTAGACGGCCACGCCCAGCTAACGTGTGTGACCAGCACATCCAACGTAGCAGTGTGGGACTTCCCCGTGCCCATCTGCAGAGGTGAGAACACTCCATGCAGACCAAGTCTGAGAACCACAGGTGAAGCTTTTGTAGTATTTAATTTCTGTTCTCCAGGTCGTCAATGTGTTGAGAATGAGATTTTAAAGAGCCAGGTGGGAAATGTTCCATGTCAGGTGTGACAAATCTGTGCTCAGTGTAGCCCCATGCCTGGTGACAGTTAACCAAGTTTCAGTGATTACAGCCCTGAGTGACAGTAAAAACTCACTTACCGCTGGTTTAACAACAAAAAAATCCATCTGATTAGCTTTATTGATTTATTTCTGCAAAAGTATATTTATGTTAAGGTACGACATGGGTACAACATGGTTTAATTTTGGCCTTGATCAACTGAACGGGCCATTTATAACTTAACATTAAAACAACAGATATTACAATTGATTTTTGCCAGTTGATCACTGATATTCTCACAAATATTTTTTGTATTGGAAGTTTCATTGAAGATGACATTAAGATATGTTATAGGCAAATGAAATGTAGATAGATAGATAGATAGATAGATAGATACATACATACATACATACATACATACATACATACATACATGCATACATACATACATACATACATAGATAGATAGATAGATAGATAGATAGATAGATAGATAGATAGGTAATTGTAGTACAAAATCAATCATAAATCCAGCTCTGAGTGGTATATTAGGAAATTCTTCTGTAAAATTTTTCAGAATTTGGTAAGGAATTATCCTGTTTGAATGCAGGTGTTATAGATGAGATTTGGGGTTCTGAAAAGACGGTTTTGGGAAATGTAGTCAATGGAATAAAGAACACACCTGAAATGGAATGTGATAGAATAATTTTCCCTAAATGGAGGCACTGAATACATATCCCTGAGTGTACCACCCCAGTGACAGTACATTTTATCAAAGGGTGATGCAAGGTACTACAATTCCCACACTTGAACATAACTGACCCTTTAAACATGTTGGGTGATATGATGTCCTACATTAATGCCTCATTAACCGTACCGAGCACAAATGCAAATCGCTCTAAAAAATCCATTTGTCATGCCTGTATGAAAAGCCACCTAAAAGATTATCTAAATTTTATGACATTCTCAAACCACAACAGGTTTCAGATTTCAGACGGAATGGCCTCAGCCCTTGCTGGGAATTCCAAGCGGGAGCTGTAACACTGATAAACACTGTAGAGCACAGATCTGCAGTCTTAATCAAGAATTGCATCACTGATCAGGGCTGCAGTCTGTCAGTGTTTGCCAACCCTGGTCCTGAAGGCCCCCTGTCCTGCACATACATGTGTTCTCTGCTCTAACACATCCACCTCAGTTGATGGAGATTTTGTTAATTAGGTCCTTGGTTGCATCAGGTGTGTTGGGAGCCGGGGAAACTCTACAACATGGAAGCCAGTGCTGCTCTAAGACTGGGAGCTACTGGTCATATTCGACCTGGGCTAATCAGAATGCAGTAATCCTAGAACTCATTAGAAAATACCATTGAATATGCTGTGCATGACTTGAATATCATTGCCATCATAAGAAAACCATTTTTTTCCACCAAACACTAGATGCCTTTTGCATTGCGTGAACATTTCCTGACAAATGAATGAAGAGAATGGGTCAGCTTTACTTACAGTCTTATATTAACATACATTAGTTAAGTTTACTTCTCTTATAAAAATTAAAAAGGTTTTGTTACCGATGATAAGGTCCTTGGACAAAAGATCAAGTAGTCAAGTCAAGTAGGTTTATTGTCATTTCAGCCACATACACAGTACACAGTGAAATAAAACAATGTTCCTCCAGAACCACGGAGCAGCACAAGACCAAAAACGGAAACACCCCAAGACTGCATAAGTACAGACAGGACAAAATACACAGAGTGCAAAGAGAGCAGGAGAGAGAGAGAGAGCAAGAAAAACATGAGCAACAAAAGAACAGGACAGGCAGTTGACATTTGAATGAACACAATATTTTGACCGACACTGTATTTCTATCAGTGGAGTCATTAGTTGTGCAAACATGCAGAATGGAAGTAGATGGCATTAAATAATAATTGTGCAAATAATAGCCCCAGTAGGACAGAGAATGTGCAGTATATAATAAATAAGGGGTGTTCACAGAGGTATTTGTGGTATAAGTTGTTTAAGGCATAACAGTTCAGTGTGTATATGACTTGTGTAAGGAGATGAAGAAATTCTGTTCAGGGATGTGCTTGTGTGAGTGTGGGTACATTTTGAGATTCAGTTCAGTTCTGATTGAGGAGTCTGACTGGTCGGTGACAGCATCAGTCCTTTCAGGAAAGACTCTGCCAGTCTCTTGAGGTTCTAGTCCATTTTAGTCCACTTTTCCACTAACTTTACTTCATGTCCAAGCAGAACACAACCCTTACACTTCAACATTGCAGGATGAGCACTGCAGCACAGCAGACATTATGGAACATTGAGCACTGTGACTGACCAGCAAAATCACCAGATCACTCACCTCAATCTTGAACAGCAGGTGAGATACTGAAAGAGGCGCATGTGAACAGAAATGGAAGAGTGAGCTAAAATGGACAGGACCTTTCTCAGGAGGTATAATCCTTACCTGGTAGGGCCGACACTGTCATTAATGCAAGGGGGCGTGCGGCCAAGTATTAGAGAAGAGATAATGGATGTGACCAATTATTTGTTTAGTAAGGTCTCATGCCTTACTGTACATTGGGGCACCCCAAGTGACAGGTTTTGTTGATTTCTTACAGTAAAAATAAATACACACCCTTTACAGTTCTGCACACTTTGTAATCCCAGTTTTCTCCCCAGTGCAGTCGTGTCCATGCTAAGTATGATATGTCACATGATGCTACCAAGTCTGGGAGGATGAAGTCTAGGATGCGCCTGCTCCAAGATATACATCTTGAACAAACTCGTGATCCCCTAATAATAGGGCAAATGTCTGGATAGCAGCCCCACTGGACAGTAGTACCACTTAGTGTACACAATTGCAGTAATTTATTTGCTGAATTTAATTGTGACAGCCACCCTCCTGCAGAGTTTACACAGTTCGTTCTATTATTCAGATACTCCTAATAAGATATAGTAATCCCAATATTCTCCCCAGAGTAGACATATCAAGTTTACCCATCACACGGTGCTACCAGTCTGGGAGGATTAAGTCTAGCACATGCTTCCTCCAAGATACACATCTTTTCAAACTGCCATGAACGCAACATCATAGGACAGCTTAACACACTTGGATTAGAACACTAATCACATCCACATTGACTAGCACTGCACTGAGTGATGGGGGAGGGGGAGGTCAAAGTATGGATGAAGACCGGTGCGGAGTTTGAACAAATTTGCAGTCCCCCAGTGATTGGGCCAACATCTGGACAGTAGCACCATTTATTCTGCACAAATTAATACACAATTGCTGCAATTTATTTGCTAAATTTAATTTGGAGAGCCGCCCGCCTAAAGAGTTTGCACAGTTTGGTCTATTATTCAGATGCTCCTGATAAGACGTAGTGGATTAAGGCTGGAACGGAACCCTGCATAATGGCCAGCTCTCTAGAAACAGCATCAAGCCCCATTTAACTAAAACATCTCTACTGAAGTTCCAAATCTTAGTCAAATGTTAATGTTTAAAATTTCCACAAACAAAAGTCTGCTGCGATGGGCTGTGTTGTTTACGCACTGGAAACAGAGTGATCTCCAGAATTAAGTGTTTTTTTTATAAAGTCTCATTGTGTGTCAGACACAATGAATAATTTACTTGCTGCTTTAATCTTTAACTTAAAGTTCTTTGATGTCTGTCCAGGGAATGGAATTTTGGGACATGTGGCCTTTCGAAATAGCAACAACGTTTGCACTGCAGGAAAATGTCCCTCTCTGTATTGACGCACTACGCAATGGTGGGCTACTTTAAGTGAGAGATCCTATTAAAGAAAGAAGACCCACATCATACCAGATGCTTTAGAATCAACCCCAGCCTTGTCATCAACTCTGCATGTCTTTTTTAGGAACTGTTCAAGAAGCGTTTCAGCCCTTTGGCATATATTGATGGGTGTGCTCAGTGCCAGCAGTAGATGTAGATTGTACAGTAGCAGACCTGTCACCACTCGTTATATTGGTAATTAACAGGAATGTAACAAGACATTCAGCTCATGATATGATTTGATTCACAATACTGGGTTCAGGATTCCATATTCTCACAATATTTTATTGAAAAAAATGACCACAGAAACCCTGTGTAAGGTCATGCTGTCAGCTGAGTTGGTAGCTCCTGTGGGATAATGGAGTCTTTGAGTAGACTGAGCATAACAGTCTTTACTTTTAGCTGCGCAACTTAAGTGAAGTCCTTCAGTTAAAAAAGCAATTACAAATCTGTTCAAAAATGTGGATACTTAAACAACACACCTATATGAGCTTGCTATACATCCCATTCCAAAATCTAGGGCATTGATTTGGAGTTACCCCCTCCCCCAACCACCCCACACCAGAAGAATTTGTGTCCATTCTGTCTAAAGAACATTTAATCAAGGCCTGGCACACAATCCAGTTCATCGCAAAGGTGTTTGAGTTGAGGTGCAAGCCACTGGAGTTCCTCCACTACAAACTTGTCAAACCTTGTCTTATGGACCTATGGATCTCGCTTTGTGCACATTGGCACAGTAACATTAGAGCAGGAAAGATTTACTCTTTATTTCATTTACTTTAATTTGTTTTATATAATACCCTTTTGTCAGTTCAGGATAGACCCAAGCGTGGAGTCAAACAGGCAACCAAAAGCAACAAATTACAAAAAAAAAGATGCTGGCAGAGTTCCAAAACCGAAAGGCAGTCCGATTAGCAAGCATTTCCGAAACGTCATAACAAAGAGCCAAGTCCAAGAGTGCAGTCCAAGTAGCCAGAGTCCAAAAATGCAAATCCAAATCAGCAAACAAAACAAAAGGGGCAAGACAGGAATCAAAATCGAGATATACAGGCAGGGTAATATAAATCAGGCAAGTCAGGTAACAAGGTTCAGAACACACTCGGTATGCAGAAATAGTCCACGGCAATACTTTGCAAATCTGAGAGGCCTGAGGTTTTTAAACGTGGAGGTCTGAGGTATTTATCTCCATTAGTTTTAATCATTTGATTAAAACTTTAGATCTAGGCATTAGGAGTCATTGTGGGGAAGAGGGGTGGAGTCTAGGGTTAGTGTTCTGACAGCATCTGACAACTTTACTATAACTATGGAGCTCAAACTCTGAAAGACAGCCCCAGCACATTATTCCTCCTCCACCAAAATTTGCTGTTGGCACTATGCATTCTACTAGGTCGTGTTCTCCTGGCATTTGCCAAACCCAGATATGTCCAACTGTCAGATACTGAAGCATGATTCATCACCATTCCATTGCTCCAGTCCAATGGCAGTGTCCTTTATATCTCTCTAGTTGTTTATTGGCATTGCACATAGTAATTTAAGGCTTGTATGCAGCTGCTCAGCCATGGAAACCTATTTCATAAAGCTAATGACACATAGTTTGTATGCTGATGCTGCTTTCAAAGGCAATTTCAAACTCTGTAGTGAGTGATGCAACAGAAAACAGACCATTTTTACATGCTTAGCGGCCCTACTCTGTGGTTTGCGTGGTCTACTGCTTTGTAGCTCAACCGTTGTTGCTGTTAGATGCTTCCACTTCACAGTAACAGCACTTACAGTTCACCAGGGCAGATCAAGAAAGGCAGCAAGTCATGAACTAACTTAAGGCAAAATCCTTTAACTCTGCCACATTTAAAGTTTTTCAATATGACCCGTTCTGCTGCCAATGTTTGCCTATGGTCAAAATATATGAAAACACTGTAAAATAATAAATATATAAATAAATAAATGTCAGGCTCTGTTCCTGTAATATAATACATATTTCATTGTTTCCACCCCAAATACAGCTTTGCTTTATTTTGGTAAGGCTTATTAAGTCATTTATAAGAAAAGAACAGGACAGTTGCTGTCAGCAGTACTATCCATAGTTTGTTACTTGCAACAAGTTCAGGATGCATTTTACTTGTAGGATGGCAAAGTAACAAATCTGGCTTATAAATCCATATGCTTATGGCTTCTAGCACATGCAGAAGGAAGGCAAACAGATTATGTCTTGATATTTGAGTCCCAAGGCCTGTCATAGCAAGATTAGCCACATAACATGACTTTGGTAGCATCTATGCAATCTATAATGCAGTGAAATGCAGAGGAGAAAAAGGACTCCAGGATAAAATATTAGACTCACTTGGCCAGCATGTAAATAATGCTTTTTCAGCAAATGAAGATTCAGTTCAGTTGAAATCAATTTTATAAATAGACTGAGTCGCCTGTTTATTAGATGACCCAACCTTGTGCTCACTCTCATTGACCACTGGATCAGAAACTCTTACTATATAGATTTGTAGGTTTATAGTTAATTGCTGTTTCCCATCTGTTACTGCCAATTAATTGATGATGCATGCTTGATTACAATGGTTCTGGTCAAAACTGGTGGAAACACAGGCTAGTTCAGTAGACTGCACCAAGATTTAAAGAATCCTGAATGGAACTGGTTCAAGAACCCATTCCCGGTTGGTAGAATATGGGTATGAAAGAAGCCAAGACTCAAAAGGAGAAACTCTTTGAGGGCAGGAGGAAGAACCACTGAGAGGAGCCAAGACTCAAATTAAAAATGAAGAATGGAGAACTCAAGACTCCAAAAGAGAAGTTCCCTAAGGGCATGACAAACCAAGACGCCAAAGGACAAGTTCCCTAAGAGCATGAAGAAGAACTACTGAAAGGAACCAAAACTCAAAAGTAGCAAACCCAGCCATCATGAGGAAGAACCACTGAGAGGAACCAAGATTCAAAAGAAAAAAATCTGTGAGAGCATGAGGAAGAAACAACGAGGGAAAACAATAAAAGGAAAAGAAAATTCATTTTAAAGATGAGGGAGAAACACTGAGACGAGCCAAGACTCAAAATGGGAAACCTCTGAGAGCATGAAGAAGAACCATTAAGAGGAACCAAAGATCTTCTGAGCCACACTGCAGTAAGGATAAAGAAAAAAAGACCCAAACGTTCACAGAGATGTCTGTGCTATTTGTGCTTCATGAAAATGGATTCCCTTTCCTCACCCCTGCTTTATTTCTCACTGTGTTAATGGACCTGACACATCTAACTGGATGTGGTTAAAAGCTATGTGTTTGTGTGTGTGTGTGTGTGTGTGTGTGTGTGTGTGTGTGTGTGTGTGTGAGAGAGAGAGAGAGAGAGAGAGAGAGAGAGAAAGAAAGAGAGAGATTACTTTCTAGCTTTTGTGAAGTATGGTGCATCTTCTTTCTCTTTCTCTCTCTCTCTCATTTTCTCTCCCTCTTCCTCTCTCTGGCTGCCACTCTCCCTCTCTGTCTCTCACCCCGGTCTTCATCTACTTCGTAAGTGGAGCGGGTCCTCAGAATGGGCAGATGGTCTTTTGATCTCTTTTCCTCAGAGAACCTGCCCATTCTCTTGATGCCGGAACACATCCAAGAATCTCCAATAACCTCAAATCACCCCCTCTCCTTTCCCATCCATCCAGCAACCCCCGCCCCACCCACACAAACTAGACCCAACCACCCTCATGCAGGAGATACATTATTTATCCAAAAGCTTTCAGTTGCTCAATGTAATTAGCAGTTTCAGCTACTTTAAGGCACATCCATTGCTGGGCACAGGTGTTCAATTGCATGCATGCTACTATGTAATCTCCATAGAAAACCAGATTATATTGAATGGTATGCTTTGGAGCAGCCTTGGATCACGATGCAAGGTGAAGTTTCCCATCACTAGTTGCCTAAACCATATCTGGGATTAGTTGGAGTAAGGAAGCTCTAATGATTTGGAGTGGTAGACTGCGTTGTACATTTTTGGGATGATTTGGAGTGTTGAAGCTTAACTGAATACTTTTAGATGAACTGGAGTTATGAAGCTCCATCAAACACTTTTGGGATGAGCTAGAGTTATGAAGTTCCATCAAACTCTTTTGGGATGAACTGGAGTTATGAATCTCTATCACACATTTTTGGGATGAGTTAGAGTAATGAAGCTCCAATGAACACCTCTGGGATGAGTTAGAGAAATGAAGCTATACTGAATGCCTTTGGGATGAACTGGAGTTATGAAGTTCCATCAAACACTTTTGGGATGAACTGGAATTATGATGTTCCATCAAACACTTTTGGAACAAACTTTGATTATGAAGCTCCATCGAACACTTATGAGATGAGCTGGAGTTATGAAGCTCCATTGAACACTTTTGGGATGAGCTGGAATCACAAAGCTCTACTGAATACCTTTGGGATGAACTGGAGTTATGAAGCAGAGAAATTCCTAAAAATGGTTTGTATACAATACTAACAGTTTATTTTATGCCTCACAGTGGTGCAGTGGGTAGCCAAGGTTGGGGGGGTTGAATCCGGGTCCTGGCCTTGTGTGTGTGGAGTTTGCATGTTCTCCTCATGGTGGCGTGGGTTTCCTCTGCGGTTTGTCCTATAGTCCAAAGACATGTGTGTCAGGAGAATTAGGGATTCTAAATTGACCATAGGTGTGAGTGAATGGTGTGTGCACCCTGTGGTGGGCTGGTACCCAGGGTGAGTCCCTGCCTCACACCCATTGACCCTGGGGTAGGCTCCGGGTACCCGTGACACTAGTGTGGATTGAGTGAGTCAGTTTATTTTATAAGAAGTAAGAAAATGAAAAGGCTGAATAAAACAACTTACATTTCAAATTTACACAATATAAGTTATTATTAGTATAACAACATGTAACTATAAAAATAGAATAACAGTAATGACAATGACTATTAAAAAAGAATAGCGTTAATTATTCATGAGTGCTAGTGTCTACATATTCAGATCACATATAGCAACAGTTAAGCTAAAAAGAATACATTTTAATAATAATTTGAATTTGAAACATTACAATTACACAAAATATGACGAGGCAAGTTTGCTTTTTAAGTTTTTAACTGAAGTTACGAGGCTAATGTAGCTAACAGGCAGTGGCAGCTTATAGCCACTTTTGTATTGTTAGCATTATGCTAACTGCACGCCTCAATCTTCACACATTTCTCAAATCAAGGAGAAATCACAGACAGGACTTTTTATTGTTTAAAAATGATCAAAAGTATCCCATGTTTTGACCGTACTCTTGCCCTCATTTATAAAGACTTACAGACATACAGTGGGATGCGCATACAGCTCTACGTCTCAGCCGTTGTCCGGGGGCGGGGTTGGATGGCAGACGCAGAGCTCTATGTCTCGGCTTTGTCTGGGAAACAAAAAGTAGGGGGGGCGAAACAAATGATTTTGAAAAGTGGGGGGTTCTATAAGGGTTCCGGCGCCCATGGTAGACATTCTGATTACATTCAGAATCAGAATGAGAAAACTTTATTGATCCTGGAGAAAAATTGCTTATGTTATGACTGCAAGGACAAAGACAGACACAGAGACAAAAATATAAAGTCTAAATAAAATTAAATCCAATAAAAATCTGCAGAAAAAACTCAATATGAAAACACTATGCTATATACACAAATGCTGGGGTATTAATACTATAGATAAATAATTTACTGTTACACCACCACTTTAAAGCAATTTGATTTGTTAAATTTCTCCACAATTAACCATTTCACATCAAACCACTTTTTTGTTTACAGCTCAGCCACTGAATTATGCAAAAATACGTAAATAAAAAAAAGGAAATTCCCTTCCACACAGTTTGAGACAAGTATGTGTTGATTTAGGCCCTGTGCTTCCATTTAGGCTTCCATTAGTAACTGCATTAACCTCGCAATTCCAGTGCAGGACAGGCACCCAATGTGGCTGATCCACTGCATTTAGGATCAGTATTAAATTGAGTAGATTTGATTTTAACTTGTCTGGTTGTCGGACACGTGTTCTTCAGCAGGTCTTCCTTCAGCAAGTCCGCGGATCTTGAATGAGAAGTTCTGAAAGCTTTGCCATCAAACATTAAGGCAGCTCAGGCTGATCTGAGCATGGAAACTCGCGCACGTCAGTGTGCGTTTTGCTCCACCGCCATGGAAGGGTGAAGTTATCTCCACTCACCTCCTCACTCGCCTCGCATCCAAGCCTAAAAACCACGAGATCAAACACATTATCGCTTAGCAGCTGTTTGTCTCCCAGTAACGTTGAGCCCAACATGAATATTGAAAAATCCAGCATGAAAACGTAATGTAGAATGGCAAAGGCATTATCATTTCAAAGGCCTGATTTAGGATTTGTTAATGCAGGACCCACGGGGTGTCTGTGGCAGCGCCCAAGCCAAAAAAAACCCTTGTGCTTTTACCAGGGTTTGTTTACTGGGGAGGAAAAAAATATATATTGAAATGTGCTGCTTATTATGAGGAAAACTTCAAAAGCAGCCTTTACATAATGGGTGTGAATGTTTTAATTTCCCCAGGCCAACATGAAAAACGTCATCTGGTCATTGCGCAAGCTGCATTACGGCCATTACCACAAGGGGCGCTATAGCAAAAGCCAAACTTGGTCAAGTCAACCACCTGAACAATCAGACCAGTGGTTCAAGGACCTCTGTCGTAACTAGTGTGTGTGTGTGTGTGTGTGTGTGTCTATATATACACACTATATGGACAAAAGTAACGGGACGCCACCATTACACCAACAGGGATTTTAACGACATTGCATTCAAATACATAGACTTTAACATGTAGTTGGTCCATATTAGCAGTTTCAGCTACTTCTCTTCTTGGGAGTTTGTTTCTGTGGGAATTTGTGCCCATTCATTATGTAGAGAAGGCCTGACTCGCAGTCTCCGTTCCAGTTCACCCCAAAGGTGTTGGATGGGGTTGAGGTCACGGCTCTGTGTGGGCCAGTCAAATTCCTCCACACCAAGCTCATCCAACCATGTCTTTATGGACCTTGCTTTGTCCATTGGGGCACAGTCATGCTGTAATAGTCCTCAAACTGTGTCCACAGAGCTGTCAAAAATGTCTTGGTATTCTGAAGCATTAAGATTCCCCTTCGTTGGAAGTAAGGGGCCTAGCCCAAACCCTGAAAAACAGGTGTGTGCCAGTACTTTTCTCCATATAGTGTCCATTCTTATTAATTCAAGAGGAAGTTATTAATTAATACAAGTAAAGCAGCACATACTCCTGCTGTGTATGTGTTTAGTGATTGTGGCTGTTGGAATAACAGTAGGTCCCACTCTGATTTGCCTCTATGGCCTTGAGTGGTTAAACAACCACACCAGCATGAGAAGTTAGCTTCGGGAGCCTACACACTAGAGGCTGACACAGCCTCTAAAAAGCAGCTCGTTCAGTGTGCTTCGGTTGGGACGCTCTGTCACCGTGTCTGTATGCAGAGAAAATACGAGCGTCGAATAGGTCAAAGCATTTCAACTTTTGCTGCAACAGATTCTGGCATAAAGGTACGGCAGCCAATGGAAACATGCATGGGTGGGAAAAGAGAAAAGCCTGATTTGCACCTCTTGTACTCAAACCATACAAACCTTTTTGAGAAGATGTGCACACAGTTACTTCTACTGCCCTGTTCCTGCTTTGTCACCCTTTTACAGAAGGACCATGTGTTTTGACTGCACTGGCTGAGTGTTGTCATTTGTATTGCTGTACTTGTGCTGAGTATTAGTAACAAAAGTAATATTTTAAAAAGCACTTTTTTTTTTTCATTTTTTAATACAAAGACTTTTGAAAAAGAAAAGAAAATTGAAATCAAATGGCGAAATGTTAGAATCCAGTGTATAGAATGACAATAATCACAATCATAATAAGAATCGTATTAAGCATAATCAGGATATTTAACTTAATGTTCACAAAGTATCTTAAAGGGCCCATTTCATAGTTTTTTTTTGTTAAATAGTATTATTGTATTATTAATAGTATTATTATTTTAATAGTATGATTTTTTTGCAGTATTATTTTTTTGGGTGGGTTTATATTCTTTTAAACAGGGGTGGGCACATTTTTGCACTCAACTGTATGTAAATGACCCCTGTTCTAATTGGCTGCCTCACTGAAATAAGACTGGCTCATACACTCCAGTGGGCGGGGCTAAACTGCAGTAGGCTATATAGGGGGATGTAAATATATAAATGTGTTTGTGACATCACAAAAATGAATTTAAAATGTAGCATAAATGGACTACATGGACTGGGGAACGAATGGCTTGAAATTTTTCAGAGAACTTTCAACATTTTGTACAGTTTGGTTTTGTGAGTCCTTTGAATGAAATGCTTTCATGGATCAAAGTACCTTCAACAGGTCTTTGGCTTTTGTAGTAGGATCTGAAAGAGCCTTCCTACATACAGAGTGAAAGTATGGACTGCGGTCAGTCACTACTGTATGTGTCTCCTGTACTTACTGACTCGTTCCTTTATGGATGTATTAAGTTTGATAAGTCCCTCCTTCGGTGAAATAGTCATTGATTTCCCTAAACACTGTTTACCCCATGCTGGGAAATTACATTGTAGGACAGCGGTACATTGCGAGTTATGCTCTCTTTTTACCTTCCCGCAATCAAAACTGCATCTGGTTGGGCGATATTGCAGGTTATTGAATGGATTTAAATCCCGCCTGCTGCTTGTTATGACTTTATTTAGCTGACATTGCATTCGAACTGGATCGCTTTTGCATAATTGAACTGGTTGAGTTTCTGAAAGGAATGAACGCTTGAGTAGAATTTATGTCCGATTGCGCATTTGCATCAGCTATTTATATTAATATGATTTTGGTTTATGATCCGGCCTGTCTGAAATCTGAATAATTTAGGCTGTTTCCGTTGCCGATCTATTATGTGAGGTAACCGTTATATGTGTCTATACAGGCTCTACGCCGAGGCCCACTCTGAATGGTAATCTAGGCCGCTCCGACGGAATTGGTGAAGTTTATAACGCGGATTTACAGCTGCCAAGAATGAACCTGGACAGAAGGATTACATCCTACTGTCTTACCTTTGGAGGCGGAGAAGATAAGTGCTGTGCATTCCGTCTGATAAGCGTTCCAAGGTGCAAGCGACGTAAAGGGACACTCCATCCTGCAGGTGTTTCATAAATCTGATAACGAGAATCCAAATTAAATCATAAAAAGCCGTCTTAATCTTTGATAGCGTGATATATTTTTGCCTGTTCGGGGGATTACGGCCGAAGGAGAAAGCTCTCTCACGGAGCTAGTGGTCTATATCGGCCTGGCAGTGCTAGGAATGAGCAAAAGGTTCTCCGTGTTCCACAGCACTTAATACATCAATATTATATACTTTTCTGAATAACAAATGCGTGCATTAGCCGAGCATTACAAGCCACTAGACGACGGAGGTCTGGTCCCCAGTGTGGTCGCCGTTTATTCATTATTTTCTGCTGGCATGATCCGTCTACAAGAATGGCTTTGCTTAAAATAGGCCTGAAATGTGGACGTGTGAGGCAATTGGTAGCCTTGGGAATAGCCAGCAGTGCACAAAAGCATCAGGGCGTGATTTTATGTAGAACTGAAAGCATGGGAGTGAGCATTGGCATCTCTAGACCTGTAATAACACGTTGCTGTGGCCCATTGTGATGTTTTGGCAGCAGAAAAAAAGGATCTGAGCAACTTTGACATCCAAGGACCAAGTTGTAATGGCTAGACGATTGGATCATAGCATCACCAAAACAGCAGGTCTTGTGAGGTGTTCCTACTATGCAGTGGTCAGTATCTACTAAGAACGCTTCAAGGAAGGACAGCCAGTGAACCAGCAACAGGGTCATGGGTGCCCAATGCTCACTGATATGGGAAGGCTAGAGTGTCTGGTCCTTCAGAAGAACTGCTGCAGCACAAGCTGCTGTTCTTGCTGGTTCTGATAGAAAGGTGTTAGAACATGCAGTGCATCACAGCTTGCTGCGTATGGAGCTGCGTAGCTGCAGAACAATTCACTACCGACAGTACCTACAATGGACACATGATCTGGACTGATTAATCTTACCAAGTAAAGAAAATGATCTGGTCTGATTAATCTGACCTGGTCTGATTAATCTGACCAGTAAAAGAAAGTGATCTGGTCTGAGCAATCAGGTGGTGGTTAGGGAGTTGCCCCTGTGATCGGAAGGTCGTGGGTTTGAATCCCAGGACTGCCAGTGGCACTGCTGAGGTACCTTTGACCAAGGTACCGTCCCCACACACTGCTCCCCGGGCATCACGCTGGTGGCTGCTCGCTGCTTCGCTTGGTGAATGGGTTAAATGCACACTGCACAATGCACAATTTCACACTGTTCACACTGTGTGCTGTGCTGTGTTCACATGTGACAAATGGCCACTTTACACTTAATCACCTTTTCTTCTACATTTTGTGTGTTAGTGTGAGTGTGAGACCTTAGATCCTGCATTCATATGGACATTACTTTGACACAAATCTACCTAAACATTGTTAATGGCAACAGTATTCCCTAATGGCAGGATAATGTGTCCTGCCATGTGGTAAACACAGTTCAGGAATGATTTGAAGAATATGACAAGGAGCTCAAGGTATTGGCTTGCCCTCCAAATTCCTCAGATCTCAAACCAATTGAGCATCTGTGGGATGTGCTGGACAAACTAGTCCAATCCATGGAGGCCCCACCTCACAACTTACAGAACTTAAAGGGATCTGCTGTGAATGTCTTGGTGCAGATACCACAGCACATGTATAATTTTGGCCAAGAGAAATTTTGATTCTTGCAGACAGCTAGCAACAGCAATTCATAAGTTCAGTTAAATCACTATTCCTTGCAATTTGACCCCAAGAGATAAAGGATAATGTCAATTCTGTTTGCTTTACACTTGTGCAAATATGCACTCCATGCCACAATCTGAGGCAAATTTATCTGAAATTACATGAGATTTTGGCATCCTATTAAAAGCATCCTATTAAAAAATCAATAAATAGCATGCAGGAATCTAAATCTAATTATTCTGGAATATTGCATAAACATTGTGAGTGACTGTTTTCTAGGCTCTACATGTAGCTAATAACACTAATTAACTGCTATTGTGTCAGACTACAGTGGAATTGCATAATTAAGATGGCGATTTCTTTTTTGACTAAATAAATGTTTGAATAAATCAAATAAATGCTTGATGAAACTCACACATGTATGAAAATATTGTCTTCATGGAAGAACATAACCAGCAATTATTTGCAAGACTGCTCTGCTGAGATTATTCTCATTGTTGAGCTTCTTCATTCAGCCCAAACCCCAAGTGGCTTTCAGTAGAGAGGACAATAAAGTCACTTCAGTGTTTGCACAGTAAACAGCAATATGCTTGGAAAGCTCACACACAGCACACTGTCCATTTTCTTCAAGGTTTTTGAACATCTACAAGGTCTCTGTCCTCAGTTCACATGCTGTACATTTGTAAAAACAAAGGCAAAAAGGGTTCTATTGGAACTCTGCTGGAGAACAGTGGTCAACCTTCCAGAGAAGTTCAGTTCTAGTCAAATACAACACCTGCTCTGGCTGATGAACTTCCTCGGAAGATCCTGATTGGCTGGAGTGTAAATAAGTGGGAGGGGTCAGCATTTTAGATGCAGTTTGGAACTAAAAAGGAGATCTACTGGACTAGGCTTGGTGACCACGTTTGGTTCCTCTAAAGAACCATTCAGTGGATGGCTCTTTTAAAAAGCTGAAAGCACTCATTTAAAGGTCCTTTAGGGAACCAAAAGTGGTTCTACTAATACAAACCATAGCACTATTACTTTTGAGACATTTGTATTTGAGATCTACTGGTGACCCAGGTTTCATTATGACCTAAACCTAAAAAACAGGGATGCAGATCTGACAGCAGGTATCGGTAGAATTTGCTGGATCAGATATTTAAGGGAAAAACAGAATGATTCCATGCCAACAAATTTAACAAATCTAGCCTGAAATAGCATGCACTCACACTGTGTGAGGTCATGTTGTTAGCTGTGTGTTTCTTCCTGTGGGGTAGTGGAGTGACTGAACATGATAGCCTGCTATTAGATGCTCATTTTAAGTTTTTTTTTAAGTGCTTTAGCTCATTTAAAGCTTATCTTAACAAGGATTGCAGGGGGTGCTGGAGCTTATCCCAGCAGTCATAAGGCAAAAGGAGGAGAAACACTCTGAACTGGTCACCAGTCTGTTAAACACTGTGACAGGCTCACCCAAGGAGCAATTTAGCATCTTCAGTTCACCTAATGTGCATGTCTTTAGACTGTGGGAAACTGGAGAACATGTAGGCTCCACACATGAAACATCCTGGTCAGGAATTGAACCCAGGACCATTTCACTGTGAGGCAACAGCATTAACCACTACACCTCCATGTCACCATGTTACTCAGCACTGTGATATTGGCCTTTGCAATATTCTTACTGTAAAAGGCTGCAATGTACAAACAAGCCGTGTAACCCTTAGAACTCAGAGCGTGTCTGGTTTCATCAAATAAAAACAGTGTAAAACAGTCTAAAACTGGTGTTTGTTCACCTACAAGCTTGGCGTTTGCTGCTCTTTCAGTAGGAACGCTGCAGCTTTTTTTGTTAATTTCTAAGACCTAAAGTAAAAGAAATTTTGGCGTTTTTGTGGCGTTTTTGTTTGCTTGTGATGCCATTTTAAAACTCCAGTAGTGGCTATTATTATTAAAAGTTTTAAAATTATAATAACTTTGGTTTTACGTGACATAGGAACAACAAACAAAGCTCTGCCTGACGTCTGAAGCATCGAGCATCAACACAAACCGGGGGAACTTCTATACAAGGAGTTGTTTGGCCGTATGATGACGATTTACCATTTGTTGTGCTGCCAGCACGGATCCATGCTGCTCGTGTTCTAAGGGTTAACAAATTACAGGTTTTATTTAATATGTGCCTTGAGCATCCTGACTAGCCTGTTGATGTTACAGACGTGTTTCTGTGGGTGTTTTGGTGAATCAATGCATTTATCATCCAATAAATATGAATACATTTGGTCAAAACAATGAAGGCCAGTCTTTAATAAGGTCCATTAAAGATTCAGAAGAACGTTATAATGATATAATACATTTTGTACAAAAGTATCCAAAAACTATATTTTAAAACCTTTAGATTCTACAGGTTTAAAATGTTAAAATCCCCTAAAATCCCTTCGATTTATCTCTAAGGATTTACTGTTTAAATGGGAAAAAAATTGCAAAATGAAATATTTTTATTTCTTAAAAATTGTGTCATTGTGATTGAATTGCGTTATTTTTATTTGGTCCTACAGCGGAGGACACTTGCGGAGGCACCTTCCGCAGTTCCAGTGGTGTGATCTCCAGCCTAGATTTCAAGAATGACTACAAAAGCACTGGAGAGTGCACATGGACCATTGTGGCTGACCCTGGAGACACTATCTCGCTGGTCTTCACTGACTTCCAGATGGAGAACAAGTTTGACTATCTAGAGGTGGAGGGATCAGAGCCACCGTCAATATGGTGAGCTTCAAGGCAGTTTTTTTCTGTCTTCTGTCATGGACTTACATTTCATTAAAGCACTCCGATTCTTTTTCTCACAGTGTGGTGCATACATCCGTTCGCTGTCATGGTGTGTAGCAGTGCTTTGATAATGTTCCCTGAGATTCTATCTCAAACACTTTAACATTGTAGTTTCATACAAAGTGATGGAAGTGGCATTCTGAGAGCATGTTTTTTTTTTTGTTTTTTTCTGAACCAGATGGCTAAAATTACCATATATAAGTAGAATAAAGGATTCAGTAGTAGTGCCTTGTTTTCTGTGCTGCTTCCAGGAATGCTTATGAAAATTACAGATATTTTATGATATTTCTGCTTAAAGTGATGGCCGATCACATTTACATGATTTTCCCCAAGACATAGAGGTGTATTTATTATGGTTGCACCTCTGTTAACCCATTGGAACCATTAAAATCTCAAAATCCATGTTCCCGAAGAGCATACTCAACATAATGTTACAATGTTCAGTAGAAAAAAGAAAATAGCTTGTTTTACTCTAGTAGTGGTGAGAATCTGATTTGCAAGGTCAAACAGCAGTCACTTTTGCTAACATATTAATATTTATTGCCGTACTAATGATGTACACATGAATACACTGACTAGGGAGTTCCTTGAGGATGAAACCTCAGGAGGAACCAAAAGACAGGAGAATCCATCCTCCTCTGGTTGGCACTAAATAGTGAGAGAGAATAAAAGAATATCAGTATACAGATGACTAACAATGTTAGAGGCAGATGTGTGACTTAACCACTAAGGAGTAGAATCAGTAGTCAGCAACAGTAGATCAGTTAGAGTTTGTAATCAGTAGCAGCAGCTTCTGTTGGAGTCTGTGTGAGTAGTAGAAGCTTTGATTAGGGGATGGGCAGTGCGTGTAGGTGATACATGGTGGTCAAACTGGTCTGGAGGACAAGTGAGTGAGAGACCCTGGTAATGGTCAATCTGGTCTTGAGTACAGGTGAGCAGGAAAGTCCAGAGATTCATGATCAAGCTGAACGGATGGGCAGCCTCAGAAAAGACAGCAAAACGTATCACCAGACAGGAGGGCAGTTATCCAACTTGGAAAAGATAAGCAAAGGCGTACAAGATATAAATGTACAAGATATAAATGTATTAATATCATAACACCCTGAGACATTGGCACCCCTCTAGTCCGTCACCAACAAACATGATCGGGTGAGAGTGGTGGGACAACAGCACAAGCATCTCAGCTTAGTTCAATTCTCCATGTCAGTGAACTCCAAGATCTGCACCTTTTATCTAACTGGAAAAATTAAAACCTAAGGCCTGACTAAACAAGTTGGATTTCTGCCTAGACTTGAAAACTGAGACAGTGTCTGAGTCCTGGAAGATTATTCCAAAGCTGGAAAAAGCTCTTCTCCTTGCTTTTATAATTCTTGAAACTAGTAAACAGCAGCACCTTGTGATCTAAGTAAGTGTGTAGGTTTGTAGTGGAAAATAAGTTTACAGGGGAAGCGAGGGCGTTCAGGGTTTTATATGTCAACAGCAGAGTTTTATAATCAATACTTTATCACTATATATTACTAGATTTGCTAGAAAACCAATAAATTCTGGTAAGAACTCTGTACAAGGCCCTGGCGGCCTGTAGACGATAATTAGGGAGGAAGAGGTCTTATTTGCCTCTGGATTGGTTATATTAAGAAAAAGAATTTCAAAAGAAGTGAAGGTTAAACCTGTTGGTCTGATTGAAATACAGTGCGTTTCTAGGAATAGTTGGTATGCCTCCCTCTCTGCCTCTGTCTAGGGTTGCATATGTAGTTGTAGTCTGTGTGGGTGGCTTCAGTTAGTGCAAAATTTTCATCAAGTCTAATCCAAGTTTCTGTAAGACATAAGACATCATAATCTTGATCAGCTATTATTTAATTTAGAATAATGGATTTAGCAGTGTTAACCATTAGATCTAAGGTGCTGTTATGGCAAGTAGTCTGATGGTAATAGAATTATAAGAGCATGCTTTTTGAGCTTTTCTACTTTTCCGTTTGGTTTGGGGAACAAAAACAGTCTCAATGGGACCTATGTGGCGTCTCAGCACATTCTGGCGGTTGGCTGGTTTAGCCAGTCTGCTGCCTGGTCTTGGCCCTGGTTTTTCAGCAGCTGTCAGAACCATACTGAGAACTAACTAGCATGGTATGGAATATGCTGCAAGACGTAAGAGTACAACTGTCTTCCATAGGGAGGATACCAGGCTTGCCCTCAAACTTTTCAGGCATCCAGCAATTCAGCACCCAAAGGCTGCTGTAGGCTTCAGCGCTATGCCACATTGGGATTGGGCCAGAGCATATTACAGCATTGTCTGGGCTAATGTACATACCTCTTTAATGTTATTCTTAGTAACTTCAGATTGCCCCAGACGAATATCGTTAGCTCCAACATGAATAACTATCCTGAATGCCTATGGCTAGCTAACAGCTTCAGCTTCGTTTTAATGTCCAGCACCCTGGCACCCAGTAAACAGCTAACATGATATTAGAGTAGGATGCCCTGGGCAGCAATAGCTAAATTCTATACTCTACTATTAATATTGTGCTTTCATAAATGTCATAAATGTTTTAAAGCCTTCAGCTTTCCATGTTTAAGGCATACTATGTGATACAACACCAATTTTCCTGTCACACACTCTTACTTTAAGAGCCACGGCCCCAAATGATCAAAAAACACATGAATTTGATCGGACTGCTCAGACTGAGTCGCATGTCCAAAGATGTTGTGCAAGTGTCATGGTTTAAACCCACAATGTACAAAACCAGCTCCATTTACAGTGTCATAAAGGAACAGTGCTGCTCTTTTATTTCCATGTCATCTACACAAATATGCTGAGGCTTTTTCCATTTTTCACAGTGATGTAGCTTGGCGTTAGGCTCAATCTGTATCCTTTTAGGGCATTTTTGTAGAAAACAGTATGTAATACAGCAATAATATAAGCAAGTCTGTGTGAAATGATTTGCTGAGGTATTGCAGTTTGAGGCATGTGTGTGGTGGTGCTAAACTAAAGAAGCAAACTTTGGACACCAAACACGTCTTAACCAATGAACTATATTTGGAGTACAATGGAAATCGGTGTAAATCAGATTTTTGGCAGACGTATCGCTTTGGCATCTGAAGCTGAAATACTGTTAATCAAACAAACTCCCTGTAAATTCCCAGCTGCATGTGCTGGCTTTGTGTATGGAGCGCCATTCGGCAGGCGTGCTCGTTTTGTAATTGTCTCGACCTTGCTTGTCATGGCAATCTTCTGACAATTTCCTTCACCGATGGCTTCATCGATTCATTCCCATAAGCTACATGACAAACGAAGCCACGTTCCTGCGGGGTCCGAATGAGCTTCTCTTCCCCGCTGCTGCGTCAGGCCAACAAACAAATCAATGGGTTTTGTCGGAGTGACCTTTATGTAATTCCACTATACTTCCTCTCTGCTGTTGGAAAGGGCAAAAACAACAGCTTGTAACTTTCAGATCACATTGCGTTTCAGAAGCTGGGAGAAGAGCAAAACCAAAGCTCACTGGGGCTACACTTACTGAGTTTGGAAGGCAGGAGTGCACTCTGTTAAAAGGCAATGAGCAGATCCTGCTGAAGGGTGTTGGGATACATGTGCGAGCGAGGTATATATAGGCCTACACTTTTTAATTTTTCACTTTTTAAAAAAGTCTTTTATTCCCAACACATTCCAACAATGCCAACATTTCTGCTGACCTGGCAGAAAAGACCCTCACCCATCCTGACCACTATGTCACATCCTGCACCGCACCTCCACCGTTCGCAGTCACCAGACTACTGAACTGGAGGTGTCCTTTCACGCCCCCCTGTCCACGTGGAGGTTTGTTTTGGTTTGGTGCATTGCTAGGCGGCGCACCTGTTTTACGTTCAGCCCTTGTCATCAGGGTTCCCTTGTGTTTCCAGGTGTCTCCCCTCATTAGTTAAGTATATAATTATTGTCTTGTGCTTCTGATTGCTTCTCGTGTCCCTGCTCCCTCATGTGTCTAGGTTTAAAAGACCAGCTGGTCCAGTAGACTGGCATGCGGTCACCAAGCTTGTGTTTTCTAGTAGCACCCAGCACGAAAGGAAGCGCCTCCAGGCTGGGGTTTCCCACATATAGCTCCAGCAAGGGTTAGAGCGTCTGAACTCCCAAGTGGGAGCGTGAACTTCATTGTGACTGGTCCGGTTGGATAGGAGGACCTTTCCTCTGATGGAGCAGTTTCCTCAAGCCAAGCCAAAAGAAAGCGAGAGTGCTTGTGTCCTCACGTGTCTGTTTACATGCTTTGTGTTTTTAAAAGCTACTTTGATTTGAGTTAACTCCTGCATTTGTGTCCTCCTTCCCTGAGGCGACATGACACACTAAACAAACCCAGGACCTTCTTGCTAGGAGGTGGCAGTGTTAACCACTCTGCAACCATGCCGCCCAGTAACACCATATTTGAAAACCTTAGGTTCTGGCATCTAAAGAATAGAGTATGTTCAGACTTGGCAGGATTGGTTCAATTAAGAGTGCATTATTTTTTCTTGGTCCAGACCAAAGCAGTGATCATGTTAGGCCTAGTTACAGCAGGGTTAACAAGTTTTCTAACTCAGCACAGTAAGCTTAATAGATTTTATTATTTTATCAGGATGCAATCTATAGACCGTACCAGGTTTCCAACCAGAAGCATATCTGTTTTATTGCTTTTGTGTGTTTCAGAGGGAGTTATGGAGGCTACGTTTTTAGAGGCGCAAAACAGTTGAGAAAGCACTGTCGTGAATGAAACATTTCGCAAGACTTTAACAAGACACCTGAGGCCACTTTAGCTTCCCTCCGTTTCTGGGTCATTCTTGTGTCTTTGCACCCAGGCTAAGATCAGCTTGTGACATGCACATCTGGTTTTGGATCAGGTGCCTCGTTCCGTAGCATTTGGTGAATACAGGTCAGATATACCCTATGCTCCCCTGCTTTGACAATGAACGAGTTTTTCTGGGACAAGGACGAGTCATATTCCCTTGCTTAAAAAGCAGCATTGCACATCCCAATCCTGATGTGTATTCATACCGAGTGTTTCCTACGGTTGTATTCATACCGGTTCCCCTGCCTCTCTTGCTACTGAAGTGCATCAAAATCTTTTCCTTTGCTTTCCTTCCCCGTTTTCCAAGCTGCAACCCGTGAGACAGTGGCAGAAATACAACATCTATTCAAGACGCTGAGCCATTATGCTGCCTCATAGGTGAAGGTTAAAATCATATGGCTGCATACACAGCGGTTATGGCCCGATAATTTTGCAGATAATAGTTTCGCTGCTGCAATGCCAGAGCACTGATGTTATATTGCGGCTGCAGATGCGTCGCATGACAGCGTCCGAGATACGATTTAGAAAATTCCTTCAGAACGCTAGCTGTTCACAAGATGCTCTTAACCGAAAGTGCCAGCTTTCACGTCTCCGTTTTAGCCAGTTGATTGGTTTGGTTAAAAATTTCATTGCAGTTTCGTCTCGCTTTTGTCAAGGCCTGCCCACTCACACCCATACCCTGTCCCCTGCCATTTCTGCTCCGTCACAGCCATGTAATTCGCCGGTGACATTTCAATAAGCCTTTTATTTCCTTGCTTTTCCTGGTCAGCATTGCGACGTTGGAGCCGCAATATAAAATGAATGGCGTTTCCAGGCCCTGTAAAAGCTCACCCACAGTCTATTAATACGGCTTGTCACTGAGCACATTACAGAGCTTTGTATAAACTGATAATGAGGCTCTGGCCCAGCTGGCCTTTATTGTGTTTCTGCCTCAGCCTGTGTAAAGTTTCTCTTTTCCGGGAATCTTCTAATATACGAGCCTGTCTCTCATTAAGTCCCTTTCTTTCATCTAACATCTTAGAGGGTTAGTTTGGCCGCACAGGCTAGTGTTACTAGCTGTGATTTCTGTATTCTGTGTAGCCAGACATTTTTGCTAACTAACTGACTTTCAATTATTAAATTATTCTTAAAAGTGAAGTCTGAACAAAACTCTAAATGTCTTAAGTTTTTCACATTTTACATGCCAATATCAATTTTTCCAGAATGTATTGTAGATAACTCAGACATTTTTGTTAATAGTTACTAATCACCAACTAATTTTGGAGGTAAGTTTTAAGTATGAACATAACTTCTGACAAATAATAATGTGCTGAACGTGAAATGACATGAAATGAATGAAATACAGCAGGGAGTGTTTAGCCTGATCTTATGCATTTTGCATTTTACCTGCAACCAAGTAGGGTAAATGAGCTAACAAAGCCAGTCATGAATGAAAGCTGCTTTTTAGCGTGTTCTAATTTGAATATGTCATCTGGGCCTTCACGCTTTAATTTAAAATTAGCCATGTTAGCATCTTTGTGGGAAGTATTCCTTTTAGTGACATGTTGTAACGTCAGTGTCTCTGGAGCCGGACAAGTGAAATGGGATGCTCTGAAACATCCTAGAATCAATAATCAATGTCTTAAATCTTGTTTGCGTACAAGTTTTTGCTTATGCTAATTTTGACAGAACTTATCTCATATAGCAGGATCTCATATGCACTTTGTTTCCGGGGCCTTCAAGCTTTCATTCAGAATTTGCCATATTAGCATCTTATAGGTTAAATGAAATGCTCTTGAACATCTGTCAGAGGAACTAGAATAATAAATCAAAGTCCCATATCTCATTTGCCAACATGTTGCCAAGCTTTTGCTAGTGCTGATCGTGGAAGTTTGTATGAACATCACTTAAAAGTTGTAAACAACCAAATCCAAATAACCAAACAAGGCTAGTCATGAATAAAAGCTGCTTTGTTAGCATGAGCTCATATGCATTTTGTCACTGGGGTCTTTCATTCAAAATTTCTTTTAGTTATATGTGATGTCAGTGTTTCTGCAGTCAGACAGTTGAAATGTGATGCTCTTGAACATACCTCAGAAGTGCTAGAATCAATAATCAGCATCTTAAATCACATTTGCTAACATGTAGCTAAGCTTTTGCTCATGCTAATTATGTTAGGATGTTTGCATGAACATTATGCAAAAGTAGAAAACAACCAAATCCAAACGACCAAACAAGGCTAGTCATGAATGAAAGCGGCTTTGTTAGTATGACCTCATATTCACTTCGTCACTGGGGCCTTTCATTTGAAATTAGTCATGTTGGCACCTTTGGGGGACATATTTCTTTTAGTTATAAGTGATGTCAGTGTTTTTGGAGTGGAAATATTTCAGTGTTTGATAGTTGCTGGGTAGCGATGGTGCGCTAACCATTAGCACCGGAGCGGATCTCTGGAACCGCCGAAACTGCCTCAGCCTTGAAACAGTTGCATATTACAGATGAGATGAAGCTTTTGTCCCGGCCCTGGCTCCCAATGTTGTTTACATCCCAGTAAATAGCCGGGTGATTTATAAAGGTCAGGTTTTATGACATGTATGAAAACCTTGCCCCACACCTGCTACCACTGATTCTACTCCCTCTGTTTCTGATGTTTTTTGGGGGATTTTTTTTTTTAATTCAACACGTGACCTCAGTGTTGTGTTAGAGGCTAAAACACGTTATCAGTGCATGCCTGCTGTAGCGCAGTGCAAATCACATGGGTCATTATCATAAAGCTCCGGGATGTGTTAAATAAAACATACCAAAGGTACTGGCAGTGAATCAATGCTTATGGAAAGCTCCAAATTTCAGGAGACTGTGGGTTCTCTCTCTCTCTCTCTCTCTCTTTCTCCATCTCCTGCTTGGTCTCTCTCAAACATGGACAGGGAGAGAGAGAGAGAGAGAGAAAGAGAGAGAGAGAGAAATGGAGGCCGAGTGCGATTGAGAAATCTGCTTACTGCAGCAAACAGACTCCGCTGAAGAGACCATTGCATAATAGGGCAAAGCAGTGACAGTGTTTTTTCTCTTTTGCTCTTTTTCATCCTCTCTCCCTCTCTGTCTGTGTCTGCGGGCCTGTTTAACTGCGGTGGACGTTATTTCCACCGTGGTACAGTTCGGGATGTTCCTGAAACAGATCAAATGCACTCATACGTGTGTGGGAGAGAGCTCGATGACGCACAGATGGAAATACGTGTGTGTGTGTTTTTGTGTGTGTGGGCCGCACGGTATGAACACACTACTATTGCAATTAAGTTGCTACATATTGTGACCGCAAAAAGTGCATTGGTGAGTGTGGTTAAAGACTGGCCTGTACTATTTTAAGTGGTTTACTTGTATTTGATCACATTGACTCGGCTTTTTCAAAACTGCTGAAATTCATATGTGACGTTGCTAATGGCAACCACAGTTGTTTAGGGGGCTCATTTGCAGCCTTCTGCATCGAGGCCAGTTTTGTGATAAACTGACACACATTGTGGTATTGCAGGACTGTCACGATTACCTTGTTAAACACAATTTTCAGAGAAATAATCATCATTTAAAATTGACCTTCGAATCAAAAATGATTGTCAGTTTGCAGGAACTTTAAAAGTTTGTAAAATACTTTTTTACACATTTTAATTACTGGTTTAATAAACAAAATTAGTACTAATTGAGTATAAATTAAGTATGAGTATGTAATGAATATAATTTCATGGTATTGAGTTTAAAATAGTACCAATACATTTACACCTAGGTTTTGATATTTAATTATTAATATTTTAATGTGTATTAACCACAGTCATCAGTAACATCACAGCGCCACCTTGTGAATTAAGCAGAAAAAATCCATTTTGGCAGTCTGACAAACTGGGTTTGTTCCCGCATTCAGTCAGGTACAACTCTGTAATATACAAGTGTGACTCTGTTAAAGCAACACTCTGAATTCTACATTCACCTGCTGTTGTTTTAAGGTCATATGGATGTTAGTCTAACAATTAGCTTACAGTTAGCTTAACATTCAGTAAGTATTCAGAGTACGCCTTAAACACAATGGCAAGTGAATGTAACGTTCCGAGTATTGCCTTAATAGAGTTAAATTGGTAAATTACAGAGGTGTTACAGATTATTAGTCTTTCTGTAATGACAAAAATTTTTTACTAATCAAAAAACAGTGACTCAGTCAGCTCAGCTGTGGCCCGCTTTTGGCCCTGCCGTCGAGCCGGGCCGTAACAGCATGATTACAGCTCAGGTACGGGTTGCTTTATTTGTAATGAAAAACATTTGTTTGTGGTACAGCACAGTTTCTTGTGCCAGTAGAAAAGTGCAACTAGTGTCACGCCCCCAACAAAAGTAATTAATCCATTAAATACTAAATACCTAATAAACATATCAGTGGAGTGAATTAGTATCGTACTGTGAGGACTGCACCACTAGTACTTATATAATCCATGGTTTCAACCATATTTTGTGCATCCCTGTATGTGTATGTGTGTGTGTGTGTGTGTGTGCGCACATAAAAGGAATGCGCAGAAAATAACAACCCCAAAGTTTCCATCTCACCTCCCTGCTGAGAACTTTGGAAGGTTCAGCATTGGCTTCACCTCCGTCTCCACCTCTTGCTAATGAAAGTCTCTTTTTATTTCCTTGATGGCATGCTTCAAGTGTTCTGTTTGGATCTCTGTTCTCCCAAGAACAAAATAGCCTATATACAGAATTGAGTTTGAAGTATTTGTCTAGATGTGAGACAGTTAGACACATCAGAATGGAGGGTCATTCCGTGTCACATCACTTGAAGAGTGGAAGTTTTGACACCACCTGTCAAACATCTTTGAGTCGTGGCTTCGGAGGGCATAAAGAGGAATCTCTGATGCTGTTTGAGGATTTTTATTCTCATAAATGTTCATTAGATCAATAGAGAGCTTGAAATGAGAGGCAGCTACGTCAATCTCAGATTTTTTTTTTAAGATCTAATGACAGCAGGTTTTTTGATGTAATTACTAATAAATGGACAGATACGGCCTTGATCAATGAATGCAAAAACTATTTTTTTTTTTGTTTTATTTAAAACCGCAGCTGCTTCTAATATCATCTGAACATTTATTAATCAGAGGAAATGGTCTAAAATGGTTTGGGATAAAATATCGTTATGTTAATTTACTTCAAAGTTAAGGACAGTTTTTGTCCTTCACTGACAAAGGATACCATTTAGAACACATGTGATTCACCGAAATGAACCAATGAGTAGAGCGGTTAATAGACTCCCTAAAATGTGCTCAGAAGGACAAATCAAAGATGCCATCAGTTTCAGGACTACATATTCTTCGATGGTCATTCGCCAACACACCACAGTTTTATCATTCTGTTTTAAAAAACTACAGACACAGAGTTCATTGAGTGATGCCATTAAAGAATTTTGTGAAGGATATCCAGAAGACTCTTCTCACTTACAAATCTCTTTCAGAGGACTGTTTGGAGAGCCACTGCCCTAAAGGACCATGCTTGAAATTTGTAAGCATGAAGAACCTTTAAAGAAACTTCACATCTTGAGGGTTCTTCTATGGAACTGTGTAAAGGACTTTTTCTGACCTAAAAAAGTTTTGAAATGTCTGTTAAAATAATTAAAACAAACCTAATTCAATAAACAATTAAATATGTGCTTAAAATGACAAAAATAGAACATGAAATAAATAATAATAAATAAAATAAAAATTATGGCATAAAATAAATTTTCCATGAAAAAAGCACTAAATTGTCTGTTAAAATAAAATCAAATAAAAAAAGATTTTTGGGCACTATAATGACTGACATGAATACTACTACTACTACTACTACTAATACT
This sequence comes from Brycinus macrolepidotus, assembly GCA_037974445.1. NCBI lineage: Eukaryota > Metazoa > Chordata > Actinopteri > Characiformes > Alestidae > Brycinus > Brycinus macrolepidotus. The sequence continues at coordinate 2,174,293 of JBBPCZ010000001.1, forward strand.
GCTACTACTACTAATAATAATAATCTTATCTCTCTCTCTCTCTCTCTCTCTCTCTCTCTCCCTCTCTCTCTTTCTCTCCATATATATATGTGTATATAGTGTATGCCCTCTCTGGTCCTACTTTGTACTTTCCTGTGCTGAACTGCAGTGAGATGATATGGAATGGAACTGAGGTGACAACCCGCTCTTTGCAGGCTGGACTCATCAACTTGTTACAGCGTGTTCTTCAAATACCGTGGACTTTAAATTCCATTACATTGCCCTTGATAAGTGTTCATTTATACTTAAAGAAAATGGACGGCTGTCGAAAGATTGATGCTACGTGTGAAGCAAGAAACCTCTGTGTAGGACGGCTGAAAAATAGGCCCCGAGCTTTCTCGTAGAGCCCCCTTTTCATGGTAAACGTTGCACTGTTTAAGTGGATAATGTGAGTCCAGGGTGAGATTGCCTTTAATTGAGGCCCTAGCCATGGCAATAAAAAGTCCATCTCCAGCTGAAAGCAGGAGATCCAGAGCGCTGAACGTGGAAAGGTTGAGCTGCATGTTAATGTATGTGCTTCAGCTCTTGTTTCTTCATTCCTGCATGTTCCTCAAGGCTACAGATTATGCATGGTAGCCTGTGGCAAGAGATGATGCTGGTGAGCTGCGGCTGAACTGTGTGTGTGTGTGTGTGTGTGTGTGTGTGTGTGTGTATGTGTGTTTTTTTGTTTTTTTTCCAGGTTGTCTGGGACGAATATCCCTGTGCCCATAGTCAGCAACAAAAACTGGCTGCGGCTCCATTTTGTCACCGACAACGGTCACCGGCACAAAGGCTTTAGCGCTCAGTATCAAGGTAAGGTTTTTGTTTGATGTGCTTTCATTTGTAGTAAGGCTTCATGGTACAGATGAATACTAATATTCTAATTATATTACTGACACAGTACACCTTACAGTATATTAAAGCCAGGGCTGGGATCAATAGGTCGTGGGTTTGATTCCCAGGACTGTCAGTGGCACCACTGAGGTACTGTCCCCACACACTGCTCCCCGGGTGCCACGTTGCTGGCTGCCCACTGCTTCACTTGAGGAATGGGTTAAATACAGAGAAAGAACTTCACACCGTTCACACTATGTCCCGTGGTGTAGTGTGTTCACGTGTGACTATAAGGGTCACTTTACTTTATATCCTGCATTTTCCACTTTTGTGACATTTGGGTTGGATTATGTACCTAAAACCATCCTAATCTATTTTTGCATGATCCTTATTTTAAACCTTTTTATACTTAAAATGTTATTGCTGTGTCTTTAAGATGAGTAATAATAATATATATAAACATGATATATGTAAACGGCCTTTGTACCAACTGGCTCATTCAGAAAGCAGTCCGAATCACTCCTAATAAGTTTGATGTGAATGGGCGGGGCTAAACTGTTGTAGGCAAAATAAGCGAATGCATGTAAATTTGCGTTTTTTGTGACATCACAAATATGCAACATGCATTCTTTTACATATATCTGCTTATTTTGTCTACAGCAGTTTAAACCCCGCCCTGCTTTTTGAATGAGGCATGATAAAAGGCAGCCAATCAGAACAGAGCCAATTTAAATAGATTTATTTTTATTTCTATATTTATATCTCAATATTCCATATATTTTAAAGGCACAAGGTAACTACATTTTTAAGGGATAATGAGATGTTAGAAAAAGATCAGGACTGGTGAGTGAATGGTACATTTTGTACATTTCTTTACATTTATTTGTTTACAAAATCTTTTATGTCAAAACACCGAAGGAAAAGTCGTTGGCTTTCTATGGCATGGGCCCTTTAAATGAATCATAAGTGGGTTATCATGAGGTTCATTTGCATATTGCAGCCTTTTTTGTTATAAGTAATTAATGAAATATGATATGTTTAGCATTTAGCATTGCTGTTAGCTTGCTCTGAGTAATGCACCACCTAAACTGGAGAAAGCCAGCCTTCAGTGCTATAATATGCGTCTATTAGTTTTTATTTGCAGATTCTGAAAGTCGGAATATGTTGGGAAAGTTCCAGTATCGCAAAGATCTTTAATTGCCTCTTTTAACTTAATCAGCAGGTAATTATTTTTGCATTTAAGAAGTTAATTTGATTTTTTTGCCCATTTATGAAATGAGGATGACCTGTCGAAAGTTGCGGCAAAGCAGGGCCACCTGGGCTGCTAAAGCTATTTGTTAATAATTAATATACAGCAGCAGGAGGTTATGGAACCAATTTTTTGCTGGCAGTACATATGGGAAAAACCTCTGAACTGTTGAGAAAAATAAGTAATGGCATCCCAGAAAGGATTTTCATATGTGAGTTAACGTTGATGTGGGCCAGGATTGCTAATTTAGAGATTAATCAGCTAACGAGAGTCCCTGACCACTATTTTTCACAGCAGACTTTATTGCTTCTACATCAGCTTTTTTAAAAGTCCCAATGGCTTTGCAGTCTTCTGTCATGGATAAATGGAACGAAGAGAAACAGTAACAGGTCCGTGGTTTTTCTTCTAATATCTGTCACCAGCCAATGTTTATGAAATAAACATCACTTACATTACACTACATTACACTACATTACACCACTGGCCCTTATTAATAATCACATACGCTGATGAGCCAAAACATTAGGACCACTGCCTAATATGCTGTTGGTCCCCCTCGTGCTGCCAAAAGAGCTCCAACCTGCTGAGGCATGGACTCTACAAGACCTCTGAGGTCGCCATGTGGTATCTTGCACCACCACATTTCCAGCAGATCCTTACGTTCTGCAATATGCAAGGTGGGGCCTCCACAGATTGGAATCCACCACAGCTCACAGATGCTAGATCGGATTGAATCCCCCTCACGCCATGTCAAACCAAATTTGCACCACTGTTGAATTTCATTTTCTTAACCTAAACTCAGTTCACATGCACACACGGTAATGCTGAATTTGGAAGTAATTAAATAGGAAGGTGTTAAGCATGAACACAGAGTGGTAATAATTGTAAAAAACTGTTGTCTATAAGCTGACTTAACAGAACTAACAATTAGAAAAAAAAAACATACAACTAATGTGGTCTGGTTAAAATCAGGGTGCAGAATATAAAGGGGGTTGTGGGGGTCCAAAATCCCTTGAATAACAAGACCCCACCCCCAACAGCCTTAACAGCAAAATTTAGGGGGTTTGCTGTTCTCTGGTTTGCTTGAGTTATTCAAGATTTTGTTCACCCTAGTTTAGTCTGTCTCCAATCACACCCCACTCCTGTTAACTAAAATTTCAATTTCATTTCGTTCATAAGGATTATTCTTGTTCACTGAGTTCTTGAAATGTTGAGCAAAACACTGAATACCTTTTGGCAAATAGTAGAAGTTTAATTGTCTGTAAAATAACACAATAAACGAATGTAGTGGTTCCAAACATTTGAATTCTTGTGTACATAACAGTTCTGTTAACTTCTAACGACTACTAACAGAGTTTGAACAAAACTCGGTTTCATCCAACAGCCATTACTTTAACCAGAGATGCTGAACAAGAAGCTATATTTCCGGTGTCCGATGTTGTTGGTCAAGACCAATGGATCAGTTCCTCAGTGTTATTGCATCACATTCAGCCATCTTTGCAGATTAGGGGAGAGCTGGAATTGAGACTGTGAAATCCCTAACCTTCTGTGCGAAAGATCGTTAGCTGTGTAACACAGCGCCCTCCGATTCTCGAAGGGGGGACAATTCTGTCCTTGTCCAGCTGTTTCTTCACACTCATATTTTCTTGGGCCTACAACAAATGGAGCCAGCAGAGAATGATCTTGGGATTGCGAGCTGTTCTCTGGGAGACTTACTTTGGCTGCTTTCATTTCTTTTTTCTTTTTCTTCCCCTCCCTGAACAGTGAAGCGGTCTGGAGATTTCAAATCAAGAGGAGTGAAGCTGCTGCCTGGAAAAGACAACACAAGCAAATTTTCTATAAGTAAGCCTACTGTTCCGTTACACATTTTCAGAGCATAGCTTTATATTCCAACAGCAAGTTACTTTCATAAGGTCATGGCTGTGTTTTTAGCAGTATTCTGATATTTTTTTACTTTTACTCTTCTGTTTACAATCTGTTTAGCATCAAATGAAGGATGTAGGTTGCACATAAACCTCAATATACCATGCTGCTGAGACAGAAACAATCAAAAGGCGATTCTAAAAAGATCAGCACTATTCGTTACATCGTGAGCTTCATTCATGAATGCATTAAGTTAGAAATTGGTAAAATAAAAATCCATTGGCTTTGTATTTTCACAGTTTGATACTGGTTAAGGTACACACAATCCTCTGGTAATTCCTTATCCTTTTGCTTTGGAGTCTTGAGTAGTAGAGCCTTTCCAGAACTGCTCTACTGCCCAGTGCAAAAGTCTCTTGGGGCATTTCACAAAGCCAGATACCCTAAGCAACAAGGCAAGCAGCTTATCCAATAAGAGCTGAGCTACAGGGCATTCCAACTGGACCGTCCTCACTTTTGGCCAATATTTTCCAGCCTATTAGGTAATCTTGCTCCACTAACCATAAGCAAAACCAGTGTATTTCTAGATGTATTTAAGATAATACTCTTACTATTGTGTTATTAAAGACTATACATTATACAGAATGTAATTTACTGCAAATTAAGACCTCCCACCTCAATGTTGAATTATTTTGTATATAAATATTTTAAATATTTAATATTTTTTGAATTGTAATGAAATAAAATATCACCACTCCAAGGATTTTGTAATGAATGGACCAAAAGAAAAAGCATTAATTGACATTTTTCCTTCTTCTAGACTGTAGAAACAGCTTGACATTAAAAAGACCTTCAAATCAGAAGTTAAAACTAAAGCTAAAAGACACAAGAGTTCAACCTACTCAAATGATCTTGGTTCTTCTAACTCAAATTTCTAGCTCTAAGTCTCAGTCAAGTATACAGAGTAGAATTTGTTTTTTTACTGTATTTCCATAGCATCTGGGGCTCTTTTCATCCCATTTTCTCCTCTGGGGCTTCCATTTAGGGATGGCTATGACTAAGACGTCTGAGTGGAGTGAAGTCTAGTGTAGTCATGAGCTGTGTAATCAGGTACATTATAATTACAGTTTATAAAATGTCCTTATGGAGCTACAAAAAAAAAACTTTATATGAGGAAGAATAAACTTTTGTAACATTCAGTGTAAGACAATGTGACATAACTAATTTTGGATCATTTCCATTGGTACATCCATCACTTTATGTTTTGACACAACATAAACAACAGCTGGTGAAAAAGTGAACTTTATACTGATGGGACTGTTCAAACCACTGTGGAGAGTCCTGGTGCTGTAGAAGTGAGTAGAAGTAGAACTACTAGGCATTGCTGGCAATAAAGGCTCCTGTATTTGTGCTTTCTGATCACAAACACATGAACAGAATCCAAAAATAAACTTCATATCCAGATGATACTGTAAATCGTAAATTCACAGCCTCTCTACTATCCTTAATTAACCCAGAATAAAATGAACACATACTACCAGTGGAAAAGAGGAGGTTAATCACCCCAAATGCCATAAATGTTATGTATCTTAATGTTATATACAGTACTGTGCACTAATATTTAAAACTGTTTAAATGAGCAGTGAGTGTTTTCTTCACATTAATATTACTAAATATACTATGCATTCATTTTCTGTAACCGCTCAATCCTTACCAGGGTCATGGGTACCCGGAGCCTATCCCGGGGTCCACCGTAGGGCACACACACAATTCGCTCACACACTCACACCTACAGTCAATTTAGAATCCCCAATTCACCTGACATGCACCATGAGTGTGGGAGAAACCGGAGACCCTGGAGGAAACCCACACCACCATGAGGAGAACATGTAAACTCCACACACACAAGGCCAGGACCCAGATTCGAACCCCCATCGCTGGAGGTGTGAGGCAACAGTGCTACCCACAGCGCCACGTGGGGCCCACTAAGTATACTAAATAAAATTAAAAAGAATAAATACAAATAACAATATACAGTAAACAGTGATTCAGGGAGTGCTAACACAAAGGAACATTCCCACCTACTTGCTAATCAGCCATGTGGGGCCACAGTCACGGCATGTTTCATCTTATATATCTGTACACTATTTGGACAGAAGTATTGGGACACACTTCTTATTTACTGAATTCACGTGAAGGACAATCTTAATCCACCTTTGTGGACATAGTTTGGGGAAGACCCTTTTCTAGTCCAGCATGACTGTGCCCCAGTGCACAAAGCAAGGTCCATAAAGATACGGTTGGATGAGTTCGGTGTGGAAGAACTTGACTGGCCCGCACAGACCCCTGACCTCAACACCATCCAACACCTCTGGGATGAACTGGAACTGAGATTGTGAGCCAGGCCTTTCCGTCCAACATCAGTGCCTGACCTCATAAATGCTAT
>JBBPCZ010000001.1:2180799-2236087 GCA_037974445.1 Brycinus macrolepidotus
CACGGTCGATTCGCACCTATGCTCTTACATGGTCATATTAATCCGACTAATTCCCTTACCTTTATCTAAGCAAAGTTTAATTAAATTTCGCAATTAAGGAGAACTTACAAAGTCAATTAACGTATTCCTAGTGAATTACTTCTCTAAACGAGTGATTCAGGGAAATTACGTAAATAACCGTGCTTTGATAGAAGTCCCTTAATTAATTAATTAATTGATAAATATTTTATAAATATTTATCTGGTGGAGAATCAATTATAATAAATTTTGAGCTAATAAATTCCTACACATGATTGATTTAGCTGTAGGCTCCTACCTAAATGCGCTATTTGCCAATGAATGATCTTGGTCATTTTAAGTGAGAGATTCTTGCATTTTTGCACTGGATTTGAGTTGGGTGCGCCTTTATTGGATGTGAAATCAGAATGAGCCACACAAACCAAAGATTTTTTAGTTGAGCCTGACTGAGTGCCAGTGAGTGAGCTGGCTTAACACCCCTTAACTGCGGCAAAATTACTGTAATGCATGGCTTAAAAAAACATGTTTAAACTGTAATTTTCTTTTCCACAATTTTACAAAAACTGAGCTTTGGAAAGCAGCCTGTGAGCTGTTCCCTCTTTCTCTGTCTCTCTCCATCTAATGTCTCTGAATGTGCGAACTAGCAGGCAGATTGGACAAGTGAATTTCTGCAAAATTTCTTGGCTAGTCCACAACCAGTTGTCTTGTTGCTTGAATGATTAGTTATGAACTAGTTACATATAAACTGTACATTATTGTAATCACTTTTGAGGCTTTCAGGTTGACAGTTTACTATAGCCGTATTCTCAATGTTTCTCAGCTTTCTCAGTGTAATTGGTGTAATCATCATTCCATCAAGTGGACAATTGTGTAAAATGTTTCGTTTGTTTTGTTTTGTTTTGTTTTGTTTTGTTTTTTTTGGGGGGGGGGGGGTTCCAAACCATTCCTTTAAATATTGCTGGCAGAACATCAGTGGTCTGAGATTCTCTGCAGTGCATTTGTAGTTTTAGTAGTGATTATTTTTACGTATTGGATGTTTGTAGAATTGTGGAGACCACTGTTTTGTCTAAGACCGCAACCCAGACCATCTGTGCCAAAACCCATGCGCTGACCATGATTTTATTTGCCTTGACCAGTGCTGAGGCAGAGAGCTAAAGATCAATCTCAGTGGAGCATACTTATGCTAGCGTGGGTTTGTTTTTCTCACTGTTTTTTCACTCTATTTAACTGCTATGTACTCAGATATTTGCTCGTCTGTCAAAGGCGAGAAGCCTCTTTTCTTCCGGATCACTTATCCTATCACTTATTCATGTTTAGGTTAATATACATATACTCATAACAGTAGGAGCCACAAAGGGAACATAAAAGCTGGCGGGCCAACTCAAACATCCTTTGGACTGCACGTTAGACCTTGACCTGCCCTGGTCTCTATACTGATTTAATAGTTTTCCTAGAAACTGTGCATTATATGCAATGTTTCTTTACCTTTTTAAAAGGTTCTTCACATTCACATACCTTTCACATACCTTTTACCAAAAAATAACATCTTTAAGGAACCATCCACTGAAAGATTCTTTAGGGAGCCAGGTTTGGCCTTTAGTAGAACTTTCTTATAAAATCATTTTTACGATCTTCATTCTTCATTGTATTTCACCTTGATTCAGAAAGAAACACTAAAAGTGAAACAAAGTACCTTTCTTGTTTTCCTTAATTTCCAGTCTGCAGTTTCTGGCGTTCGACACGGAGGCATCTCACGACATCCTGAAGGTGTGGGATGGCCGTCCAGAAAACGAGATGGCTCTGAATGAAGTGAGCGGCTCGCTGTTGCCCGATGGGATTCACAGCACGCTCAATGTAGTGACCATCCAGTTCGAGACTGATTTTTACATCAGCAAGTCTGGCTTCGCTATCGACTTCTCCAGTAAGCTACATTAAAATCTTCATGAATTTTAGATAGACCTTTATTGTTACTATTGTCACTGTCACAAATGTAACTGGACCTCAAAAAAACTGTATTGTTCTATGTTCTATTTATGGAAATCCCATTTTTAATATGTTTTTTGTGAACTTCTCTATACACCTAGTCATAGGCTAAGCATATTCCTAGCCTTACCTGGAGAGCACTCTTCAAGAGGCTTCCATTTTTCGCTAAATGATTTTAATATCCAGTGACTGCCAATATCACTGGAACCCCTCCACTGTTTAGATAGTGTGTGTACGTGTGTATGCGAGGAGGAGGAGTGTGAAAGCACCTGCTGAAACCCTCTGCAGGGCTAGGTGGACGGTTCTGGCTCAGCGCCCACTGTAATATCATTTCCTGCCGAGACGGCTAGTAAAGCATTCGACCCACTCAGCCAACGACTGTTGTCGTTGTTTTTGCAGGCTCTGTGGCAACGGCCTGTCGAGACCCTGGCACGCCCATGAACGGCACGCGGAGCGGCGAGGGGAAAGAGCCGGGCGACTCCATGACCTTCATATGTGACCCAGGCTATGAACTGCAGGGGGAGCCGCGCATCACTTGCATCCAGGTGGAAAACAGATACTACTGGCAGCCCAGCCCACCTACCTGCATTGGTGAGTAATTCTGGAGATGTTTGAACTGGAAATTCTGGTCCAGATCCAAAAAGATGCCAAAAATCGGATTTACAGCACAGAATTTGTGATTTGTACCCAAACCGAGAACCAAATACAAATTAATTTTTCACTATCATATCAACAATAACCAGTGAGAGTCATCATCAACTCATCAATTGGCCAAAAATGTTTAATTGTTAATTGAATTAAAGATCTTTTAAGGTCACACATAATTAAATTAAAGATGTTTAAAGCACTGTGATGGACTCACAACCTCTCCAGGGTGTTCCTCCGCCTTTCCCTGGGATAGGCTCCAGCACCCCCCTGGGATGCTGGAAGAGGATAAGCAGTTCAGATAATGGATGGATGGATGGATGTTTTAGGGTAGACCATTAGTCTTTTTCTCACTTTAGTCTTGTGGGCCTCTCCAACTATCCTTATGTTTCAATCCATCAACGATACCCAGCATGAATTACAGCAAACAAATACATCACACATCCACTGGCAATAACTCCCCCAGCAGTAAAGAAAATCTGATATTTGGCTTTCTAGCAGCTGTTTACAACAGATGTAGTGATAGGTACATTTTTCATTTTGGCCAAGGAGTCCCTTTAGCGTTCCTGGGTTTGATTCCCAACCAGACAGCTGAGGGTCCTTTCTGTGTGGAGTTTTCGTGTTCTCTCTGTGTCTGGGTGGGTTTCCAACAGGCACTCCGGTTTCCTCCCACAACCCAAAGACATGCGTGTCAGGTGGATTGGAATACTAAATAAAAAAAATAAGTGTAAAGTGACCATTTTTGTCACATATGAACACACCACAGCACAGCACACAGTGTGAACAGTGTGAAATTCTTTCTCTACATTTAACCCATTCACCTGAGTGAAGCATTGGGCAGCCAGCATGCAGCACCCAGGGAGCATTGTGTGGAGACAATACCTTGCTCAAGGGTACATCAGTGGTGCCATTGGGATTCAAACCCACTGAACCTTCTGAAAGCAGGGGCAACTCCCTAACCACCAGGCCACCAGCTGCCCCCGGTTTGAGTGTGTGTGTGTGTGTGTGTGTGTGTGTTTGCCCGTGTGTCTGCCTTGCAATGGACTGGTAAGCTGTCCAAGGTTAGCCCTATGACCACTGGGATTGACTCCAGCACCCCCTGTAACTCTGGTTAAGGATAAGCAGTTCAGATAATGGATGGATGGATGGAATCCCTTTAAGCACAGAAGAGTACTGGCATTACTGAGATTACAAGTGGCTGTTGGGCTGTTTTCCACTTTAAAACGGTTCCACACCGCAGATGTTTAAGCAACTGGTTACTTCAAGCTGTGGATTATGTCCATTTACATGACCTCCACAACAGCGGTTTAAAAAGAACGCAAAACAGCTTCAACAAAGGCACAGATTGGGTGGATAACACAGCATCCCTATCGGTGTGTTTTTTCAATTTGCGCAAACTTTTATCTGAGACTGGGGGAATATTCAGGGGCGCCTCATTTCACACCTGTCAGGGCCCACCGAACGCCTTCAAAGGCAGCCCAAAACAAGTTTCTCGCTCTTTCAGAACTTATAAATAGGCCCGTAATAATAAATCTCTCTGACAGAAATATCTGATTGAGCGCTCGGTCAGCACTCAGGCACTGGCATTCTGGGGCACGTGCTCTCAGTCTGCTCACTGAGGAGTTGTCCCTTGATGAATGTCACTGGGAAATTGCAGGGTACTCTGCCAGCACCTGCACTTTTAGAGAACTATTTTGTCTGACAGCTGTCATCAAAGTGCTCCGAGCTTCTTTTTTCCCCAATACGAAGAGTGTACTAGTAATGTGAGACTAAATGATGTGAAGATGATGGAGTTTGTCGTTTGCGCAGCCCTGCCTACACAAGCCAATGTGGGGTTTTTTTTTCCCGCTGACTTGTCCTGACATATGCTTTCTTTGCATGCTAGTAGGTGTTGATGTGGTGAAAATGCAGGGCGCTGCGGGTGATAAATGAATTACGCCAACTTTCACTGAAATTTCAATGCCTGTCCTATTTTCTTTTACATCCTTCCGCACTTCACGCACCTTCCGCTGTCCGAACGTCTCCTTAATTAATAATAGTAAAAGTTTACTGCAGGTCTTGGGTTGGGTTTCTGTTGGCAGCGCAGCTTGTCTTTGCTTAATTGGTTTCCTGGACCCAAATTAAGCCTGGGCTTTGGCTAAGTCTCAGTGCAAATAGTGATGCTCTTTTGGAATTAGTTTTCTAGTGTTAGGCTAGGCTTAATCCCTGTCTGAGAAAGTAACCCTTAGAGCTCTGTTGCTTTACTCTGTTGCCGACTTATGGGATTAACCAGACAGACGGACGTCCTCACAATATCCATACACACAATATCCATACACTTTCTTGTATTTTAAAACCACTTAAAAAAGAGAAAAAAAAAAAGATAAAAAAAAAAAAAAAACCACTTAAAACATTTGTATGGGTTTTTGACCAGTTTCCAGCCTCTCTTCATTAGAATCGAACAGGCTGTTTCGTTAATATGACTCAAATATGTAATATCAGTAACCCCTATTCTGACTGGCCACCCTATATTGTGCCCCATTCAAAAGCAGACAAGGCAACATCCCTAATAACTTCAACATGAGTGGGCGGGGCTAAACTGCAATAGAATTATTGGCAAAATATATGTACATATGTTGGGTTTTTGTGAAACCAACTTTTTTTCTCAGCTTAATTTTCATATACTGACTGTATGAACTGGAAAGTGATTGGGATGTTTAGAAAAACACAAACATCAAACTCTTTCAAACCCCCCCCCCAACCCCCCCAAAAAAAAAAGAAGTCAGCCCTATAATCTTTACTCCTGCTTTTCAACCTTGACAGTGTTTATCCTCATCACTCTCCTCAGTGAATTCACTGATAGATGCCTTGGTGTTTACTGGATTGGCTTTAACTGTATGCCGCTGGGCGGATGAACATTATGAAAGTCAGACAACAGACCTATTTATGTTTTATTCTTCCTGTATTTCACAATTGGGCTGTGCAGTATGAGCGAAATAGGGCTTTTGGTATTTCACAACCACGTATTATGACTGCAGTATAATTTACAGTATACAACAGGTGTGCGTACACTATATGTTACGCAGCCCTATTTCATGTTAACTTCCCATTTATCAAGCTTGAACCAAGTGCGGCGTGCGGCCCAGGGAACGGCCGCCACCCACAGGCTGGGAGGCCTAAACATACACCCAGAAACACAGACACCAGAGCGAGTGCACAGCAGAGTTTTATTTTACACAAAAGGCATGATCAGTTCACATAAGCATAAACAAAACCACCACCACTCTGGGCTGCAGCTTAAATACGGGCTCTCCTCACTACCTACTCTCACTGTCTCTCCTGTTTCTAGCCGCTCTCTCCAGTCTCTGGCTTGCTACCTCCAGTCTTTTTCCTTCCCTCTCTCTACTCTACTTGAGAGCCTGTGTTTTAAAGAGTCCTGGGTCCTCCCCTAACGCCGCTCACCTGGCGCTAATAAAGGGAGGAGCCCCATGCTCAGTCCTGCAGACCTGTGAGGGTGCTCCGCCCGCTCACCTCACACAAGTTAATATCAGCACACACAAATTGCACCTAGAAAAGCTTGAGTGCCGAATTGTAGTGTGGAGTTTCATTATGCAGTATGGGTTCATAGAAATATGTTAAAATATTAGGCCTATACGTAGACTATGGGATAGTTTTTGTTGAAGTGCTCAAGCTCCAAAGCCCCCACCGAGCTGGCAGCCCATATAACTGACAGCAAATCCCCAAGCTTGTTAAGTTGCAGTCCAGTTGGGATTGGCTGGGTTGTTGATGGCTTGCAGATCAGAGGTGCCTTGGTGTGCTAACATAAAATATCAATTCATATATGTTGACGAAGTTCATCAAACCAGTGCAGTCTATGGAGACACTCCATAGACTTGGTTTCAAAGGGACACTCCTGCCAAAGTGAGAAACTGAACCATTGCAATGTTATAAACATGCTTTCTGGCATTCCATAGTCATCTCTTGGGTAATATTTTCCAGTTTAAAGACTGCAAAAGCACCATTCTGATGTGTCCTGAAGGTGGGAGGGACTTTTGAATAACTGCATCTGATTGGGGGCTGAATTTTGTTGTTTGTGTAATTGTCGTGGAGTCTTTTTTTTTTTAGCTGGTCAATGTAGAAGGAAGCCAGATAGCTAAGGATACTATAACTTACTTAGCTACCTGAATATCTAGATCGAAAACTGAGGTTAACTAATTAAACTGGTTATATAATCAGTATCACTAACTGAAAGAGGTCAAACCTATTTTAATTTGAGCTGTTTTTTGCCTGTTTAAGTCAGTAATATGATATGTCCTTTGTCTTCCAGCTCCTTGTGGAGGAAACATCACTGGCTCCTCTGGATTCATCTTGTCTCCGAACTTTCCCCACCCCTACCCCCACAGCAAGGACTGTGATTGGTTCATCACTGTCCACTCTGATTATGTCATCTCGTTAGCATTTATCAGGTAAGATCTCTCGCCTCTGTGGCTTTGGGATGTTGATGGAAAGTGTCCTTTTTTCTCTTCCGCCTATAAACAGCCTGTAAATGGTCGGTGGTGTTCAAAAGTGACGGGACCTGTTTTGGAAGGAAAATTGAACTGACTTATCTGTTCCTTTCAGCCTTTTGATCTCCGGAGATGCTACAAAATGTAATTAATTTGAAACGTGTACCTGCAAATGCGCTCTCTCCATGTGGTAAATGAGGAAACAAACGATGTATCCCACCAGGAGGTGTGGACATCAACTTCAAGCAATGATATAATTTCTATTGTATGTGGCTTCAAGGCACCACAGACCTAGAATTTTTTTTTGTCCCCAGAAAAATGTTTAATATAAGAGCCTGATTTTTTTCTCTCCTTTTGGAAGGGAGTTGTGAAATGTAGCGTTTTTGACTGCCTTTTCACAGAACATTGCTATTGCCATTTGGGACTGTTTCTCCGCCCACAATTTCCTCTGATGGTTCCGCTCTAGGCGGTTTCTTCCATTACGCCTTTTTCCTCCCATACAACGCAGACAAAGAGCAGCCCTTTCCGAATGCCTCTGTAATCCCAAATCATCTCGCTGGTCTTTTGTGCAAGATCAGTTCCCGTAACCCCAGCGTGTGCCATGATGCCATTTAGTCTCCCGAACAAAAACTTTATGAATTTTGGTCACGCTGGAAGTCCTGTTCTGGGGCAGCTTCTTCACTGAGTTTGCATTGCAAAAATCTATAATTACATATACACCTCCCTCCTTGGTACACTCACCCTGGACCTCTGGGGACAGGCTGTCATTTTGTAGTTCCTCATTAACATCCAGATGAGTCCTGGCTCTTTTTGCTGTGTTTGGTAGTAAAGTGGTTTGAGGAGCTGGTGTAAGTTTGTCTGTATGCAGCATATCCACTACTGTCATGTCCTGTGGCTTGAGGAAAGATGCAGGAGTGCAGGACACAAATGGGTTTTAATTCAAAGGAAGGCTTAAACAGTCTTTGAGAGACAGGAAGTTGTCTTAACTGAAATCTAGAATGTCCTTTAAAAGAAATGCAGAAGCCGCCATCTTTGATCAGGACACAGGCCGGGGGTCACACTCAGTGCAGTTCGTGAAGACGTCGCTCCTTATGTGAGTTGGACCCGATACTAGTTTTTACACCACTCACAGGGTGTAACAGAAGCTCTGCATCATGCGGCAGCCACAAGGGAAACTTCTAGCCAGCAAGTGGTTCCGCCTCGCTGGTTAACACTGGAACACGGGAGAGATAGAGAACTGAGAGGGCACCTCTTACTCTACACCTCGAAGGGGGAAACAGAGCCAGTTCGTAGAGCCAGTTGGTGAACAGAACAGACAACTCTTGAGGGAGTTGGATGAGGGGGATTGCACACCGGACTACTGGATCGGCTGGAGGTTTTAAAGCCAAGACACAGACCAATCACACAGAGCAAACGATCATCATTGACTTAACAGATAAGACGAGACACCTGGAAACACAAGGGGAAACTGAGGCAGGTAATCATTAGGGAGAACACGAGGGCAGACACGAGACAGACCAAACCAAAACAAATCTACACGTGGAGAGGGGGGCATGTCGGGGAAACCTCAGATCAGTAAACCAGCGACTCAGACTGCTGGGGGCGTGGCGTGGTGGATGTGACAACTACAGTTCAATTTGCACAGCTTGGAATTTCATAATGATTATTTTATCTAAAATGGGAACTCTGCATCTCTTTAATACAGTACAGATTAAATATTATGGACATCCAATGAATACCTCATATTATTTTTACTATTTCAAGAACTTAACAATTGACAAATAATCATCCACTTACAAACAAATCAGATTTGAACTTTGATCGTTGTCACTTTTGAAATATGAGACATTCTGTATATGAGTTTTACTGGAATTGTATTACTGGTACTGGTGGTTTTGGAATCTTACATGGCTCTATTCATCATTCTGGACACATATCATTTTTATTTACTGCTTCCCAATAGTGATTTTAGGCTTGTGTAGCGGTGGTGTACTGGTTTTCTATTCAAATCATTCTATATGTTTGTCTGCTACCAAAGTGATTTTGTGTCCTTTAAAATGCAGATTTTATACTTTTGAATAATGATTCCAAGCTTTTGAACAGTAGTGTGTGTAGCAGTATTCATATTTTGACAACTTATTGACCTTGGGATTCAGAAGGACCAGCAATGAATTTGGTTCTAGTCTGCGGTTCTGTAATTGAAATCTGTGCTCCGTAGTTTAAGGATGTACTCTTAAGTTAAAGCCTATATCTTTGCTCTGTAATTATGGTCTATACTCTGGAGTTTATACTTTGTTGATGAAGTCTGTAGTTGGAGTCTGTACTCTGAGGTTGGAGTTTGTACTCTGTGGTTGTAGTTTATACTCTGTAGCGCGGTGATGTCATCAGCATTGCGGAGCATGACGTGCGCAGGGCGCTACAGCGGGTCAACGCAAGGAAAGCGCCAGGACCGGACGGCATCACCGGGCGCCTGCTGCGCTGCTGCGCCAACCAGCTGACTGGAGTCTTCACCACCATCTTCAATGAGTCTTTGGCTCAGGCTGTGGTCCCAACCTGCTTCAAGAGGTCCACCATCATTCCAGTTCCGAAGAACAGCAAACCCTCGTGCCTGAATGTTTACTGACCAGTTCCACTCACGTCGGTGGTTATGAAGGTTTTCGAGAGACTCGTCAAAGACCACATCACGTCCTCCATCTCCAGCTTCACGGACCCACTTCATTTCGCCCAAACAGATTGACGGATGACGCCATCTCCCATGTTCTGCACTCCACCCTCAGCCATGTGGACAAGAAACATGGTAACTATGTGAGATTACTGTTCATTGACTACAGTTCAGCTTTAAATATAATAGTCCCCCATCGACTGTTCACCAAGCTGAGGGAACTGGGTCTGAACGACCGCCTGTGTGCCTGGGTGCTCAACTTCCTCACAGACAGGCCACAGGTGGTGAGAGTTGGTGGCTGCGTCTCCAGCATCATTACCCTCAACACAGGAGCGCCTCAAGGATGTATCCTCAGCCCTCTGCTTTACACCCTCTATGCATAAGACTGCCTGGCCGCACACAGCTCCAACTCGATCATCAAGTTCGTAGACTGTCATGCTGGGCTTCATCTCCAACAATGATGAGACTGCTTACAGAGAGAACGTGGAGAACCTGACATCGTGGTGCCAGGAGAACTGCTTCCAACTGAACATCAGCAAGACCAAGGAGCTGGTGGTGGACTTATACCCCCCTCCCACTGCAGTGGAGAGTGTGAACTGCTTCAAGTACCTGGGTGTACACATCTCCGAGGATCTAACATGGACTGCACACATTCAAGCCCTGTCCAAGAACGCAAGGCAGCGTCTCTACCACCTGAGATAGCTAAGAAAATTTGGATTTTTTCCTGTGATCCTAAAAACTTTTAACTCTGTAGAACAGCTGTGTCAAGGACATTAAGGGACTACAGAGAGTGATTCGGGTTGCAGAACGCTGCAGCAGATCAGCTCTGCCGTCTCTACAGGACATCTACACCAGGAGATGCAGGACCAGAGCAATCAGGATCGTTAGATCAGGCAAATGTTTCAGGAGTCTTACAGCCAGAACAGAGAGACTCAGGAGGAGCTTCTTTCCTCAGGCTGTAAGACTCCTCAGCCAGGACATACCACCACAGCTAGTTAACCATACATAACTCCTCAGAAAATAAATATATGGATATATTGTATATTCTATATTCCATATATATACCCATCTGTTTATGTGCCCTAATCATCAAAATATGGCACCCTGCACTTTATCATGCTTAAAAATACCATTGCACATGTACAGTATACACTCAGATGTCTATTCTGCACAATATGTCTATTTTGCACAATATGTCTATTTGCACAGTATGCTCATTTCAGATGTACATTTGCCCAATATGGTAATTTCACTTCTCATCTACCTCACCCATGCACTGTTTTTTGTTTCTCTCTATATATATTTCTTTTATTACACAGAATATTTTTATCTTATTTTATTTTTAGTCTATTTCTTATTACTATCTTTTTCCTATCTCTTTAAGTAATCTTAAGACTAGTTTATCTATTTTGAAATTTTGCACAGCTTTAGGTGTGATTTGGAGTACATTTCACTGCAAGTTGTACGTGTATAACTGTGTATGTGACAGAAAAAGAATCTTGAATCTTGAATCTGTAGTATGGAAGTCTCCACTTCAGTAAATATTCTGCCAAAAAAGTATAATTAAAGGTTCACACTTCCCACCCTCTAACTCAAAGTCATTAATGAATATATGGCTTATTTGTAATTTATTTCCAGCATTTTGACAGAACTCTGTTTTTTCTGTTTTTTTTTTCTTATCTTTCAACTAGTAGAGGCTTTCTCACTGCTGTTTCAAGTAACACCAAGTAACAAAACCACTAATTTATTCAAGCAGCTTGTTTTCTGAGCTGCAGAATGCTTGAAGGATGTCACATAAATGCCTATAAAATGCCTCTAACAATTAGAATCACAAAACATTTGTTATTTTGTTTGTTTTTTTGTGGATGCGTAGAATTCAAATGTGTACTTAATTTCCACATGAATAAAATATTCTACATCAACATATTTATTGCCAAAAGTAAGCAAACAGAAAGAAAATAAAGTTGCATTTGTATTTTATTTATGTGGAAATCATGTTGAATGTTAATTTTATTTATTTTTTCTTCAGGATAATGTTGAGTCCTGATTGTTTTATGTCGTACATGTTTTTCCTTTTAAGCTTCAGCATCGAGCCGAACTATGATTTCCTCTACATTTACGATGGGCCGCATACCAACAGCCATCTGATCGGGACGTTTCAGGACAGCAAGCTGCCGGAGAAAATCGAGAGCAGCTCCAACATCATGCACATAGCCTTCCGCAGCGACGGCTCAGTCAGCTACACCGGCTTCCATCTGGAGTACAAGGGTGAGGATGACACTGCCGAAACCACGCGGCCCCCGCCAGCCAAGCATGCCGTCCTCGCAGTGACGGTGCCAAAATGAAAGTGTGCACTCTGAGCCAAAAATTCAGACTGGCACTCGAAGAATGTGTCTTAAACACGCGGGGGGTATAAAGTTTGAAATTTTCAATTGACAATCAAAAACAAACAAGATAAAGAAAAAAGAGGCAGACTGAAGTAACAAACATAATTAAATGTAAATGTGTAGCTTGCAGTGTAATTAGTTACGCAATGATTGGGAGCTCGTTTAAATGGTACAGCAAAAAGACAGTCATAACTCCAGACTTCTAAGGAGACTGGGCTGAGCAGACACCCATTTGATTTTGCTTTCATCTTGCAGTCCAGCAGCTTTATCACAGAATATTTTCTCTCTGTAGCTAAGCTGCGTGAGGCGTGCTTTGACCCGGGCAGTGTGATGAATGGCTCGCGGCTCGGCAGCGACTATAAGCTGGGCTCTACGGTGACCTTCCACTGCGAGCCGGGATACCAGCTGCAGGGCTACTCCACCCTCACCTGCGTCATGGGCCAGAACAACCGGCCTGATTGGAACAGGGCTCTACCCAGCTGCCAAGGTGACCACCCTCATACACTCAACTACGTAAAGCTGAAAAATGTAATATTTCCATTAACCCTTAGAACACCATCATCATGGATCCATGCCGGAAGTGCAAAACAACTACTTATAAAACGGCAAAACAACTACTTATATTGAAGTTTCCCTGGTTTGTATTGCAGACATCATGCTGAGCTTTGTTTGGTGTTCCTATGTCATAATAACCGCTGCTGGGGTTTTAAAAATTGTGTCACGAATGTGTTTTATTTTAGGTCTTAGAAAAAAAAACTGAAAAAAACAGAAGATCTTTGAACTTGGGAGAACTTTCACGGTAGTCGCCGCCCACAAGTGGGTGTGGAAAACTCGCAGAGGGAGGGGGGTTCAGAGGGCGGCCAACCGGCAGAGAGCAAACACTCGTTTTAGATTGACTTTATTTGAATGCCCCCCAATAGATTATAACAGACCATTACAGATAGTGGTTTGTCAACAGTGTTATGGTTAATATTTGGACCGGGATTAGGGTTTGGATCAAGGTTAGGATTAACATCAGGTTTTGGGTTGAGATTGAGATAAGGTTCAGAATTAGAGACAGAGCCAAGATTATGGTTAGGACCAAGGTTAGGATTAACAGGTTTTGGGTTGAAGTTGAGATTAGGTTCAGAATTAGGGCCAGAGCCTGGATCAGGGTTAGTGAAAATCAGGTGAATGTATTAGACTAGTTGAATGTAAGTTAAAAACAGGGCCCTCCAGAAATATTGGCAGCCCTGGTAAGCATGAGTGTGATGGAGGCTGGATGCGGGATGAAGGCAGGATGGCAAACATTTTATTAAAGAAAGCCAAAAGAAAGAAACCAGTTTAAATAATTTGCCTAAAATATAAATCCACGCAACGAGGATCTGAAGTTTTATAACAAGGAGGTACATATACCATATACATAGCAGGAGGTTGTTGCATTACATATTTTTATATGTAAGTTTATAGTAACTATATATAATGTGCTTAAATAAATAATTGCTTTATATATATATATATATATATATATATATACACTCTCACCAGCCACTTTATTTGGTACACCTTGCTAGTACCGGGTTGGACCTCCTTTTTCCTTCAGAACTGCCTTAATTCTTCATGGCATAGATTCAACAAGGTGTTGGAAACATTCCTCAGAGATTTTGGTCCATATTGACATGATAGCATCATGCAGTTGCTGCAGATTTGTCGGCTGCACATCCGTGATGCGAATCTCCCGTTCCACCACATACCAAAGGTGCTCTATTGGATTGAGATCTGGTGACTGTGGAGGCCATTGGAGTACAGTGAACTTATTGTCATGTTCAAGAAACCAGTTTGAGCTGATTTGAGCTTTGTGACATGATGCATTATCCTGCTGGAAGTAGCCATCAGAAGATGGGTACACTGTGGTTGTAAAGGAATGGACATGGTCAGCAACAATACTCAGG
The DNA here is from genome assembly GCA_037974445.1 of Brycinus macrolepidotus. NCBI lineage: Eukaryota > Metazoa > Chordata > Actinopteri > Characiformes > Alestidae > Brycinus > Brycinus macrolepidotus. Next base: position 2,194,910 of record JBBPCZ010000001.1, read on the forward strand.
TAGGCTGTGGCGTTTAAACGATGCTCAATTGGTACTAAGGGGCCCAAATTGTGCCAAGAAAATATCCCCCACACCATTACACCACCACCACCAGCCTGAACCGTTGATACAAGGCAGGATGGATCCATGCTTTCTTGTTGTTTAAGCCAAATATCTGAATGTCGCAGCTGAAATCAAGACTCATCAGACCAGGCAACGTTTTTCCAATCTTATATTATCCAATTTTGGTGAGCCTGTGCAAATTGTAGCCTCAGTTTTCTGTTCTTAGCTGACAGGAGTGGGACCCGGTGTGGTCTTCTGCTGCTGTAGCCCATCTGCTTCAAGGTTCGACGTGTTGTGCATTCAGAGGTGATATTCTGCATACCTTGGTTGTAACGAGTGGTTATTTGAGCTACTGTTGCTTTTCTGTCATCTCAAACCGGTCTGCTCATTCTCCTCTGACCTCTGACATCAACAAGGCATTTTCATCCGCTCAACCCCCACTCACTGGATATTTTCTCTTTTTCAGACCATTCTCTATAAACCTTAGAGATGGTTGTGCGTGAACATCCCAGTAGATCAGCAGTTTCTGAAATACTCAGACCAGCCCTTCTGGCACCAACAGCCATGCCACTTTCAAAGTCACTTAAATCCCCTTTCTTCCCCATTCTGATGCACGGTTTGAACTTCAGCAACTTGTCTTCACCATGTCTAGATGCCTAAATGTATTGAGTTGCTGCCATGTGATTGGCTGATTAGCTATTTGTGTTAACAAGCAATTAAACAGGTATACCTAATAAAGTGGCCAGTTAGTTTTTACAGTGGCCAAATTACAGTGGCAAACATGCCAATTCTATCTTAGTAGAGACTTAGACAAAAACTTAAACAACAGGACATGGCACAACAGGCACATGGAAATAGGTTAACAAAGACACAGAAAAGGCACAAGGATGAGATGGGGACAAAACGCTGCAATGAGCAAAGCATTCATTCCCTAATAAGATTTGATTTTTTCATTTAGTCATTGTACTTCAAAAAACATTCAGATTTTTGTTCATGCTTTGAATGGATAAAGAGTGTCTTTTTATAGCCTGCTTTACTCATGTTAACTAGGTGGGCTAATATTTGTGGAGGTCAGAGTACAAAGTAAACATCTACAAAGTAACTCCAATGGGTAATCCAAATAGAGCTGCCAAATGAAGTTAAACTTGCCATGTATAGTGCAAATACATTGGCCTCGATGCTCTGCTAGGCCTGTAATGCAGCCACTTTCAGTTTCTGCTTGTTTGGCTGCTTTCTGACTTCAATCCTACCTTCAGAAATGCATGCTCGAAGGGGTCCGGGAAAGATGATTGACATTTTACTTTTTGGCCCTGAAAAACTCTGTAGCTGCTTTGTTGGTTTACTTAGCTGCAGGGAGGAAGGGCCGTGTTGGATCTGAGAAGTTAACATACTTGAATTCACTTCAGAATTCATCTGCCTGCTCAGTCATCAATAAAAACGAGTGATCCAGTTCCACTGGAACCATTTCTCCACACTTTCCTCACTCTGGTTCAGGTTAAAGCGTAAAGAACTTAAATTTAGCTGAAACATGTTTGCTTTTTTCATAGTGTTTCTGAGCTCCAAATAACACAACAAACATTCAGTCTCGGCCCAGCTATTGTTTTGCATTCTGATTTATTCAAATTTTTCAGCTTCTTGATAGCCTGCTTTACTGGTCTCCAGGAAAGCAAATGCAAATGCCGCATCTAGGATCAACTCCAGAACCTCTTGTGCATGAACTAATGATACAACAACACACAGCCAATGAAGAAAAAATTGCACAATCACTTACAGTCCCTGCGTTAGGGCACTATGTATAAAAGGGCTCCAATTCCTAAATGGGTGATGCAATATGGATGTGTATACCCTCAAATTTAGGCTGACACCCTTCCTTTTAAACCTCATAGTTAATGTATCATTTCACATCCAATATGCTGGAATATAGAACCAAAACAAAGATTGGATCACCATCCTATTACTTGGAAACTGCGCAGTGCTTCAAATATTTTAGTCAGTGAAATCACTTAAATGGAACTATTGTCACAGTAATGGAATTCAGACAACAAAAACAATACATGAAGCCTTTGTTTCATATAGAAAACATAGAATATTACTCAATGGAGTGTGCCAGTCTGATACTCAGTATCAGTATCGGTCCCATTCGGGCCAAAATCACTGGATCCGATATCTGAAAACATCTGACCTATTGCCCGAATGCTAAACTTTGAACAACATGCTGTAAAGACCAATACACAGTGAACAAGAGTAATACAGACTTTAGAAAGTGGTATTGTGCCATCCCTAGTTATTATAATGGAATAGAAAATATTTTAACAATCATTCATAAATCGATGCATTGGATTTATTGTGCCTTGATGCATTTACGTTAAAGGATACTCAAAAGTTTGTCGAAGTCTTATAACAGTTACTGAATCATTTATAGATACTGGATTCTGGCTAATAACTAAATAATAAGCCATGAGTTTAAGGGGTTAAAAGGGTTTATTCAGTGGGGATAAGTACCCTCAGCATGTAGTTCTGTTTGTCAGTGTTAAAAATATGGACGTTTGGGCAGCCTCTGTCCACTTTATCCTAGTTTGTGCTCGCACCCAAAAACCAGCTGCTCCTGTCCCCTACCTCAGCCCCTACTTCTGCTCCAGATGGCTCTTCTTAACACGGTGTTTAGCTGTGCACCATGCACTAAATGTTCATCTGCTATCAACCACTGCAAACGCAAAACCTTTCGAAATACCAAATGTTCTGGACCATCTGCCAAGGTTTCATGTTTCCTAGACAATTGTTTGATATGGATTTGTAGTGTATTGTACAGTACGTACAGTGTATACTGATTAAGCACTGTGTGCAAAGTTACTGGATGAAGTGTATTTGGCAAGTTTGTCTACACCCAGATGTGCCCTACAAAATATTTTTGCACAGCACTGATATGTCTCTTGTAATACTGTAGTTTATAGGGCACAAAGTAAGACAGCAAATATCATCATGGTAAAACAAGTTTTACATTTTATTTACAAGTGTACTACATTTTTCATGAATATGTCCATTAAAAATTGCCTTAAATGTATATGAAGGGATATGGACTTCTGTCATTGCATTCATTAGTTGTAAGTGTTAAAACTAACCTCACCATGGAGAGGCTGTGCTTTAGCCTGTACTTTAGAGAGTTGCTCATCTGCTTCGAGACTATATTACAGCTTTAAAAGGAGGATTGAATCCAGTTTCATTGTGAATTCTGTGACTCAGTACTCAAAATGAAAAACCATGAAGGTGAATCATGGGAAAAATGTCTTTGGTTTCTGTCTAAATTTGCAGATGATGTTGCAATAGGAATGTCATCACACGTTCATATGTGTATGCGTATACACACACACATATAATATAAACTCAATAATCTGTGTTAAGGGTTATATTGACTTTCATAGGGATATTTGGAGAGAGCTATGCTTTTTGGATCTACACTAAGGCACTGAGTGTTGCAGATGCCTCTCATCGAGCTACAGAATGGCAGATTAAAATGAATAGAGTTTGCTTTTAGCTCACTGGGGAAACTGACCTCTCTGACCGGCGCAAATAATAGACCCACAAAGTCAGAAAAACAACTTGACTCTTAATGGCCTGCATTTAGGACAGCTCTTACCCCTGTCGAATTATATACAGCAGTGTATATAGTGAAAGCCATGAAACACACACACACACAAACACACACTCACACACACAAGCAGACCTCCTGGAGGGAATGGGGTGCAAAACAGCAGTCATATAGAGTGAACAAAGAATGAACAGGCACATATTTGTACATGCATAGTTACAGAGAAAAGTGAACAAAACAACCAGGAGAAGCAGCCAGGAAAAAGTCATTATGCAGAACAATACATAATAATGCTTAAAGTGCTGTTTAAATATAGCAGTCCATGAGCAAAGATCATCCATACAAAAATGCATCCCTTTTGTATGTCCTTAATGGCTGTTCAGGGGTTGATCTGGGAATTAGGAGCTCTGCTTCTTTCATCAGTGCCTAAACAAGTGCGGAAACAATGTTGCCTACCCAGCTAGTAAGATATAGATGAACATATAGGAACTCCAGTGGTCAAAGAGGACATTCAGATGCTCATACATTATTGTGATATGTAAGCACAGCTGTTGTTCAGGTGATTGAGAATATCAATGCAAAACTGTAGAGCTGCAGTGCATAATCCCCTCATTATAAAGACAATTCATCACCTCTTTTTGTCGAGGGTGGGGTGGGTTCATTTTGTCAATAGGGGTGCTTTGACATCAGGGTGACCCTTGGATAATTTGCTGGACCCTATACAACATGCATGGTGAGCATATAGGATCACCTGACTCTGGGTATAAGCCTGAATTTCCTACAGTGAAGTGGTCTGGCATCTATTATTGTTTGCGGGCACTTTCCTGGCATGGTTTGGGTCCAGTTGTGCCCTTAGAGGACACTTTAAAAACTGTAACCATTCTGGATGATCACCCAAAACATTTCTGTTCTGTTGGGTGTGGCCTCTTACAAAATGACAGTACCCCCATCCACAGTTCACCAGGGGTGAGTGAACAGTCTGATGAATATGACCTTCACAATAATTAGATATCCAGCCAGTTGGACAGATTTTTGGACAATGCTCTCCATCATCAAAACACCAACTGAGATACATTTTTTTCTGGAAGAACTTTGTTCCGTCCCTCCAGTACAGGTCTGCAGATAGTAGATGCCTTGCTAAGGAGCATTGGAGCTACTCTTGGAGCTAAGACATTTGTTCTTTTAATGTGTCACCCATCTGCAATTTTGAGTACAAAACGAAAGGAGCAAACTTGACTGACGGAAAAGGATTTCAATTTAATTTGCCAAACTTTGCCTAAGAATGGAGATTACCACAATGTCGCTTATCGTGTGCTAAAGTGCTTCTTGCTGCCTCAGCATGAGAAGCTAATACGCAGAAGGCAATAAATATGTGATTATATTTTTACAGCAAAGCGAAATTATTCCTCGCCAAAAACTTTGCAATCACTCTTCTCCTGACAATTATGGCCCCGAAAGCTCCTCTTCCTCACGCTGAAGAAGAGCCGCTGCTCACCGTTCTTTTGCAATCACTGTGCGTGTTTCATTATACAGCCAATACTCTGACAACAGAGCCCTGATTAATAAAGAATGGAGTTGTGTGAGTGTGTGGGGGTGGGTGTGTGTGTGTGTATGAAAGCCTCGATTTGCCTGTGACATCTGTACAGAGCTCAATACAGGCAAGAAGAACACCCTCAAACACACACAGGCACCGTCGCTCTGTTTACACTTCCCCCACCTGTTGAAGCGACATGGCAGTTGTGAAGAGGTTCAGTAAAACTACTGTAATGTTAGTCTGCTTGCATTTGGGCATGTTGGTTCCTCAAATGCTCTTCATGCTTGCACTTTGTACTCATCATTGTTTTTTCATCCATCAATATAATATCTGGACTGCTTATAATAACCAGGGTGGTGGGGGTGCTGGAGGCTATCCCAGCAGTCATAGGGCCCTTTTTTGGTAATTCTGAAATGCCTCACATTACTAAAACTAATGTGAGGCCTAATATTAAGGTTAATGTACTTCCAAGCAAAGCAGTAAGTTAGTATTACTATTAGTATTAAAGTTGACTAAAGACTACAGAACGATACGCAATATGGTTTTTTACACATATCCTGGACATCATCAGTACTTCTACTAGATGTGTGTCGATCCAATAATCAACATTGGTGTCTGTCCAATACAAGCCAAAATTACTGGATCAGATTTTGGAAAAAGCCAGATCTGTCATGTAAATGCGTAACTAAACTTTGAGTAATGCAGGTGAGCAGCAGGGCAATGTCCCAAACAGCTCCCTGCTCCCTACATAGTGCACTTAAAATACAGGCTCCTGCACCAAAACAGTGTAAAACAGGTCTGAGAAAGAGCCTTTGGCAATACAGCCATGTGTGCAGAACTTCAGAATGGATAAACTGTGCACTATATTGGTGTAAAAACATATTTTATGACTTACATAGCACCCTCTAGAGGAAGTAGGGAGCCATTTCGGATTCAAAGTACATCCAGAAAGTGTATGATTAAGAGCTTAGTTGAGAAAAAAAACAGGATCGGCTTAGTATTGGTTTTAGCAGATACTCAAAATTGTATCAGTATCAGTGTAGGGCATGGAAAAGTGGTATCGTGCCACCCCTGACTTCTACAACACAGACCAGACTGCATGTTTCATTTAATGTTTTTCCATAGACAATAACCACATAGTATTGTCCCGACACTGGTTACAGAATGGCATGCGACTTTAGAGGTCTTTAATCATGGCAGGTTTAGCAGACCTCTGTGCAGCGTCTGAATATGAAAGAGTAACTGTGTAGCCTGTTCTGGGACTGGGTGGACTTATTAATGGAGCATAACAACAGAGTCTGAATTATGGGCTGGAGTGTGGACTATTAACATATCGGTTTAAGAAATATTGCTTTTTCTTGTTGTTCTTTTGCTGTACGCTTCTCCTGCAATAATGTAGCACAACCAGCCAGTGTGCTAGGGAAGAAAATCATACAAAATCATACTAAATTTGCACCACTCTATAACCCTTTAGCAGGACAAACTGCCCGATTCCTTTCTCAAATGATTCACATGACAGTTTAATGACAGAAGGAAATGGTCCATGTTGACAAGACATCAGTAGTTTCATAGAAAACAAGTCCATCTTTCTCACCTAAATAATTGTAAATGCATTGATTCAGTTTACAATTGTAAATGCATCAGGGTGACATCTCTAATAGGGTTATTGGTAAAGCAGATTTCTGTTGTCTTGCAAGCCTACATCTATAAATGCCACTGTGAGAGATTTCTATCTTGAAGTTGTATGACTTGATGGAAGCTTTTCCTGGACCTCTTACATTATAGGCCTTAATAACTTTTTTCTACTTCTCTGATGCTTCAGCGTTCATATTGTGAAGCATTACAAAGAGATTCAGCTAAGAAGTCAGTAGATGCGGTCAATACTGACAATATTGGGTTTGGAGGTTATATTAGTGCTATTGTAGTGATTATTTTCGGGCAGATTGACTGATATAATCACACTGCCGTGTCTGTTATTCCAGGCCAGACAGTTGATATATGAGTGTACACTGTTAACAGGCCTTGCCATAATTCAGATTCCCTCACAAACAAGCCAAAGGCCGGGCATGATTAATGACCACGCTGGCTTTTAGGAGCTGTCATAAAGAGTCACATCTCATTTATTTACTGGTTATGTTGCCTTTGTGAAATGGAGCCGGAGCACGAAGTTCTTTAAAGTGTCTTTCTGGAGCAGCCATCTGTTTCTGGTTGCCCAAATCATGATGCGCATGTTTTTCAACTATTATTGTTAATAATGTTAATATTATTATATGTCAAGAAAGCATACAAAATAATGGAAACACCTACCATGTGTAGATGCCATATAGTGTAGCTTTACAGTTACAAACCATGGCCCATCTTCACATCAGTCCATCCCTCAGTGCAAAGGTACCACTATAGGACCAATGCTGACCAAATATTATTTTGGTGGCAGGCCATTCTGATAAGGTAGAGGCATGGTAGTGCATGTGGTGCAGGTACAATGTTGTCAGAGTTTTACTCATCAGTATTACTTCAAGGTTAATAGTGGTCCACCACCCAAAATATCTAGCCAGAAGTGCTCCTGTGGTCCGAAACTGATCACTGATGATGGACAGGAGAACTGCTATCACAAACTGTGTATCAACAGAACTGCACTCTCCTGTACCTGTACTACAAATTGAAAAAGGTAGGTGTTTCTAATAAAGTGACCAATAAGTGTCTAGGTTACAACTATGTACGTAGCTTCTTTCCAGCAATGTTTGAAGACTTTCTATTTAGAGAGATTGTGGGCTTTTCTGGAGATCTTTCTGTAAGTACTGAATAAATCAGGATGAGTATGGAGAAATGGTACTAAATCGGTACTGGTTCCTGATTGTTCAGGACTTAAAATGATAAGCTCCAGGACAAACAGTGCTGCTATTGGTATTTACGCAACATTAACTCATACTATCATAGATGGCATTTTCAAGTGGGTGCAACAAGATTGGATCAGTGGGAGGGACGGGAGCAGCGCTCTGCCCATCACCACTGGGCATTTGTAGGGACTGCACCTCCCTCATTAAATATATAGGAAACTCAGGACACAGTTCAGCTCATTATTTCTCCTAATAAAATAACCGCTGAATCTTTTCTCATCTTTTCATGTATTTTTTGCACCAAATTGGAGAGTAGTATCAGTAAGAGTGTGAGTAAATATCGATATCGATAAGTGGTATCAGTATTGATATTGGTTTGTCTTTCCCCCAGTCCAGCCACACCTGTCCACCATGTCTGGGCCATACCTGTGCACCCACAAACTCCTTGTTTAACTCAAAGATTGCAGACTTTGACATCTGATCTGTATTTTCTCCACAGCGCCATGTGGAAGCAGATCGACAGGGTCGGAGGGAACGGTGCTGTCGCCCAATTACCCCCGCAACTACACCAAAGGGCACACCTGCATCTATGAGATCTCCGTGCCAGGAGAGTTCGGTAAGAGCCCAAAGCCAAAACCCGTGAATAAGCAAATGCTTGGCAGAAACTCAGCCAGGGAGACACGGCCATCATTCACACAAGCAGATTGTGTGGACTTGGAGAGTACATTCTATTTCACACTCTGAAGAACTCACATTTACTGGTATCAAATGAAGCCTCATAGCGAAGACGGGGAGAGAGAAAAAAAAGAAGCAAAAAAAACCCCAAAATTGAAAAACTCCAAGCTATTTAAGTTTTGTGCTAGTTTGTTTTCCTTGTGTTTGTCTGTGCCCGAAACAACAATGGAAGCACTCCTTCAAGCTCACTGTGCACTTCATATCTTCATTGTGTAACTGATCCATGCTTTTACGTAATCAGCTCCTGCAGCCTCCACTGCTTATGACTACAGTCGTAACAGCTGCGGCTTGATACGTTCTATGTTCTTCAGGGAATGAAAGAGTTTGTGCTTAAAATATATACGATAGATACCTGTCTAGCGTTTTAAAGTAGGCTCAACTTTTTCCTTTGCCACTTGAAACAATACAGTAGCTAATATACATTGATATTGCAGGTTGCGGTGCAAACATTTCCAGGTTTGTAACTGCATGTTTCCAGTACAAGAAAAGAATTGAACATTCATCCTTCTGAGGATTCTGTAACTTTAAGCATATAATGCTGAGGCTAAAAGCAATTATTTATGTTTTCCTTCAATTATGTGATTTTTTAACATTGGCGTTGCTTTTATTTTGAAGAATATGATCTAACAAACATGAGATTAGTAGATTATTGATGTTTTTCCACAAACTGCCAGCAAACAAGAAATAATTTACAGTTTACCCTGCAATTAGAGGGTACATTACACATTTTTGTCAGGTCCTGACCTGTTTAGTTCAATAAAGCAAACAGATACACTACTGCAGCTGAGCAAAGGCTAACATACAATGGACAAGTATTGTGTCCTGGCATGACTCAGCACCTTTTGACACTACGTATACAAATGCAACTGCTTCCCGTTAAAGTCAAATTGAAATAGTCATAAGTGCAATTCGTTAAGTCATATCATTCAAAAGACAAAATTCCCTTTTGCCCTTCTCTAACCATTTAAAAAAGTCTTTAAAGTGTCTTTGTACAAAGAACAAGGAGCATTTATTTCAACAAGTAGTATGTCATGTTGGGCGTGCAAGGTGGACACAACTGCGGGAAATGTCTTTAAACAGAATGAGCTTCAATGAACACAAGCAGAGGGAATGAGCTCGCAGAGCTCCAGACGAAACAGTATTAACACAAGGCTGATGCAGGGGCTGTTCCCGGAGGACCTTCACTCCAGTGGGAACCCAAGCTCGAGAGAGGGAGGTGTACTCGGCTGCTTCGCCAAGTGGCTAGATGCATTTAGGCACACTCGTAATGGTGGCCAGTAGAATCATTCCACGCTTCGTGGAGCTGCTTTTAATCATGCCTGCAGAGACAAGGGGGACAAGGGGGGCAACCCCGTTAACGAGCCAATGAAGCTCAATGCTTCCAGACCTGGGTTGCCTAGGCACCGGACACACACACACACAAAAGACTATGACATCACTAAGACGAGACAGGACTTGGGTACACCTAATACACAGGCGATGGGGGCCGATGGGGGCCGCTGGGGGCGTGACCAAGGCAGACCAGACATGACATAGTATCATAGCACTTATCTTATCATAGAGAAGTGGGATCATATTTCAGAAACTACAAGAAATGGACAGTCAAAAATGTAAGAAAACTGTTCACTTTTTTTGGCAAAACAGATGTCAGCATTCAAAGGGTTTCTGTAGATTGTCTGATTCTGCTCTAACCTTCTTTTGCCATGCTGACTTTTCATGATCCAATCGACTCCTAATGGATAAAATAACATCCCGCCCACCAATGGTTCCCACCCAATTATCCTGTTCCAGGAAGAAAATTCTTTTTCAGGAATTTTCTAAGCAAATCTTTAAATAAAGTGTTATCCAGAATGGCAATGTAGCGGAGGTTAACACTGCATTGTCAAAGCCTAGTTAATCTTAATGACTAATATAGAAGCAGTGTGACAAAAATGCAGTAATGTTGAGGAAGGCTTTTGGAAACAGCTTCCATAAATTAAATTAAATTAAATTAATTCTGGAATGAGACTGAAAGACTGAAACAAAAACAGAATCGAAAACAAAGTACAATTCCATTTGAGATGCCTTCAAACTGTGTTTTAAGGTTCTAAATTCAACCAACTCCTAGTCTAAAACTTCGAACTAAAAAGGCATTAAACTTTCAGTGCATGCAAGAGGTCACCTTGACAAAACAGAGAAAATGGGGAACTGCTAGTCTCTTTGAACAGCCATTCCCTTTCATTTTCAAAATGTACTGGGAGGAAATGTCCGATAAGTGCAGTATATCTACACTTACTCTTACGTAATCTATCCTACGCTCTCACAGCCATACCTTTATAAAGAAACATGAGGAAGCCCCCTGACTGGACATGAACCGTGGACCCTTGCGATGTGGGATAAACCAAATAAATCAGACTGTGCATTTTCAAACCACTGTACATCATCTACTCAAGGTCCACCAGAAAGGCTTTATTGCCCAAAATGAAAGCAAATAACTTGCTCAAATAAAGCCAAAGGAAGTGAACCGGGGTTCACAAACCAGCCCGGATTTTATCAGGATGTTTAAGAGCATCCTTGGATGCCATTTCCTCTGGGCCTCTGCACTGTCATGAAGTCGGTAGGCTGTACTTCCCTTGAGTTCATCATTCTGCTCATCATTCAGCCCTGGCGCAATCTTGCATCGCCCTGTGGAATGATTGCACCCGGCTTGAATTGCAGTAGCAGTGAGGGACTGCTTTTAAACCTCTTTCCCTTCAGTAAAGAGCCAGAGCCTCCATAGTACACCCTTCATGCTAATGACTTGCTACAAGTTTCCAGGTTTTTAAAGGTATGATGTGTTTCACTTTAAGTATCTTGAACCCTAAATGAACGGGCCTGGTAAATAGCCTGTCCGCAATGCCTGGAGCGTTTTTAAAAGATATCCGTAATGCGGAAGGGCATCTAATCCTGGGAGGCTCTTCTACGGCTCTGCTTCTTTCCCGTGTCCTCAAATGCCTTTGCAGGAGGAACCCGAAACTCTGAACAGTGACTGCAAGACTTGATTCTGAAACATCCCATCAGAAATGCAGACCTGGCGAAAAAGGCTGAAGAGGTTTAACGTTAGCTGTTTGAAAGGTCACATTATATTATTTAACCCTTAAAAGTCTTTCATTTACGGTCCCTTAAGTTCTTGGTGCTAACTTGCTAAAAGTACTACATTATTTTTGAAGCTTCATGTTCCAGGACAGTATAAAAAAACTGCACTGAATGCTGTAAGAACTGGTTCTAGCTATTGACTGGGTAAGTGTGGGCTACAAACCCCAAAGCACTATGTAATTGTTTGGGGCAAAATTGGGGTAAATACTAAGATATTCAAACTACAATATGCAGAAATATGTTACAGATTCTACTCCTTAAGCAATTATGTATTAAAATATCTCATATTTGGTTAATTACATAGAATGACAAGTGTTAATGCTGAGACATCTGTGCAGGTCTTGCCCAAGAGAAACCACATGCGGCAATAAAGGGAGTGTAAAATAGACTTTAAAATTCTGATTGACGGTCCAGACCAGCCTGCTGGAGGATTAAGCCTCTTAAAGACTCCGAGGGGCACTATCAGTGGTAGGGAAGCCAGTGAGAGTAAGAAAAAAGGTGTGCCCAGTGGGCTCAGAGTGGATCAGTTCAGCCTGTCCTTCTCAAAGTTCAGAATGAGGAGGAAATCACATTATATGCTTTTTGGATGTCAAGCTCCTCATGGACCTGGCCTGTAACTGACTTGCATTTGGCAAGGTGAAGCTTCCCCACGAAAAGGAGGTATTAACATGCAAGTAGCCTTTGTGTGCATTATTGAAAAGGAAGAAACTGGCAGGAACTCCCACCAAGAGGGCCTTGTGAAAGCATGTACATCTTTTGTGTATGAAGTTAAAGGTCTGAAACATGAACTTTGTGAACTTTCTTGAGCTGCACTGGCTGCAAGCACTGTATAAAGTCTGCCTTTAGTGTTGGATGTACTTTGATATTTTTCCAAGCGAGTGCTCTTTCGGAGTGCTACTCCTTGGCACCTCTCAGCCACGGAGCTTCAAAATGTTCCAGAAGTAATGTTTTCGCGCATCAGTTATTTGAGATGGTGGCACACACATGTAAAACAGGGCAACCAGCATTTTGAGTGCAGTGACTCATCTCTCTAGAGTGTGCCTTACTCCGACACGTTTCTTCATTACCAAAATGCTGGAGGGGATATCTGCAAGCCCCCAGGTCTTTCAACCCAGTGACAATGAAAAAGAAAAGAGACACGGGGAAGAAGTAGCACAAAAAGAAACAAGGACAAACACCACCACTGATGTGAAACACTACGCTTCCATAGCCACCCCTGGCGCTTTTTTCGCCTGCGGTCATCTCCGCAACCTAGCTGAAGGATCGTTACTTTGATGAAGAGTGAGCATTTCACATATCAGTAAACAGGTGTTGTCGTACAGCAGTGGCAGCAGCATTGAATGTACCCTGCGTCTGCGAGTGGATGTGTTTATTTAAAAGGCCCATTTCACTGAACACGTTCCTCACTTTGTAAACAAGTACCCATGTACCATCCACTCCCAGAACATATATGGAAACATTGTTATTAGATATCAAACACGTAAAACACAATTATATATTTTTGCCTAGTCAGTTTGATGCAGTTTATCTCCACCCATTCATGCTGATATAAATTGTTTAGTTCTGAGTGGAGCTCAATTTGAGCTGGGATGCGAAGGGGGTCAAAGCATAAAAGACAAAAACCATCCGCCTTGGTAAAATGACCACCCTCATTCCATCCACACTGGATCTTCATATCACCAAAGATGTTTATGGATCTTTTCATTCCACCCATACATCTGATTTACACTCTACAGGGGTTCATGTCACATTTATGCAAGTATGCACCTACAGAAGAGGTGGTTAGTGGTAGAAAATAAAGTTTCAGTGTCTGGTGGGAGGGATTTAAGCAAACTGTGGGATTGAGGGCTTTTATATGATGATTAGTAGGGACTGGTAGTAATGGAGTACTTAAGCACTTCAAGTGCTGATATTTGAATACTGAAATCACAATTTGGGTGTTTATGATGGAGTGAATATTCAGGTCAGCAATCCATCCACCCCACCATTATTCAAGCCAAGTACCCTAACCGGGGGTCTGTGAAAGGTGATGAAAAGCCTGCTCAAGTCAAGACTCCATCCCAGGTCAACTAACAACTTTTAATTTCATTGATTATTCTGTGGTTGTTTGGTAACCACTTCCAGTGTTGCCATATTTGTGGATTTACTGCCAAATTGGACTGGTCTGAAAATGCAGTTGCTGTATAAAATGAAGTTTCAGCTTCTGGTTGGTGGTTTTTAAGCAGACTTTGGGGTGCAGATATTTGCTGGCCCAGGAAACTGGCCCAGGAAACTTTTGGATATATCCAGAAAGAGCATTGCTATGCTTGTTCAGTGACATATCATTGCTAGAAGTTTGGCTAACACGATGGTGATGTGTTAACTTCATGCTTGCTATACATGTTGTTGGAAATTGCTGTGGAAGGTTTTGTTAGAGGGAATAAAATGAACTAATATGTATCACTGAGGCATCACTGAATTATCTAGCATTCCATATAGTAAGGGGTACTTAGTAGCCCATATAGAGTCTTAAAGTAGATACGAATGACCTTAACTGATGACAGCAGAGCTCATTTGATTCAAAATTATTTTGTATTTATCCTCAAATATACACAAGACAGTTGTGATAAAAAGTGAAAGATGTTTTAGGTTGCTCTACAAAACTTTGGACAAATTACATTTAGTTAATTTTCTACGTGGACACTTTTATGCACAGTTAGCCTACTGCTGATTTAAATTTACGGTAAAGCATAGAATGTGGCCTGTGCAAAAGTTATGGCAAATTACTATGACACAGAATATCAAATACTTTGTTCTAAATATAGAAATAACAATGATCTAATCATGAGCTAGGACAGGGAAACCATTATTGCAGCAAGGAGAGAATGGCTGGAACACTTGATTCCATAAAGATCCAGCCCTGTCCCAGACTTTGGAGGTGATCTCACTGGCTCCCTTGCAAGCTACTCCCTTAAACCTCTTACCCATGATCGCTGTCTATGCATATCTACTGTTTTCATGCATCTTCACCGAAGTTTAAATCAGCCTTTCTGTGCCAGACCCTTGAGGTGCTTCACATTAACACGCATAAAGCCGCTAATAATTGAAATAGCGGCAGCTCTCGAATGCTACGACCCTCCACGGTCAGCGGCTCTGGTGCCTTAGTATGCAGCACACTTCATAGAGCTTGGCTCTGAGTGAATGGCTCTGGAGTTCGTATTAATTACATCCATTTGCAGTGCGGATCGGGAGAAGGGTGCAAGGGTGAGCAGAGAAGGAGGGGACACAAATGCTTGTGGCTTGATGTTGTCTGATGGGGTTTTTTTTAGATAATTCTTTGCCTGGAGAA
This sequence comes from Brycinus macrolepidotus, assembly GCA_037974445.1. NCBI lineage: Eukaryota > Metazoa > Chordata > Actinopteri > Characiformes > Alestidae > Brycinus > Brycinus macrolepidotus. The sequence goes on from JBBPCZ010000001.1 coordinate 2,210,086, forward strand.
AGCCATCAATCTCAGGGGGAGAGGGAGAAATAGAAGGAGGAAGAGGGAGAGAGCTTGAGCTAGGGAAAGAAAGAAAGGAAGGAGGTACTACTAATATTCCCTAAGTGGTATGTGGTGCACTAGGTATGACTTTTATGACCAAATATCACACTATATGCACCACATGGCTCATTAACATGATGCACTATTTGAGAATTTGTAGCCATCCAAGAGTCCTTACTTTTAAGTGCCAGCATTTGAATACCAAAATCACTATTTGGGCACTTATGATGGAGAAAATATCTAGGCCAACAGTTCATCCATCCCACCATTATTTAAGCCAATTGTCCTAACCAGAATTCCAACATGTCCATCGTAAAGTAGCCAACAACTTTTGGTAAGAATGCACTGTTAAGCATGTGACTGAGACCACCTGACACTGGCCCTGGCTACTTTATCTAATGATAGTTTGGTCAAGAATCAGAGAAAATAAATAAACTAACACTCGCTGACAAACTAACATGTTGGCACATCGTCCACTAATGGAAAAAAAACTCAAAAAAGAACAGGATCCAGTGTGCTGTACATTTCTGAAGAAATGATCTTATATCAAGGCAATAAGTCTTATTTTTTTCCACTGGTAAAATTATTTGGTCTACAATGCCCTGCGAGAGATAATTATGCCTGTGTTAAGAAAAAACACCTATTCGTCTTTTCTCAGAAATCTGACCTTATTAAAAATGAGATGAATAAATGATTATATTAAGCAAAAAAACTGCCAATGGGCTTAGCAAAATTTACTGAGCAAAAGTTTAAAAAATAAGCAAAAATATTTAGTTCTTTGCCCTAAATATCTTCTACTCTAGTTGAAATATATCATGTGAAATGAGCATCAAAGACCAGGTTTCCATGCACAATAATAATTATGTTTATTGCTGAGACTCAACCTCAGTTTCAATATTTTAGTACTACTGTTAAGATGCGTACGAATAAGTAAATATTGTTTGCAGAAATGTTTTAGATTGTGCTTACCCAGTAGCATCTACATCTCATTTTTATGTATTTTTTGCAGTGTGAATGGCATTTTTGCATTGTAGTGCTTAGCTCTAGAAGACCTCATTTGAAGAAGCAGCCTCCATTGGCAATTTCTGACCAGTTTCCCTCTGCTCATTTTAGTTTTTTTTAATTATTTTCATCTTTTAACAATATACTTGCAGGAATAATTGGGGGGATACATTTAATAAATAAATGAATTAATAAATACGTAAACATAATGAATAAATGAATTATTTATTCATTTTTATTATTGTTCTTGTTGTTGTTAATAATAATAATAATAAGAAGAAGAAGAAAAAGAACGACAACAACAATAATAATAAATTATATACAGTACATATCATATGTCACTTTCCCATGTAATTGAGGTGCATAATCCAGGCTAGGCAGGTGGTCAGAGGTCCATAAAGAGTTAAGAAAATATCCTCCTTGTCTTTTAGAAAATATGCCCCAGTCGCAGTGTTTCTCTCAGAATGCTTTTGAACAGGTTAAATCTTGGGGGTCTTCAGCAAGATGCAATATTCTTTGCTATGCAGGATATTATGATGGCCCTCTGCTATTTTTGAACCATAAAATGCATTCATATTTTTAGCCTCCTAATACCAGTCAGTGCCATCTCCTAAAAACAATGCCTATAATGTTATGTCAACTGTGTATAATTTTTTTTTTCCTTCGCCATGTTATTGGACATTCGTTCATTAGCTTTTACAGATACCTGAAAATCAAGTCTAGCTGGTTGGCTGTTTAGCAAATAGTAGGCTGCATTTGAGTGAAGAAGAAGATACCATGACCCATGTAGTTCACTTTTTGTGAAGTAGGGATTTACTGGGCATTTGATGAGTGAAAGCGAGAGTGAGGGGACTAAAGCATGTGGGAACGCTGCTGAACTGGCCACATTCCTGTGGGCTCCTTCTCACTCCCTCTCACCACGTCCCTCTGGTCATAATTTCCCTGCTCACACTTCTTAGAACACCAGGGGAGGAGCTCCCACTAAATCTGATGGGCTCCTGGACATGTTTGCATGTGACGGGTTGTGATAAGTGTTTGCAGTCGCACCAGCTGACACTGTCCAGATACATCATTGTGATGCTGTGTGAGGATACACCGAAGTGGAATAATGGTAATAGCTAATTAAAACCTTGATACTAAGGTTCTTTTTTGTGTTTTAAAACACCCTTTGACCTTTATTTGATGTGGAGTGAGGTTAAAAAAAGGGTAAAAACTCTAAAGGGTACAAAGGAAGCCTTCTAAAAAGTTCTGAAAAAGATCTGCTGCCTTAAAGTCTATAGACTTAGGATGCACTGATATGGAATTTTTGGGACTGATACTGATAACTGATACTTGGTAATTGAATGTTTCAAGCACAGTGTAAGCCATAGTTGAAGTTCAGTGAGTTAAAGAAAGGTTAAAACCTGAACAATGCTAGCTATAAACTACAGATTAGGGATGTACCACATTTTTGGGCCGACACTGATAACCGGTATTTAACACCTTGTTGTGGTTGTTATTCATAACCATTAATTTCACTTTTTTCCATTTCACATATGTTGAGTCAGGTTCCACTCTAAAGCTGCTGGCTGCTAATATTAACTACTTCATGTTCTTTAACCTATATTCATTATTTGAATTTAACTGTCACTCTTAAAAGAAGTGCCACTGTGGTCTTTGAACAATGCCATTAAAGAACCATTTTAGTTCCCTAAAGAATCACTTCTGTAAATTAAATGTGAGAGTGCGAAGACCCTTTTAAAGGTTTAAAGTACCTCCCCATAATATAATGGACATTTACCAATTTTAGGCCTCATTCAAGAACCTTTATATCATGTGGAGGTTTAAGGTTCTTCACACCGGTCACACATCTCATTTAGGGTTCTTTTAAGAACAGTCCACTAAATGGATCTTTTGGGAAATGGTTCTTCTGTGGCATCACCAAAAAGGAGCCTCAGTACTTGAGCAGCAGTAGGCAGTTAGTGTTTGTAATTAAAGATTGTGATTTCAGTATCGGATTCATAATGATAATTCAACCACTTATTGGTGAATAATATATTGGCTTCCAATATATTGCACTAATAAAACTGCCACAGCCTGTTCTGCACAAAGCCCAAGAGCAACAGTGGCTCAACTCCGGCCGTGCCAAGTTTCCTCATCGGCAGGACACCAGTTTAATGGAGAAACATATTTCCAGCCATATTGTCCCGCTGTCGTGCCTCTTCTATTTTTTTCTTCCTCAAGACTTTTCGTACATCCCGATGTTGGAAATAATGAGGCGGCCTTGCATGACTCTACAATTTAGGCCTGAGGCGAGAGTTTGGCAGCTGTGAGCAACGCGGGTTTTTTTTTTCCCTCTTAGAACAAAACAGCTTTCTGGATGATGCCTGGACTTGCTCTTCGTGACAGAATAATTAAACTTCAAAGGCAGGCGAAAGTCAGAGCGTCACCCTTTGCGATTCTTTGTGCAGGATTATTTGATTTGCCTCGTATCGATAGGAGATGATTGCTAAATATGTTTTTCTTTGAGCAAGAGAAGCTCTGCGGAAGCTCAGCTTGGAGGTGCCTCGTTCTGTAGACACAGAACACAGGCTTCGTTGTTGACTTTTCTGAAAAGCGTGAAAAGTTCTCAGAAGGAGGGAGAGAGAGCGCTGGCACCCGAGGATGAGGGAGAGGGATGGAGAGAGAGGGAAGGAGACAGAAAGAAGAAACAGAGATGAGAGGAGAGAGAGAAATAGCAAACAAAGGCATACAGGGTGCTCCCAGCATCAGATGCTAACAGGAATAGACAGCCCCACTTAACCCTTAGGCAGGGGTTAAACTGGGTTTTGAGAGGAAAGGGAGCCTCACGTCTTTCATGGGCATCTTTCACAATTTTGTTCCGTTTTTGTTCTTATATGAAGTTTGCACTGATATCATGGTATTGCCACTAAATAAAACTAGTACATGTGCATAATTTTGACAGATTATGTTATTATTGTTTATCACAAATGTAAGTGAATGTAGTGTTAGGAGTCTCACCCAGGGCTTTTACTGGTGAAGTGGGGTGTGGCACACAGGGTAGGAATTGAATCCCAGTCTTCTGCTTGGAAGGCAGCAATGTTAGTGTTACCCACTACACTAACATGGCTCTCTCCCTCCCACCTCAACAAAAAGGATGCTAGCCAGCATGGTTGTCTGTTAGCTTATGATACCAAATCAGCAGTTACCGTTCTTCTCAAAGCTGTCAAAAAGATGTGGTGGCACTTGGTAGCCATCATATGATAGATGAAGATCTGAGATGCAAGTTGAATTAGCAACATAATACATTCTGGACAAAATGGGGTAAAAATGAAGAAGGAATTGATTTAATTTTGCTCATGGGCTCCCACTCTTAGTCTGGACGATTTATGTACATTGTTTTCCTTCTTATATCAATAAGAGGGAACCCTCAAGGTTGATGAGTGTGATTGTGTGCCCGGCTAGCTCAGTTGGTAGAGCATGAGTCTCTTAATCTCAGGGTTGTGGGTTTGAGCCCTACGTTACATATACACTTTTAAGCAATTTCCTTCGGGTTCAATAAGATATTCTGATTCTGATTAACCAGTATTATTAGGAAAGGACAGAGGAATGAACCAATCAGGTTAGGATTTCTAGTGGGTGGAACTAATTTTGTGAAGGAAATGTCACTCCTGGCCTTTTGGAAGTTCTAGATATGTTGCAGCCTAACCAGTGGGTTTGTGTCCAATGGTGAACAGCAGCAGCTCTATGCCAGAACTCTTTACTGAAGGAGTCACTGTAGAAATACAACGCACAAGCTCACATATATGTTCATGTCTGTTATAAGCTTCTGTTAAACCATGGGAAGTTTTATAAGCTTCAAATGTCTGTGTTTAATCTAGAACAGCCAAAAAAGTTTCATGTGCAGTATCGTCTAGCGCTACTTGGCACAAATCACCACTGATGTCAACAGACGTTTTCTCTAAGGTTCAGAATCATTTAAAGAATTTACAATAGCTCAGAACCAAGACTGTACAGTTCCTGAAGCTTTCAGTCTTTTGATCGTGACCATGAATGTGCACTGTGTAAATGCCACTACAAGTGGTCCCTGGACACTGTAAATGTACCAACTGGAAAATGTATGAAGAACATTCATGAAAAACAACACTATGAAACAGCAGGATGAATTGAGTTGGTTGTGAAAATCAGCAGAACAAGAACAGGAGGAGGAGCCACTTCATAAAATGGTATAAATGAGTAGAGGCAAAAAAAGAATGTAACATTTGGGAGGGAGGGGCATTTTGTGTAAGGTGTCTAGAGGTTTTCTGTCAGAGCAATTTACCACTTCAAACAGTTAAATGGATTTCACAATGGTTGTATTAGAAACGATTTACATTCCCATCAAATTACAGTGCCGGAGCTCTGCTATGTTTGCCGTCCATATCAACCAAAAGCCAAAAATCAAATTTACATCAAATTTTCCCTGTTAGCCCCGATTGTACTGTCTACAGTTTGCTCCTTTAGTTTTATACTGGAACTACAATGTCTCAAACTGTGTCAACTTGTTGAATAATCTCACATGTGCTTGCCTAAAGTTTATATGGTCATGAAATTTGTGGAAATGTTCTTGGTTTCACAGATGCAAAAAGGCTAGTTCAAGGTTTTACCTCACCTCATCTTAAATACCAAAACATTATAATCAAGTTTTCAACAAATAATGTATCATGTCTATAACTTTATAATTGTATGTATCAAAGCCAGTTAATTTTTACATGACCTGTTTGATTTCAACAGACTGTACCTTTTAAGCCCATATATGTACATGAACACAGTTTTGACTGGCTGCCCTGTATTGTGCCTTATCAAAAAACAGTTTGGACTGAAACATGCATTCTTTATGAATGAGTGGAGCTAAACTGCAATGTGTTGAAAAGAATAGATGTAAAGAAGTTGATTTTCATGGCATCACAAAAAAATTAATGAATTTAAAACAGTCTGTGTTTGCAGGCTTTTTATTTAAAAAGTGAAATTTTGTTTTTCCAAAATATGGGCCCTATAAAAGTGTACAGTATCAGAAACCGTAAGCAATGTTTCTTCCCATTTTTTCCCCTAATTTTGTCCAGTTCCACCGACTAGCTAACTATACAACATCACTGAAAAGCTCAACACTCTTGGAGGAGAAAACTAACTGCTAGCATCATGCTGAGGGAACGGGGGGCCATTGAAGACAGTTGGGAGACTATCAAGTTGATTTAGGTTTCTGTCACCTTGTAGTTAATTTTGTGTATTAGATTTTTCAACAACCTATTCCTTTAACCCCCGCCCGCAACCGAGATGTGAGACGAATGCAGCACTCAAGGCGAAAACGAAGCCACACTCTCTTCTTTCCATAGGAAGTCTGGAACCCTCTCTGTTTATGCCGGAGGCTGCCAGACTCCTCTAGTCTATTGTGAACTTAGCCGCTTGACCCTGCTGGTTCACTCAGCCGCTCAGGTCACCAACACGCCCCCATGGGTGCCATGTGACTTCTTGGGGTGAGATTGGCCATGTCTTTTCCCAGCCAATGGCGTTGACCCCGGCTGCCCGCTTCGCTCCAGACGGGTTTAATGATCTGTGGTCCTGTTGCTGAGGAAGGGAGGGGTGGCTGGCCCTTCTGCTGGCCGACACCATTTCCTTGCAATAATGGAACATTAAAATTCGATGGGGCTGTTATGTTAGAGAGCCCTCTGCTCTACAGGCCTGTTAACAGAGCTCCAGGTTGGAAGGAGTGGACGAATTTGATTGGTTGCCCACGTGAAAGGGCTGTTGAATTTGTTGGGCTCTTGAGGAGAGCTCCGTGGAGCCAGAGAGGCCAGCTGACCCCCAGAGTGCATTTAAGGACTGCTATTGCTCGTGTTTTATAGACATAATCGTGTTTGCTAATAATTATACGTCGTGCTATTACTGCACCAGGCCAAATTGAATCATTATGGGCGACGGCTTTATTTTATTTGCGGTTGGGTGGTACCTTGCTCTTATGAGGAACAAGGGCATGGTATGTCAACCGTAATCAAGCCTGGAATTCTTAATAGTGAATTTTATTTACTGCAAGAATGGCTGTATTATCATTTTTACATAAGCTCGTCCAGGCACATGCCTCTGGGGAGTAAGATTGTCGTCCGCTGAATACATATTAATGCTGGAGGTCATGCGTTCCCATGGTGAGTTTGTTATTGACTCGGACAACTGAGGTGATTATATAAGACAAGCAGGTTGAAGAGGCATTTGTCTGGCTATATTAAAGGACGGCGAAGCACAGGGCCTAAATGGAGGAATTCGGAGCAATTACATGGAAGATTTGTTTGGTTTTTTTTTTCTGGGGGTGGACTATACCTCTTTACTGAGATTTTGGGTTTCTTGATTATTGTTTATTGATTGTCAGGTCACATTTCTTTGTTCAAACAGCAGAAACAGCAAACATCAATGTCCAAAATAATGTTCATAAGGTAACCCAAGGGCAGGGTTCCCTAAATTCATATTGTCTTGTTTGTTTTCTGTTAATTAGCTCTGTTTTACATCAGTTCTCCCCATAGTGAATGGTTTTGGGCAACTTGTCTAAAACCTAAAAGGTTAGGTTTGAGCACTTTTAATTTTGTTGACGTTGTTTTGCGTTCAGTGTTACAAGCCAGTTCATGCTTGCTGTGAGAGACATGGCATCTGCTAAAACTCCTTTATGAAGCCTTCGTGGTGGCTGCTGAGATGATATATGTATATTCCGATAAATCTCCAGCACATAGGTACTGGCAGGCATCACTCTTTCACCAATATGTCCTCCAGTACTGTGTTTCAGTTCTGTATTTCAAGTGGTTTGGGCTTGAGAGTGATGTCTGTATAATTTTAAACAAAAAGTTTAGCAGAAAATCAAGTTTTCTTACTTTAAATGTTGTACCAAATCTCACTGACACTGTATGAAAGCTGTTTCTATTTTTTTAATCATCAGAATTGTAGTTCATATTTCTTCTTTTGATTTCTTCATCTGAGCAAATTACAGTTATATACTTCATTTCCTCCTCTCCCCATGTGCCACCACATATCAGTTTTACTCCTCTGGTTCTTCTTCTTCTACTGTTGTTTAATATGTGACGATAACCTGCCTCAACTTCCTGTTATTGTTCCGAACCAGTGTTTTCACACTGCAAATGAACCTGATTCAGTTTAAAAAGTTTCAAAGGACCTCTTTTGGTTAAACCAAATTTTGGTCCAAACCATGATCCTAAGCACCTTTCATACCTGCTTTTTTGATACTGACCAAACTAAAAATACCAAACAAGGTAGGTGTGAAAGCCCTCTGAGATATGATTGAGTCGAGCGTGTGATGATGGTGCTAACTGGTGATCATAAGCTACCATTATTTGTCATCTGTGTTAGCCATGTACTGTAGCTCTATCAGAAGGAGCTACCTTATGCGTACCTTTTCCTTTAATATATCAGCAAATATAAAACAGTTTGGTTTGCTTTTACATTTGACACCATGCACTGTCCGTTAAAATGGTTCTGGCTGACAGATTAGCCCAGGAACTCCAGAAGACATGGCCTAGTTTCAAAAAGTTTTTGACAGATTTTTGCAGGAAAGGTATCGTCACCTAAGCGTGCAACAGAAACATCCGTTTTGGCTAAATTATTCATATTAAATGACAAACATATGCTGCTGTTTTTCTCACATGGAGTGTTGTTTCTTCATCACCTGTCTAACGTACGGCACTTGCCCGGAGGCACATTGCGCTCACCGTCCCCCAGGCGATGCATCCCGCTCTCTATAGCCCTGCTCTTACATATCGATCCCACTCCTCTAACGGTTCCTTTCATGATCACAATAAGAATTTATTGGATTTTTTTTAAAACTTCAACTGAAATTGGTTCTTAGGGCCATGTGGAGTGATTGAACTGGACATTGTTGGGCAGTCCAGTCTGGTCCAGTTGGTTATTACCTTCAGGACCACTTTGTATATATATATATATATATATATATATATATATAAATAAGAGAGTTTATATATCATATGTATCTTATATATCAGTGAGTTTATTTATCATATATATCATTTATACAGTCAATGAGTGCACATATATATATTGTCTCTCTCTCTCTCTCTCTCTCTCTCTCTCTCTCTTTATAAAGTGATAAAGTGGGCCACTTTACCATTTTATAAAGAGCGAGAGAGAGAGTATATATGTGCACTCATTGGCTGTTTAAATGATATGTGAGATATATAAACTCACTGACTGTATATGAAACATGCACTCACTGACTGTATATATGATACAAATGATAGGTGCACTCTGACTATAAATGATATATATCATATATACACACTTTTGGTCGAACACACAGACACTGATGCTCTCAGTGAAAGTGGGTGATGAAACTTTGTTCACTTTGTGAAGGTCACCTGGTTTTCATGTATGAAAATAATGTTGTTGAATTACTGAAAGTAATAAATTGATTCTGATGAAGATTATGTTTCCACTCATACAGCTACAAGTAAATGTTTATTTTTGCCATGTTTAGTCATTTTTAGCAAAGTGCAAATTGGTGCCTAATTTAAATGCAATATAAATAGTGTTTGTTATGTAACAAATTATATAATTAATTATATAAAACAACAATAATAACTCCAGACCTCTAAGCCTTAATATGCCTTTCTCTGTCCTCTACAGTGCTTTTTGGCCAGTTTATGTTTTTTCAAACCACTCCCAACGACTTGGTGGACATTTATGATGGACCTTCACCCGAGTCTTCTCTGCTGACCTCCATCTATGGTTCTCACTCAGGTAAAAGCCTCTCTATACCTGCACTGCATCTGAAAGCTAAAAGCACACAGCCCGGCTGTCCTCGAACAGCTGCTGCTGACGCCTTGACTGTCCTTTTCTTAAAGCATTTGTGTTCTTTTGCAGAATAATAATTAGTCTGTGTTTTCAGAATTAATGTAGTTGATTTGTTGGCGCACTGGTGTTATCGGTGGGCTCGATCATTTGTGGTTGTCACTTCTTATTGGTTTCGTCCTTGTTTCTTTCAAAGGAGAACCGCTGCCACTGAGCTCCGGCAACGAGATCACCATCAAATTCACCACAGAGGGGCCAAACACCGCCAAAGGCTTTCATTTTGTTTATCAAGGTATCGGTTCACTTTACTGTGCTGCGTGTTTGACTTTGATCACAGTGTATTAGGAAGTTCAGTGCATTGTTAAATGTCACACATGTAAAAAAAATTGTTTTTTACAACATGATGATTACATATTTTCTGTAGTTTCTGAAACATGGTTCATTATTTGTTGAAAGCTTTTGATGTTAGTTTTGTACATTTTTAAGACATCCTGGTGAAACACCAGCTAGCAGACTAGCTAAAGAACATCCACTAACGATCAGTTTATTACACTTTCACCACAACAGTTGAAGGAAAGAGACTGTCAGGTTATTATTCACACATGCATAATTGAAAATAGTGATTATTTTACAACTGTTCCAAAAACTGAAAGTGAGAAGAGGCAGAGCAACAGCTTAACTGGCATCGCAGAGAAAATAATGCAATATTTTTTGTATAATAAGGGTTAAAATTATATAGGTATGAGGCAATGTCTCTAGGTGTAGAAAAGGTTCTTGGATGGAATGCAGTAAAATCTTTCAATGAGATTTTCTCAGTCTAGGTTTTAAATCATCATAACATAGCTTCTAATTTCTTTTTTCCCAGCTGTACCCAGGACGAGTGCCTCCCAGTGTAGCTCAGTACCTGAGCCACGCTTTGGGAAGCGGATTGGGAGCGATTTTGGATTGGGTGCCGTGGTGCTATTCGAGTGTAACCCAGGCTACACCCTGCACGGCGCCAGTGCCATTAGGTGTGAAGCTGTGCCCAACAGCCTGGCCCAGTGGAATGGCACTGTGCCTACATGCACGGGTATGTATGCCAAGTCAAGTCAAGTCCAATTTATTTATATGGAGTTTTTTACAGCTGATGTTGTCAAAGCATCTTTACAGAGTTTGGGTCCAAGCCCGTAGTGAACAAGACGAGGGAAATACTTCCTAAAGCTGGAGGAAGAAACCTTGGGACATATCAAGACTCATCCTTCTGACCCATCCATCAACACCAGATAGCAAAAGAGAAAAAAAGAATATCACTATTGAGACGACTAACAATAAAAGGTCTCAGACTTTAACCACTAAGCAGTAGAGCCTATATTGGAGCAGGAGACTCAAGTGATGGCCTTCTTTATACTTAACATCGCCTCCTGCTGGTGTGGAGGACAGATGTGCCATACTTTTGGGGTTTTCCCCACTTTAAAGAACTCACCTATAATTGCATGTCTTTCATAAAGGTTTTATAGTAAGTTCATGGTTACTGAATAATTTACAATCCTATGCAAAAGATAATATAGTAAATTACTGTATTAATATACATACTCTACAGAGAAAGCACTTCTGCTTATTTTAATGCATACTTACTGAATTTAACATATCGGGAAAAAATACAACATAAAATGTTATCTGTTATGGCATATTTTATATTCGATATACATTTGTGCGTTAAACTCAAATAAAAATAAATAAATAAATAAATAAAAATTTTGCAGACATGTGTTCGCTGTAGGAGGTGTTTTTTCACCTAGAAAATCAACAAAACAATTCAATTTGACCACATACATTTGCATACAACTGTACAATATTTACTATATAAGTCTTAGGCTTAATAACAGAATAATAATTCTGCAGTTTAAAGGTTCAATTAACTGATTAAGTAGATGAAGGAGTGCTAGATCAGGGAAAGCCCTCCAGGTTTTCAAGGGCCAGGATTGAAAATTGTTGCCCTATTGTATTATAGGAACAGGCAGATATTGAAAGAGAGTTTTTTTTTTTTTTTTTTTTAAATCAATACATCACGATTATACCTCCAGGACTTATACGAGTAATGGCTACAGGAGCTTCTTTCGCAGAGTGCTGAGAATGCTGTGAAATGTGATTTTCGCCTGGTATGAATTCTTGGCGGAATCTCCTGATGCAAACTGACAGGGCTGTGTTCCTTCCAGCGCTGTCCTTGTGCAGTTTAATAGAAATGCTCCTATGGGGACATCCACTGGAGTGGGGCTAAGATTCCCCTTCTTTCACCGACAAATCAACAGCTGCAGAGTTTTACAGGCACAAGCCAAAAACTTGGAAAAACTTGGATCTGAAGAATAACTTTTGTGCTTTGGATGATAGTCTCACAGCACCGCACATCCTCCTGGTTAAAAGGCCCACATTCTTTATTCACCATACCCCCTCCCTGCTCCATCCACCCCTTCGAAGTCCACTTATGACATCTTTGTGGTTTTATGTGTCATAAGACAGCAGACAATTTTTTTCCATCCTCTCTTTATTAAACAAGCTGTTTTGGTTATTGTAGCTTTAAGACTGATTGTCGCTGTTAGGACAAAACCTTATATCTCCAAGAGAAGAAAAAAAAACAGTGCAAATAGCAGTTCACATCTTCAAATCATGTTAAAAAACACATAAAAATTGACATTTTTTGTTCTGACAGTAAATGACCTCTGTTCTCTGTTCTGACTATCTTATATGTATTCATGTCTCATGTAAAAAGCCCTTCAGCTTGAAACACTTCATATAATTTCAGCACAAATAGACGGGGCTAAGCTGATACTTGCCGGAAAGGTGGAAATTAGGAAATTTATCGTTTTTGTGACATCACAAAGACCCAGCTTAGTTTCCATATGTGGTTTGTGTGGACTGGAAATGGGTTTTCTGAGTGTTCCAGCAAATATTTAATGAGGCAAGCCAATTGTGTTTGCTTTCGTCTTATATGTGAGTGAGCAAAATTCATGCCGTTGTATTGTCGGCACAACCTGTAGTCTTTCGCTCATCTCTCCGAACAGCAGAGTCTCGGTGAGTCACCAGGTTACTGAGTGGAATGTTTACTACCATGCTGTTCGTCATGCTGTTGCTATTGGAAACCGAGCCTCATATTTTCCCTCCAATCCGGGCGCCTCTTAGCAAGTGTGGAAAAGTATACGGGGGGGCTGCGTTATGTAATGCATTAGCCTTTAATGTGTTGGGGCTACGGCGTTCCTCGCTCTCGTTCTGCAGGGGATTCGGAGGAAGGCGCTGATTAGTGCCATCATAACCTACATCTTATGCACTCCAGTGCTGCACTCAATAGCACTACACCAGTGCTTTTGTTACACTGGAGTGGAAGTGGGAGCACAATAGAGACGGATTTGCTATTGTTGCATCGTCTCTTGTGCTAATTAGTGCACAATGTGCTAATTACACATGCCGCTTTTAATTAATGACCAGAGCAGCTCATCACTGGTGAGCATGATTGTCACTTACCGCTAGCCATTAACAAACAGGTGTGTTAACCTGCTTGCGTTGTGCCCGACTTCAGAGGCTGCGGAGATAAACACCAACTACATGAGGCGTGTCTCTGTTCTGAGGACATGCCCACGGCTAATGATGACATTAGCGTAGCTGGAAGCCTTTTTGATTATCACGGAGGGGGGAACATGGGGGATCACCTGTGGAATATAGATGCGCTTGAGTGGTGGTGGACTGAGTAATTGCATTTATTTAGCTGTGCAAAGATGTTCTCTCCCCCCAGGCAGAAGAAGGATGGAAAACAACGAGGAACTGCAATGGATTTGTGGTGTTCTTGATGTGGAACTTTTTTTTGAAGCCACATATAAACCTGAGCACATGTTAAACTCTGCTGTGTTGGTCCTAGGAGCAGTTTGGCGAAAATTCTAATTTACACAATTTTCCAATCACCCGAGATGTAGTCGAGCAGCAGAGACACGTTTGGTGTCTTAAGTTTGCTTCTTTAGTTCACGACAAGTCTGCTGGACATCAATGAAGAACTGGAAGCAGTTTGGGTGGGTTAAGAGAAATTCTGGGAATTTGTTTATGAAGATTTCAGTGACTATTGACTTCTAGTATCAGTAATGTTAGCCTTGCAGCTCCAAAGTTAAAGCACAAGAGCAAAATTTGGACTCCGAACATTTGATTTTTGTGCCACTTCACTGTATGTACAAAAGTATGTGGACACCTGACCATTGCAACTATGCGAGACAACCCATTCGAAAACCATGGGCATTATAAAACAGCCTGTATTCATGTAGCGTTTCCGTTATTTTGTACAACTCTTGTATATATATGAAGGGTTAAAGAAAATTTGTGCTGTGTGTGTGCTGGCTGGATATTTTTGGTTGGTCGATTATTCTCACCCCAGCAGGGTCACTTCAGTCTTTGAAAACCTCAGGCGAAAAAAAAAGGCGCAGCACACATCCAGTCACACACACCCTCCCGCACATACCCCACACACACCTACCAACAAATGGGGGGTCCTGTGTTGGTCCTGACCACCAAAGAACAGGATACAGGTACAGGAATTAGAGAAAAAAGGTGAATCACAGTGTACCTACATGGTCAGTTGAGCTGATAAAGTGGACAATGAGTGCAGGGTGTGAAATACGGTTTTGAAATTTGATGGACACTTGAGACCTTCAGCAACAGTCAAATCTTCGAAACTGCAATGCAGAATGGTTGAAATGATAAAAGATATCTTCATTAACTCCCACCTTAACAAATATTTGGTGTAGTTTCATCTCCACATCCCACCCCTCCACCCCCCGCTCGCCTATCGCTAACTATTTTCCTTTGTTTTTTCCATTAGCAGTTGTCTAATCCTTTCTTAGTGAGACCAGTAAGCAGACTGTTGCAGTAGATAGAGGCATGGACGATGATGAAAAAGCTGGTTATTGCTTTAACAGACATGCCCATGGTGTTCCTATCCAGCCTTCCTGATGCACTTTGTCAAAGCAAAAGCAAATGACCACAGCAGGCAGATCCCTCAGGTGTCCTTGACAACCAGTAGACGACCCAGCCCTCTTTCATATCAACAGCTCCCACAAAAGGTGCTGAACACATTGGCTGGCGACGACTTCAACTAGCAAGTTCAAATTGCCTGACCAAGAATGAGAAATAGCACAGCATGTCAGTGCATTCAGACAGAGCTGTTCAGATGCTTAGATCCTTTCTTCTTTTCTTTCAGTCCAGTCACTTTTCGTTCCCGCATCATCCCTTTTAAAATCATGTGCCTCTTGACTAATGCTTTGTTTCAGGAATATTTTGATGAAAAACAGAAAAGGGGAATATCTCAACACTGTTTGATTCAGCTTCTGAATGCATGCAGTTGTCTTGTTTACTGTTAGTAATTTCAACATATGTATGTTGTCTACATCAGTAATTACAGTGATTGTATTGTGTTATTGTCAATATATGTAAGATCCTGCACCGTAATTGTTGCTTTAGAGGAAGTGCTGTTAGACATGAAATGCAGTAATTTAATGCAGATTGCTTTAGGTAATAATTAAAAGACTTCTGTTCCTTTATTGTACAAAATAAAAGAGAATAGGAGGGTTGCGTTGGGTGCCAGTAGAGGCAAAATAATTTTCTTGGCAGGGGGTAAAGACGTAATCATTTTCTTGATGGGGGGAGGAGAGAGACATAATTTTGTTGACGGGGTTAGATACGTCATAATTTTATTTATAGGTGTGGGGGAAGAAAAAGATTTGTTGATGGAGGTGTGGGGTGGAGACATGATAATTTTGTTGACTGGGGTGAGGGTGTACATGTAAAAATTATGTTAAAGGGGAATAAAAAAGAGACATAATTTTGTTGATCAGGTTTAGAGATGTAATAATTTTGTCGATGGAGGTGGGGAGGGGAGACATAACTGATGGGATGAAAATGTAATTATTTGGTTGGGTTGGGGAGAGAGATATAATAATTTTGTTGACAGGGGTGGTGTGTATCTACATAATAATTTTGTTGACGGGGAAAAGAAGAGAGATGTAATACTTCTGTTGTCGGGAAGAGGTTAAGATCCGGGGCTATTCATAAAACATTTTGGGCTGTAGCCTCAGACTCCCAGGCCTACTGACACCACTGGTTTTGCTTACTTCTCTTTTTGTACCTCCTCATCTTCAAGATGAGCCCTTTTGAGAAAAAAATATTTTTCAATATTTCTGTGGACTGAGGGAGCAAACATTCAGTGTTAGAGTTAAAGAATTAACATTAATGTTATCCACATTAACCTCGTAATCTATGCTAACCCTACTAACCCAGCAGCTTTCTAACACAAACTTAGCTTGACTTACTAGCTAGACTCGTATTTGAAGAGTTGAGTCTCCACAACTGGCAATGTTGTGTTAGAACAAAGACTAATTTATTATAGTTAACATAATCATAATGCACCAGTTTAGAATCATTTGTGTTCATACTAACCATTTGTGAGCTCCAGATGGATTTGGCCAGCCGTTAACAATCTTTCCTCCCTCCCACCTGTGATTATGTTTGGATTCAGGATGTGCAGAGGGGAGGGGCTATTCACCGACAGGTCTGTTGTCAATGTGTTTGTGAGAGACTGAGAAAGAGAGAGAGAGAAAGAGAGAGAGAGACCAGGGCAAAGACATGCTGAGCAAATCAATGCACTGCACGCAGCTCTGTAATGAAATAAGATTTTACCCATTTTAAATAGTAAAAGAAAAGAAAAGGAAATCAGCATGTGGTGGTCAGTGTTGACATTGTGGTGGACCGCCACAAATAAATCAATGTATGGGAACAATAAACTATTATTCAGTCTTCAGGTTAACTTTTAGACTACATGACGTTATATATTGATAAGTAAGAGTAGAATTTTAGTGGGACCGCAACAAACATTGGACTGTATACACATAGCTGGATTAACTATAGAGGCTACACAGACCGTAGCTTAGTGCAGTGGGCCTCAAGTCAACAGGTTTAAAAAACAAGTTTGGATCGTTAATACGCTCATTCTTTAAGCCAGTTACTTCATCTGTATTTGTGTCTTTCTTATTTCTAATAATAAATGAGAGGTTGCTGTATAGCAAGGTGTCATACTGAAATTACACTGGGCCCTACTTTAAAAGCTTTAAAATGTATTCTAATAGTGTGTATATGTCCCAAAGTAAATATTATATTCACTCATAAAGCAGTTTATTCCAATCCTGGTTAGGATAAGCGGCTTGGTCAGTGAACGAATGCCTGCTCTGAACTGCTTGGCCATGTCAGATCGTATAATACTTCAAAGACAATGAAAGTCAGATGTGCTGTAATGTTAGATTGCTTAAGAAGACAGATGAATCCTACTGGATTGATGATATAGATGTAAGTTAAAGACATGAATCCGTGTTTAGTGATGTGTTTTTATGGCTGCTCTACCGAATGGAGAGTTCATCTCCCATTGTTAACTCAGTAGTCCAAGTTCAAGTACTGGACTCGTCCCCACCAGTTACTTAGCTGGTTGCAAAACTGTAGATGCAGGTTTTAAAGCCTGAAAGATCAGTCCAACATTAAATTATAAGTAGTCAGTGCAGGGGACTGTTCAGCAGTGATGATTGGATAATATTGTCTAATTTATGCCTATAAATGCATCTATAATTTAAAGTTATATAAAGAGTGTTTATGGTTTTTCACCAAAACGAGTCGACTATGAGCTCTGATGCTGATGACATGATAAAGTCATGCACTCCTACCGAGTTGTTGTGACAGTCGTCGCCCTCACGTCACTCAATCTCTCAGACGTGTCCTGGAATGACACACAGCAGGTTAGCAGCATGAGCAGGTGAAAAGGTTTCACTGCAGTAGGTTGAAATACTGTAAGAGGAAACATCAAGCAGAGTTGAGGCAAGGCTAAGGTGAATAATTGAAAATGAAGAATTTTCAATGTGTTTTAGGAGAGCAGAGTAAGGAACCCAGATTTACATCGAACATCACAGTGAATCTCAAATAAAGCATTAGAATGGAACTACAGGAATGAACAAGTACCCTGTAGTGCTCATAGTAGACCATAGCTTGCTTACAGTATATTAAGAATGCGAAACATTTGTTTTCATGCATTAAAGGCATACTGTAAACTAATGCATTTGTACTTTAAGTGTACATACAGAAGCTCACTTAAAAGGACATTTTTTAGTTTAGTCATTAGTTTAACATATTGGAAAAAAATTGAAAGATATTGCACAAGCCTTATATTCTAATTTCAAATTCAGCAAATTAACCATAAAATGTGCAGAAAAGTGTGCAAATTGTTTCACAATTCAGCAAATAATGTTAGCTGACCAGGGGTGACCAAACTTTTGCACATAAGTGTTTCTTTTTTCCCCTTTTTTTTAAACATTTGGTTATTTTGTTTGGTGCTGTCTTTTCCTTTTTTAAACATTGATATTGTGGCTTAGAGAAAGTTTTTTGTGAAATTTTGCTCATTTGAAACAAGAGATGGCAAATTTGATCAAAACATGATAATGCAAAACATGCTAATGTGATCAGTCTCATAAATGGAGCTTCAGGTTTGAGAGGTGCGATGGAAAAGCTGACCATCTTCTGTTATTGTTGCCGCTTGGCATTACTAATTTGTAATGTTCTCCTGAAGCAACTTCGAGCAACTTTGGTGCAATCAGTTCCTTTCCTTCTGCTGATTAGCCTTATTTCCTTCCAGTGTGGAGAAGCAGAGCCGTTCACTCAGTCAACGGCGGTTTGATCCAGCACAGGATCTCCGCCACTTTTGGAAGTTGTCAGGCTGTTCTTGACTAATGGCCCATTTTGTGGGGAGAATATTACCGCCTCGAGGCAATCAATACTGTTTTCTTCTCTAATTTTTTTCCCTTCTTTCTGAGAGGTCTCTCCAGTGTCATACACCTGCACATCTCCAGGCTTGCTTATCTAGCGGTTTTGAAGGTTGCTGCTTCATCAAGTTTTACGATCGCGCTTCTTTTATGCATTCTTTTCCATTTTCCTCATTTTTTTTCCCTGCCTAGTCTGGCCTCTCACGTCTCCTGTCGTGTCCGTGTGTGTGTTCTCCCAGTTCCCTGCGGAGGGGTCCTGACAGCACGCCGGGGGACCATCCTATCTCCGGGTTACCCTGATCCCTATGACAACCACCTCAACTGCATCTGGAAGGTCTTCGTGCCTGAGGGAGCCGGAATCCAAGTGAGACAAAACACTCTCTTCTTCTTTCATCTCACACACAAAAAATCAAAGCCTTCAAAGTGTGTTCTGAGGATGAAAGTTACATGGGGATTGAAGTCAACAACTTTTGCAGAAATATCGAATTTTTGAATTATTAATTTTAGGTTTAATATGGACCTTGCGGTCTGCAGCGCAGAATCTTTGCTCCAGTAGCTGACCAAGAACATACTTTCAAAGACTGATGGATTATTCTATCCAGTACTGTGCAAAAAGTCTTCGGCAGTCTCAAAAACTATTTACCCTGGCTGTAAAAAAAACATTGGTGTTGGTATATTGCCTGTAAATCCATATATATATAGATAGACAGATAGATAGATATACTGAATATATCCTGTAGTCCACACTCCCCAGAAGTAAGTGTTCTCAAAGACTTATTTGATTTTTACTGCTTTTTAAAGACCTTTTTGTACAAAATATGATTGTCCCCAGAACACAACATCTCATCAGTTGTAATAAAATGTTTTTTCCTCTTTCAAAAGTCTTTGTTTGATCCGATTTATGTCATTACAATAATGCAAATTTTCGCTAGCCTCTTAATGGGACTCACTACGTTGCATTCACACCAAATGAACTGAACTGAATACTACTGACAGCATCTCTACACAAATGAGGATATTTTGTTTCACAGTTTTTCAGAAAATATTTCTAATGAAAGTCTTACTCTTAATGTCGTTGAAGTACCCTCTTAGCCTGTTATGCATCTGACCTTTCCACCAAGCTGGTCAAACTGCCATCCTGTCCATCCTTATCAAATAATAAATTAAAGTAAAGTGGCCCCTTATAGTCACGCATGAACACAGCACAGCACAACACAGCACAGCACACAGTGTGAATAATGTGAAATTATTTCTCTGCATTTAACCCATTCACCAAGTGAAGCAGTGGGCTGCCACCAATGAGGGGCACACGGGCAGTAGTGTGTGGGGACAATACCTTGCTCAAGGGTACGTCAGTGGTGATTCAAACCCACAGCTTTCTGGTTGCAGGGGCAACTCGCAAACCACTAGGCCACCTTAATGGAGCAGATTACAAAGATTAGATTTTATCAGTGATAAAAATAAAACTTTATACATGAAAAACACATACAGAAATTGAATATATTGCATCAGTAAACCTCATAAATTCTGAAGTTTTTGCCCAGAGGCATATTTGGTCAGGTTATGTTCAGTAGTCAGGAAACAGCAGGCTTAGTGCTGTGACCAAAAAAACTGTAGTTATCATTTTTCACAAAGTTTTTGATGTTTCCACCAATACTGAAGCATAAGTCAGTATAGATAGATATATCGATAGATAGATAGATAGATAGATAGATAGATGGATAGATAGATACACTGACCTATGGTTCACATATTTCATGTATATATACTGACTTATGCTTTCAGTATTGGTGGAAACATCCAAAATATTAAAAATGTTGTCCATATATATATATATATATATATATATATATATATATTCACTGAATTCTACATGCTGTATAAGAGAATGGTTCCACTAATCAAGCTGTAAGTCTTAGGACCCTCAGCTGAGCAAAGTGATCTAACTCTGTGACACCATTCGACTCTGATTTAGATCATAGTGGTCGCTTTCTCCACCGAGCACAACTGGGACTCTCTAGACTTCTACGATGGTGTGGACAGCAACGCCCCGAGACTGGGTAGCTATTCAGGTAAGACTTTCCATCAGACGACAGCTGAGCTCCAGCCTGACTCTGTGACGCACACCGCTTTACGATTGTCTGGTAACGGGCGACCTTGGTGTGTATATATATATGTATATATGTATATATATATTTTTTTTTTTCCCTCTTTGTTTTTTCACAAACGCTTAACAGCCCAAGAGGCCTGGCGAGCCAGTCTTGTTCTCAAAGATAAGACTTTTACTTTTTTTTTGTTGTTTTCAAACCATATGCTGCCTGGCTTTCATCTGGAGATTTGTTTTATCATCCAAAGCACATCAATATTTGAGCTGTCACAAAACATGATGCATCAACAGCTTCATAACCAGCAGGGGTGAAATGGTAGTAGCCCTGGTGAGGGGAAGGAAAGGAAACAGGGTGCTATCAGCCTAACGCCAGTTACTCCACCAGCCTGCACAATTGAAACAGAGGACCCAACCCCCCAACCCCACTCCAACCCGAATCAGAAGACGGTTTTTAATTATTTGCTCCCCTCCCTCCACCAGGCTGGAGCAAGGCATTCAGGTGGCCAAACAAAACGTATGAGAAACAAAAATAAATTTGCGGTGACCTTAGCAGACGGCACCCCTCTCCGACGGAGCATTAACTACTGTTGACAGGTTGACGTTTAATCTGCCTGGCCACCGAATGAAAGATTAAAGGAAGTTATGCAGAGATGGATCGCACGTGGGATAGAGGAAAATGACTTGCAAACTAAATATGGCTTTGAGGAAGGGATCCGCCGCTGCAGGAAAGGCCTGATAAAGCTGGGCATTGTACTGGAACAGCCAAAAATTTGGAGTCATCTGCTCTTCCCTTAATTTTGTTTTGCACATTTCCAGTCAGCAGTGCATCAAATCTAAGCTCAAACTACACCATACGTCCAAAAATGCGGACACCTGCCTATTCAATGATTTTTTTAAATCAGTGGTATCAATAGGGGAATTCCCTCTTTGCTCCAGCAACAGCCTCTACTCTTCTGGAATGCCGAGACATTGCTGTGTGGGTTTGATTGCAGCCACAAGAGCCTTACTGATGTCAGCTACTATTCAGTTCTGGATCCTGAAGGTACTGGAAGGAGCTTCATCATTCTTGAGAATTTGGCCATGGGACATCTATAATGTTTATGACCAGTTGGCATGGAACAAGAGATGGGAATGGCTCCTTGATTTACTCACTGCTTTCACTCCAGAATGTTTATGTAATTATATTTATATGCTAATAAAAATGTCATAATGTTTAATTTAGAGAGCATTTAATTTTCTCTAAAACATCTGACTTATTGTTAAGTGAATGTAGTGGCCATTAGCTAGTGTTAGCATTGTCATTATGTTGGAAATTGAATGCCAATCAAACAAGGCTATACTCTGTAGGTAGATTGTAACCGATCAAATCTTCACAGTTTTTCCCTTACCCCAAATGTGGTCAAGCAGCCAAGAAATGTTTGGTGTCTTTTCTTCATCAGACGAATAATTAGTAAGTAATACAGTCTGGTAGCTTCTAACCAAATTTGGATAAGAGTATGCTCTCCAAAAGCATCTAGACCCATCTTCTAATGAGTGAATGCAGCTCCTTCAAGGTGCACCATTATTGAGAGCTGAAAAAACACTGTCAATGGATTGGGACACTCTGGAACAGCTGCACATGAGCCTTAAGTCACAATGCCAAATGCTAAACATCAACAAGAGGATTATAACCCCTCAGCATTGTGGAGTAGTTAGTGTGTGTTCTCAGGAGAGATGGAGCTTTGTCCAGTACCTCTGGGATGAGTTGAAGAGGCATTTGTGATCTAGAACTATTCATCCAACATCAGTACCAGATGACTGAATGCCAACAGTCAATATCACAGAAAACGTCATTATACATGCTTTAATGTTTACAGTCAGATACCAGACAGTATATCAGCTTGAATCAAACCATGGAGAACACAAGTGAATACTTCTTCAAGCCTCCATACCTAAGAAAACCCATTTGAGTCTCCATACCTAAGAAAACTCCTTCAAGCCTCCATAGCTAAGAAAATACAAATGCAAAAAAATTGCTTGAGGTTCATTTGCTACTGTCTTATCTTGATGTTTTACATTGTGTGGACCAGTAGAAATGGTCCAAAATGACTGTATTCAACATTAAGACCGTTTTTCCTTTTTCTGTTTTGGAGATACAAAGTTTTATGAAAAGAATATACACTTAATCGTTCAATCAAACTTTTGACTGGTTGTTGTACGTGACTGGCTTCCCTCTCCGTCCTTGCTTTTCTGATACCCAAGCTTTTTAGTACATAACTGTGCTGTTGCTGTCTGAGTTTGGCTGGACAAATAGCTCTGGTCGTAAAGCGGCAGCTGTAGCGCTTGTCCTGCAGTCCTCAGCTCGACGAGGTGAAGGTGGGGTCGTAAAGTGGTAGAAAGCCTGATCTGTCATCGCTGAGCTCTAGAGCTGTATTTTCAGGAGGCTGATGGCCAAGGCAGCAAGGTGTGACCACCGCTAACAGCAACAACACTTCATCAATATACCCATTCCCTCTGAGCCAATAAAGGTGGAGCTTTTGTCCTCAAGCCTTTAGAAATTGCAGTTGTCACCAACGGCAGCTTGACACGAGGCAAATGTAATTCCTAATGTAACCATGCAGTTCATTATGTAATTATGTGATTAGAGCTCAATTGTCATGCAGTGTAAATTGAATGCCTAGATTAATGACAAATCCTTTCTAATAGTTGATGACTTGCCCTACAGGGATCACCATTCCGCCGCTGCTGAACAGTACCTCAAACAACCTGTACCTCACCTTCCAAACAGACATGAGCGTGTCTGGAGCGGGCTTTCATCTGGAGTACACAGGTATGAGGAGAGCTTACATTTCAGCTGCGTTTGCTCACTTGAAAAAGTGTTTTGAAACATCTGAGTATGCTCTTGGATCCGTTTTCTTCTTAAGAAAATGACATTTTCGTTGTTTACTTTTTACTTCCGAAAAAAATCTGCAAAAGTGCTTTTGGCATAACAGCTATATGCTAATCTTCTGTGTATTTAGCTTTCTTTTTGCAATGGATGGTTCTTTTATAGCATAGGTTCACAACCCTGGTCCTGCACATTTGAGTGTCTCATGCACCTGACACACTCATTTCAAACCAAGAAAGACTTATAATGCCATCATCTGTTGGATCAGGTGCATTGGAGGCAGGGGAAACACTAAAATGTGCAGAGCTGGGGGGTTCCAGGCAAGGAATGCTTAAAAAAAACTTTTTTGACAAATGCAAGTTGGAAGAAATTCAAAGAACCTCCAAATAATGTAAAGGTTCTCTACTAACTAAACATTTTTCCAAGAAACGTAAGCCAAGAGCCTTCGTTTCTAAGAGCGTAGCATCTTTTTGGAGCATCTTTTTTTCTTTCATCTTCATGTTCATCAGAGTCTCTTCCTTGGCCTCGCTCTCTCTGGGTCATTAGGATGGCCCTCCATCTCCCCATCACTCAGTGTGATGCTAGCCAACATATGCCTTTGTTAACTCATGTGCCTAAATTAGCAGTTAATGTTCTCCTCCAAGTGTGTTTAGTTGTTCAATGATGTTGCATTAGCAATAGTTTGCCAATGTTGGTGGCATCATGTATCTGGGGGAGTCTTAGCTAGCAAGTGGAATTTGAAATGACTAAATTGGGAAAAAACTACAACAACAACAAACATACTCATTTATTTATTAGAAGGTTTAGTGCCTTGTGACAGGCAGTGTATTTCTTGAGCATTAATACCGAGATTGCTGTATTTGCCTAAGCAGCCATGTAATCTTTCCTTTAGTGGCTTTCAGCGCTCATTACTGACAAATGAAGAGAGTTTCCCTGTGTCCTAAGCAATAGGTTTGGACTCCTGCCCGGAGCCGCAGACCCCCAGCAACAGCATCAAAGTGGGAGACCGCTATGTCGTTGGAGACGTGGTTTCCTTCCAGTGTGAACAAGGCTATACTCTGAAGGTGGGTTGGCTTGGAAAGAATGAAATCAAATCTACACAGTTTTTGTGGTCAATCACCCAAGAAATGTTTGGTTTCTTTTCTTTGTCTGATATCTAATACTTCTTCACTTTTGCACTGGTGCTTAGAAGCTATTGTAGTAAGCTATACAGTCTGGAAACTTTTTGCCAAATTTAAATAGAAGTATGCTGTCCAAAAGTATCCAGACACACCTTCTAAGGAGTGAATGTAGGTCCTTTAAGCTACACCCATTCCTGACAGCTTGTATAATCTCTATAGAAAAGCCTTGCCAATAGAATGGGACACTCTGGAGCAGCTGCACATGAGTCTAAAGTCACTATGCCCAATGCTAAGCATCAACAAGTGGGATATAAATGCCCCGGCATTGCAGAGTGGGAGTGTGTTCTCTGGAGTAATGGAGCTCCATTTAGTACCTTTGGGATGAGTTGGAGTGATGTTTGTGATACAGTTCTAATCATCTGACATCAGTAATGCTCTTGTGGCTGCAATCAAATCATCACAGCAATGTTCCAACATCTAGTGGGAAAGCTTCTCAGAAAAGTAGAGACTGTGTCTTCAGTAAAGGGGCGCAAACTCCCTATTAATACCGTTGAAATGTTGGATAAGCAAGTGTTCCATTACTGTCATAAGTTTCAGTTGCTTGTTAGTGACATTAGCCTTATAGCTTCAATGAAAGAAGCAAATCTGCAGACCAAACGTCTTGGCTGATCAACCACATGTGAGCGAAAGGAGGAGACTGTGTTAATTTATCTTTACTTGAACAATTGCTTCAGCGCAGTGATGCTGACTCAGCTCTGGCCACTGCTAATATGAGGAGGCAGCGACTCTTAGGCAGTTTGTTTGTAGCATGTTGCTGTCATGCACCCTACACAATTGCCACTTGACTGACGGTGTTAAATAAAACTAGCAAAACCCAATTTGTGTCTGTCAGGGCAGCAGCCTCCGCTTGCCATCCTAAGCAGGACTTCGCTATTCTTGCGTGTTTCATTAAACAGTTGTTCAAAGGCCTGAGCTTTTGTCATTCTAATCTCTACACCAATCACTGGGAATGAAAATCACCCCCTGCCACTACAGTTTAACTCCTTCCTAGTATGGCAAAAACTCTTTTCAAAACTGGCAAAAAGAATTATTTGGTGCCGTGCTGTAGAAGAACCGCTTCTGGTTCCCTTAAGTACAGTTCATGTTTTTTTATACCCGTTGGGGCAGCTGGGTGGCCTAGTGGTTAGGGCGTTGCCCTTGCAATCAGAATGTTCTGGGTTTGATTCCCAACTACTAG
>JBBPCZ010000001.1:2236187-2263336 GCA_037974445.1 Brycinus macrolepidotus
AGTGTGAACAGCACGAAATTCTTCCTCTGCATTTAACCCATTCACCAAGTGAAGCAGCGGGCAGCCAGGAATACAGCACCCGGGGAGCAGTGTATGGGGACGGTACCTTGCTCAAGGGTACCTAATAGGTGCCACTAGCAGTCTTGGGATACGAACCCACAACTTTCTGATCGCAGGGTGAACTAGGCCACCAGCTGCCCCACTTTTTCACAGTAGTTGTAAAATGCAACGTCTATTTAGATGGTCCCATTGTTGAATGCATTTTTTATTAGGCATCTTTACTGGAATATGTTTGTATGATGAAAATGTGTATGATTTACAAAACCAGATACAAACTGGAATTTTGTTATATTTATCGATATGTTTTATGTTTAAATACTCTATTTTTGTGATTTTTGACATCATGAAGGCCACATGAACAACTGTGTGGAGATGTGTGAATGGTTTTCACAGCAGAGGGTTTTCAGCCCTTCCCTTTCAAACCTCATTGCTTGCGAGCAGCTTACAGAGTGAAGTCTTTAGTTTTTAGTAAAGCATTCTAGGTCTGAGCTGCAGGAAGACTTTGTTCAAAAGTAAAACTAAAACCTGTCAGGCACAACACAGTTTCAGATAACCAGCTTTTCATCACACTACACACACAAGCACACACACACATACAATAAATGTGTTTAATAAAAGTAGCCATTTGAAATGGTTGGTTAGTCTGTAGTTTGTGCAGCAAGTATCCCTGTGTAATAGCCAACCAGCTCAGGTTTTAGTACATTTAAAAAAATTATGACCTGTAATTGACCTTTAGCTAAATTAGCAAATGGGGTAGCCAGTACAATTGCTTTCCAAACTGTTTCCACTGTCCAAACTATAGCCAGTGTTTCAAGTTGTTTTGCTTCTTTTCCATAAACACCACATGTTCAGTTTTGCAAATCAGACTGAAGTCTTTCTATAATTAAAGGCTCATTATTTGAAGCTGTATCAAACCTGGCACTTCTGTAAGCTGCAGGATAATGGCAAGTGAAGGTCTCTGCAGCAATCACTGCACGCAACTGAAGCGAAGCTGGGTAAAGTCAAACAAGGTAAAGTCAAACAAAAGTGTAAAGTTTTCGGACTTTAAAGATTTTAACACAGTAAGGCTGGTGGTCCTGATTACATCAGTTTTGTTCACCTCCTTTTATCTGTCTGAAACGTCTCAAGTTCCCATCTCTGATTTAAGCAGTTGATAAAACACTGCTGATGTGGTGTGGTGGTTATCTCACAGTGTGAAGGTCTTGGCTTTGAATTCCAGCTGGGACAGCCAGGGTCCTTTGTGTGGAGTTTATATGTTCTTCCCAGGTCTACATGGGTTTCTTCTGGGAGCTCTGGTCCCAAAGTCCAATGACATGCTCGTTGGGTGAATTGGAGATGGAATGGTATGACTGGGGGAGTATCTGTGTGTTTGTCCAGCTATGGACTGGCAACTTGTCCAGGATATTTCTCCGCCTTTCACCTTATGAATGCTGGGATAGGCTTCAGCACCCCCAGCCCTGGTTAGGATTAGCACTTTAGATTAACAAAATAAAAACTGACATATTTCAGTGTTATTAGATCACATCCTTTACATATCAATTAACTACAGCACTGAGAAATATTAGTAGAGTGCGGAGTGAATGGCAGAAATACTTTTTGGGGGTTTAAGTATGTAACACTTGTAAGACTTTCTTATTTTGTTGTCCTTCCTTGCCTTGCAGGGTAGTGCATATATAACTTGCATGCCAGGACCTGTCAGAAGATGGAACTACCCGGCACCTCTCTGTCTGGGTATGTTAAAATCTCCAGTAGAACATTGTCTTTGGTCTTTTCAACAGCAGCAGTCTCCACACCTCCATATCTCACTCTGATACGGCAGCTTTAGCCGGATCTGACAGCAATAACATTCCAAGATATTTCTGTCTCATTCGTTTTTGGGTTCGCTGATGAGTATATATATATATATATATATATATATATATATATTCCCCATTATGGGTGTCTAAACGCAAGGAAAGAAGTGCCATCCACTCTTCCACAGGGCTATATTACCAAAAGGCCCATTCTACAGGCTCTCTTTGAGATCCTATTCATTCGCCTCTTCCATCTGAAGAAGGCATCTTACATGGACAGCGATTTTAACATTCCCTTTTGTGCTCAAATCTATTAGGCGCACTGTCACTTTCTCAAGGTTTTACTATCTTTCGCTGAGCGCCCACCATTGTTCATTTTTGACTCAATACGATTCTGTTTGCCATTAGGATAGAAAGGCGATCCGAGACAGGTGACACGTAACGTTAAGGTTTTGGATTGGCCTTGAAGAAACAGAAGCCCTTCCGATGTATTACTAATTTATAAACATGTCTCCGGAGATGATGTTTCCATGTGATCGTTGAGCTCCGCTGGAAGTTGAGCTCTGCTGGAAGTTGAGCTCAGTTGACATGCGCGGCAAGATCACACCCAAAGTGATTGTGAAAGGCAAATTGATCTGTGTTCCCCCAGTTGAAATGGACAGTTCAGTGTGCTGTATCGACACCTCAATTTAACTGCTCTAAAGTATGGCCAGTGGACATGGCCACTACAAGTGACCATTTGTTATGTTCTTGCTGCTAAAGCATACAAACAGGCATTCAGACACATGTCCCAGAACACTCTCCGCTAAGGGTCCGGAGCCACTTTGAGCTTTGAGTGGTCTTGGGCCACTGAGCCATACTTTTCTGTGCATGCGTGAGCTGGTCAAATGAAGGTGGTCTCAGTTCACTTCATTTGTAGTTCAGTTTATATGAGTATTGTGAAAACAGTCCCAGGCTTTGCATTTTACTTTATGGATAAAGAACCTCAAAGCTTATTGTACATACCCAGCCACAGTCTTCTAGTACTTAGGGATAAACACAAAGTCCTCAGGAGAACAGCTGCCTGTCAGTTTAATGTGATTTTGTGAAGAAACTGGCATATTAAGGCAGCAAGCCATGAGAAGCTGTGTGTTCAGTCTGCCATGGGTAAAAAATATTGATAAAGTGAGTAATAAGGCCTGGTACCTGTGGTAGCTTCAATTGGCTTAATGTTTTAATGCAACAGGTAGTTACAGTTCTAAAATATAACTGGCAGAGCCACATTCGAAGTCATAAAAACACTCAATATACATTGACCACTAAGTGAACTGACAGACAGTCTGATTTTCTTAACTAAAACTAAGCTGATCATCTGCCTAGCAGGCAAAAAATAGGTAACAGGCTAAGCAGCTCCTTCATTAATATAGGCTTTGAATTAAAGTAGATACTATATTGTTCTCCATGAAACTGCAGTTTAATAAAGTAAAGAATACCACTTGAATGTCCCACACACTTCAAATGTCTGAGTTAGATCTGAAGTAGCATTACACCCAGGCTGTATCTCAAGTGGTTCTCTACTCTTTATTTAGTGCACTCTATAAGTCTGCAGTTCTGCTCTCTAGGTTCAGTTTGACTATTTGACTAACATGGAATTGGGCACACATGGCTGAATCCCAAATGGCTATTTATTAGACATTATGCACTATGTAGGGAGCAGGGTGGCTACTGAGAATTAGTTCCATTGTGGGGAAAAAGGAATGTACAAAACCACAACCAGAGCGAGGACGGTTATGCTCTCTTGAACTTCTGGTCACAGATGCCCGTTATAATGCTGGGGACCAAACTCTCAATTAAGTGGCTGCACTCAGGAGCCTGCAAAATTCATCATATTCCAAAAGAGTAGGTCAAATCTCAAGGGAAATTAAAAGATAATAATAATACAATGAATGTAAATTGGTAATAACAGTACCTCCAAAATATGTTTTGTGAATTGTTTGTTGCACATATACCAATTATTGTAGATAAAATAAAAATTGTTAATCGAATCTCACTGTCATAACATTGTCATTATAGTGTCAGAAAATCTCTGAAATTATTAACCAAATTCTTAATTAGCTCATTTTTGTGTACTTTAATGTAAGACTGATATTCAGTGTAAATTTGGAAATGTGTGAAGTTCCAAACTAAATAAAAAGTGAAAAACTGACTTTTTGAAAACAGAAAGTGAAGAGTGCAATATGTACCCATTTTACTGTAGCTGATTCATTTTCGAAGGCCCCTCGAGTCGAGTAAGTTCTTGTGGTGTTCATCTGAAAATTCATTAAGACGTAATGTAACAGAGCTTCATTTTTCTATGACCCACAAAATGAAGGCAGCAGACTTCTCCAAATTAGATTCCTGGCCCATTTCAATTGCGTATTATTAAACATCATTACGCAGCTGTTTATATAGTCAAGGAACACAATGAGTTTTGCATTATATGTGCAAATGAATTCACTCTCTCATAATGCAACTGTTCTGGAAACGGAGTCATGAGGTTTATGGTCTGATGAGACGCGCTGAACGTGGACTGAAAATAAAGCTAAAGAGGAATACAGTAAAGTGAGGGGATATTAAGCATATTAAGGGTGGAGGATATTAAGTATGGTGTATTTTGCATTATCTCCTGGCTAAGTGAATATGCAGGTTGTTGTGTGATGCTCTACTCTGTGTGGTTTTCTGTAGCTGAGTGTGGCGGCTTTCTCTCTGACCTGAACGGAGTCATCTTGAGCCCCGGCTTCCCTGGAAACTACCCCAGCGGCCTCGACTGCAACTGGACAGTTAAGCTCCCTGTAGGCTTCGGTCAGTGTCCTCAGTCTTTAGATCTGTCTGCTTCTCCTGCTTTTACTCGGCTTTTCTTTCTTTGTTTCTTCATACTTCTTTTTCTACAGTCTGTATGTTAATCTCGGTATGACAAATGTATCTACATTTTATATAGATTGCATATGGAGCATTTTTTTAAAATAATAAACAAATATTTATAATGAAGTAATCTGAGCATGAAAGGAGAACATTCCAGCCATGTCTACTATAGCAGTGTAGTTTCTTCAGTAGGAACTTTATCATCTTCATCAGCAGCACCGTCATCGGCATGGTCGTCATCATCATCATCATTGTCACCATCACTGACATAGCCATTATTGTCGTTGTTGTCATCATAATTGTCATTGTCATTGTCATCACCATCTTCATCATCACAGTCATCATCATCACAATCATCATCATCATCATCATCATCATGAATACCATTCATTGTTGTCATCATTATTGTTGTCATCGAGGGCATCATCATCATCAGTATCACCATCATCATCATCACCATCACGATCATCACCATCATGATCATCATTATCATGATCATCATCATCGTCA
The DNA here is from genome assembly GCA_037974445.1 of Brycinus macrolepidotus. Classification (NCBI taxonomy): domain Eukaryota; kingdom Metazoa; phylum Chordata; class Actinopteri; order Characiformes; family Alestidae; genus Brycinus; species Brycinus macrolepidotus. The sequence continues at coordinate 2,241,431 of JBBPCZ010000001.1, forward strand.
CCATCCTCATCATCAACATTCTCATCATCATTATCATCATCACCATCATCTTGATTACCATTCATTGTTGTAATCATTGTTGTCATCATGGGCATTATCATCATTCTCTTAATCATCATCACCACTGTGATCATCATTGTCATTACCACCGTCACCAGCATCACTTCTGTTGTCATTGTTATCATTTTCGTCATTGCCATCATCATCATCGCCATCGTAGTCATCATCATGTCATAGTATGGCTTCACATTCACATTTTTGCACATATGTGAAATGTGAAAATTCTAACAAAACACTTCTTTTGTCTCTGACATCTTTATTTGCTTACCCTGCAGGGATTCACCTGCAGTTCCTGAACTTCTCCACGGAGGCAGTTCATGATTACCTGGAAGTTCGGAGCGGCACACCAGACAGCGGCTCCGTGATTGACAGGTTCAGTGGCTCTGTCGTCCCGGAATCATTCTTTAGCACCACCCACGAGACCAGCTTCCTCTTCCACAGCGATTATTCACAAAACAAACCTGGCTTTCACATCACCTACGAAGGTTAGCAGTGACCAGCTTCCCCTGTTTCACTAGAACCCTTCTGTGTGAAGTAGGGTATGACCAATAATTAACATGTTATATTATCAGCCAGTATTAGGATTTCACTTCTATAACTAAATACTAAATTACTCAGAGCAAAACCTTGGATCTTCATTTTAGTTTTTTTTTTTCTTGCTTTTTCACATAATTGGAAAAACACCATCAGGCTATAAATATGGACAAATGGAAATTGTCCATCATTACTTGGAAAAATGTTTTTACTGTGGAGATACAAGGTAATGTTCCAACAGCAATTATATATTATGAAATAAAAGAAATCCTAGGCCTTAGAATGGGGGCACTGATGAAGTTTAAGGGGTTAAACTTAAATTCTGGCACAAGTGGAAACTGTTCTAGATATACTGAATTTGTAAGTGCAGCTGCCCACTGTTGCATTAACAGCAGTGTAAAAACGCTGGCCTTCACCCTTTTAATTACCGTGGTGTCATGTAATTGTGGGACAGCTAAAACTAGGGATCTATAAATTTGTTCTGATTAAACATCTTTTCTTGTCATACCAGGCCTTTTGTACATTTGCATTCAAAGTGCATTCTGTATCTCCAGGTTTGAGTCTGCATTACTGACATTTTCTGTTTTATTTTGCTCTCGACAATACTGACAAAAACACGGAAAATGTGAAGAATGTTTCCTGTCGCAAAACATGTTTACACACAACCATAACTTTTCCTGTCATTCAAATTATTATAAAATACAATAAACACACACATGTAGTATGGATTGAAAGGTTACAGTTAGCACTTTCCACTGATTTTATGCACATGAGCTATGCATGAGATATTGGTCATATAAAAGTTGTGCACAGTGTCAAAAAAGTGTCAATTTTTTGACCCTTTTTTGACGTATGCCTCAGTGGGTTGGGATTCATTTATATGATTGTATGCGGTGTGGAAGCCTATTGAGCGATTTCCCTTTTGAAATCCAACCTTTAGTGTCTTCAGAATTGATTAGCTTTGCAGAGCAGCAAGGGGTTATGAATATGCATGCTAATGAATGCAGTATGTTATGTTATTTGTGTATATAACATAGGTATGTGTAGGTGTCAAGGCTACATTTAAAAAAACCTTCAGGCTGTGCAATATAAGACATTCAGGCTGTCCTCCTGTTTAGTGTATTTGTCTTATTTTGCCTCTTTTGCTCCCAGCCTAAAAATCATAACAATTAAAAAAAGACTTTGTTTCTTTATTAAAATTATAGTTCAACCAAAAGCTACTTTACTTGATTTGGATCTATGAGGCTAATGCACCACACAAGTTATGGAAGCTTATAGCCATAAAGTTAGCATTGTGAACATTGCACATGACTATATTTGAGGATATAAGGAAAATTAAAATGTAATGAAAATTTAAGGAAATGTACATTAATTAAAATATAAAATAATTCATTAAAATGTGGCCGACTTTTATGTCAACTTTTGTTTTCATGTTTCAGTCTTTATAGAGAACAAACACATATGGTAATTTTCTGCAAATGTTCGGAATTTTTTTACTCCAAATATGTTGAATTCAGCTAGTAAACAGTAAGTGTGCAGTAAAACGTACAGAAATGTGTGTTCTCTGTAGAGGATGTACACTTATTATATTAGAAAACTGACCAGGAATGACATTTATATATACATTTCCATAAGCTGTTTTGAACAGTGTTATTTTATTTTATTTATTTATTTATTTATTTTCATTTTTTTTAAGCTTTATTGAAAGTTATATCGTTTGATTAGGCTGCTAACACTGGCATTCAATTTTCAGCCTATGAGCTTCAAAGATGTCCGGACCCGCGACCCTTCCGGAACGGACTGGTGATCGGAAGTGATTTTGGAGTGGGGATGACCATTTGGTTCCAGTGCGAGCCTGGATACACACTGCTAGGCCAGGCTTCGCTCACCTGTCAGCATGGAATCAGCAGAAACTGGAACCATCCAGTGCCTCACTGCGAAGGTAAACGAAACCACAGATTTGCTTATCACTAATACCTGTCTACAGAGTCAGCAGAGTTAATTTAAAGCAATAAAGTGCTGAAAAGTCCAGTATAGTCATTCAGCAAATATGTGTTTTGTATCCATAGTCGTTCTGAAATATAAGGGTATGGTAGCTTTTTTCTCATTTCTGCCTGACCTATGCAGCATTAGCAGGGCATGGAACCCAACTGCTACTGTGGTCTTCCACTGCTAGCAGCCATTCAGCATTTTCAGCTGAACATTGGTGATTTTGCTGTGTAGCCGTGGTGCTGCTCTCAAAGGCTTTTTGTTACACTTTCTTCACTGTACATTCAGTGAGTGTGTCGCCATGTGTGACTCAGGTGCGTCGCTTAGTTACTGTGCTCTGACCTTTAAAAACAAGGCTGAAACTCAGGAGTAGACTTACTTCAGCACACAGCAGGCCTTCAGCGTAATGATAAGAGATGACAAGTATGTTGCTTACAAGCGCGCTGCTAAAATCCTGACATTTCTGTGTCTTTTGTTCTCGTTTCTCTGCTGCCTTTTCAGCACTTTGTGGGGGCAATCTCACCACTTTGGAGGGAACCATCTACTCTCCGGGCCATCCAGACGACTACCCCAACCTGAAGGACTGCGTGTGGACCATCAGGGTTCCTCCAGGCAATGGCATTCGTATCAACTTCACCGTGCTCAACACAGAACCCATCTATGACTACATAACCATCTGGTGAGTTAACTTAAGATAAGAGCTGATTATGTGGGATACGATTCCTGCTGAGGAGCACAGAAGAGCAGAAGAGAAGCAATGATCATTCATACACAGTGCCCTCCACACCCCTGTTAAAGATGTGTAAAAAGCCTTAAAATAAATTCATTCACGCTTTCATTCATAAATTCAAACTGAAAAAATGTGAAAAAAATCTAACCTTTAACTCAAGTAAATTTATTATTTTATTTTTTTTAAATCCATCATTAAGAAATAATTATTTTTACCAAAATCATTGGTGCCACAGAGTGAGCAGAGTGTCTAGAAACTTAATTAGTAATCCATGACTTTCGGTAAATTTTACTTTAGTTAAAGGTTAGATTTTTTCCTAATTTGTTCAGTGTGAAAAAAAAATGAAAATTTATTTTAAGGCTTTTTACACATGTGGAGGGCACTGTAGATATATTATATATGTGTGTGTGTGTGTGTGTGTGTGTGTGTGTGTGTGTGAGTGTGTGTGTGTGTGTGTGTGCGTGCGTGTGTGTGAACAGTCTGTCCATAACTATAGAGAGGATTTATAGTTTATAAATTATAGTATAGCTGCAGTGCATAAACCCTTCATTACAAAGACAAATGCACATTAGAAAAATAACAACCGGTCTATAGAGATGTGGAAAAATGAAATGGTCAGATGAGTCATCCTTCACCATAGGAGTATACATCACATACACAGCACTATGGCCTTGTTCCACCATATTGCCAGGATGTGGTCCGTACAGATGCTACAAATACTTACACACTGCTAGAGCTGAAGAGAATTGTATTGTACTGTGTATTTGAGACATATCATGCTTACATTAATCAAACTGACAAGGGAATGTATCTTAACCAACTCCAGAGGGATGCCAAACAACATTATATAGATAAAATTAACTTTATTGTCAGTGTGGATCTATAACTCCCAAACAAAGAGAGGAGTAATGAATATGCTAAGACATCCCCTATGCTGCGAATGCTACCTCAGTTTTCATTCCCAGACTTTTAACTTTTTCCTAGCTGCCTGTTCTTTTTTGTTACTTTACAATTTTCATATCAGCCTGAGCCTATGTACAGCCTATGTATAGTTTATAAAGTAACGTGTGAACACAGCACAGCACAACACACAGTGTAAAATTTTTTCTCTGCATTTAACCTGCTCACCAAGTGAAGCAGTGGGTTGCCACCAACAAGGGGCGCCCAGGGAGCAGTGTGTGGGGATGGTACCGTGCTCAAGGGTGCCTCAGTGGTACCACTAGCAGTCCTGGGATTCAAACCCACAACTTTCTGATTGCAGGGGCAACTCCCTAACCACTTGGCCAGCTGCCCCAATATATGTTTTCCTTAACCACTAGCAGATTTACCTGAGTTGCAAGAATATTTTACCCAGCCACTGGCATGTTTACTTTAGTTAGTAGCATATTTCACTTAGTCACTGGTATATTTACCTCTGCTACTAGAATATGTTACTCAGTCACTGACCTTTACCTGAGTTACTAGCACATTTTTCTTATTCATTAGTGTATTTACCTCAGTTAGTAGCATATTTCACTGCGTTTGCATGACAACGTTTTTGATCCTTTAAAAAGTTTACGTTTGATTGGCCATGGCCTTTTCTCCTTCTCTTCAGGCATTCATATGAGTACAAACCTGACGACAGTAAAACCAATAATTCTCTTTTTCAGAAAGAATGCCTAAAATTCAATACTTTCATAACCAGCAACCACCCAAAACATGCAGCGATGCATTTTCAACTATTGCATTTGAAAACATGCGAACTGCTTCCCATTGACTTTCAGAAGCATTAGCATTAAAAATGTTTTCTGCAAAGGAATGAAAACTGGCATTTTACCTCAGTTACTAGCACATTGCAGTTAGTCACTGAGATATTTATGTCAGCTACTAGCATATTTCGCTTAGCCACTGATATATTTACTGATTACTAGAATGTTTCACTCAGTAACTGCCACATTTACCTCAGATACTAGCATATTTCACTGATCCAATTATATATTTACTTCTATTACTGCCATATTTTACTCAGTTACAGGCATATTTCATACTTTACTATATTAAACCCCACAAAAAGAAAGTTAGCTTCAAATTTATATACCTATATACCAGTATACTGTGTATACTGTGCATTCTGGTTATGCTGTCTCTACTGCCATACTGTTTGCACAGTTCTTTAAGAATACATAAACCTTTAAGAATGCATATGTAAGGTGCTATTTTCAGTTGTCTTATACTATTATACTGTTTACACTGGCTATACTGGCTGTACTGTCTATACTGGTTATAGTGTTTGCACAATCCTCTAATACAATGCACATTTTTTTCAATCATTGTACATTTTATTTGACTTATATTTATATACAATGCAGAGAGTGCTGTCCACACACTCAAGACAGGTTAAATCTCACTTTTAACTTATCTCATTCTATATTTCTTTATCTGTTTTGTTTGTTGCACAATGTCTTATGTCTTATGTCACTTTGTGTACACTGTGAAACCTGAGCTTCGCCATTTCGTCTCTTGGTATACTTGTATATGGTTGAGATGACAGTGAAGTTCACTTTAACACTTTGATACGTTAACACTTAATTTGAATTTTCAGCTCAATCTTAAAGAGTGCAGCGGTTACATTCTTTTTTTTGAGTTAATAGCTGAAAGTAAACATGCTAAATTCACTGAAGGATGTTGAAAGTTTTGTTGCATAAAATCTATACAATTTGAGTACAAAATAAAACATATAAAGGTACAGAAGTGTGTTCCTTGTAGAGAATGTGTACTTATTTTCACTATTGCAGGTTGTGTGTGTGTATGTGTGTGTGTGACGGGGGTCAGTGAGTGTGTGCCTCAAATAAATAAATAAATTCATTCATTAATTTATTCATTTGAAAAAAACAGAAGCCCTCTTTTTTATTCTATCCATAAGAGCATAGTATTTCATACTTTTGTGTGTTATTCATTATCAGAACTCAGAACTGCTAAATCAGAAATGGATTTCAAGTAGGTTGTCTAAGGTAGGTTATATTACAGCAGGCATCCCAGTATGCACACATTAAGCTTTTTAGTACAAAAGACAATAATAAACAAACAAACAAACAAAAAATGTGGTTTTAATTTGGAGGTCAGACTTATTCACAGGTACTGGAATCCATTCTTGTATTTAGATGTTGTTTTCTAAATTTCTGTTTTTTTCCCCAGCAAAAGGGTTTAATTGTGCTCACTTCAAGGCTTTTTAGCACAGCGTTATATTTTTCATGTCAAGCAGAGCTGCCTTCAGATGTAAGCACTTGTCTGAATGGCGCTGACAGGTGAATTGTTTTGCCACTGCGGCGCTTTCGCTAATGTGCCGCCCACTAATGTGAGGCAGCTGCTCGTTGTGCAACACATTAATGCTTTTGCAAATTGAATTAAATGGATCATTATGTGGCGGAAGCTGCATTTGCATGCCGACGTTTTAGATCATTCAAAAAAGTTTACATCTGATCACTCGACCACAGCCATTCCTCTTTCGCTTCAGGCGTGCAGGTGACCACGAATATTCAATACTTTCATTAGCAGCATCCACCCAAAACCTCTAAAATACAGCAATGTTCTACTGTTGCATTTGAAATCATGCAAAATGCTCCCCACTGACTTAAAGAAGCATTAGCACTTAAAAAATCGTAGCATTTTCTGCAAAGGAATGAAAACTAGCAAAATGGTAACTGTAATACACAAATACGGTAATTCCAATTGGACTTTCATTCATTCCTTCATATCTCTGTTGGTCATGGTAGCAGTTTGGCTATCATATCCCTTTAATAATAACAATAAGATATGTCCCAACAGGATTAACAATTGAGCTGATCCTTTGGACTGGGTACTGTATGTAAAAAGCCCAATCCAGTTCTGATTCTGCCACAACCTGAAGCACTGAAGTGTGTTTTCAGAAGTTAACAATGAAACCAAAATATCTGCAGATCAGCGCTATTCCACAGTAGAAAATAAACTAGTATTATCAGCGTATATCTCCACATATGCTTCTAATGCTTCCACTGTGCTTGTGCGACATCATCTAAATTCCATCTAAACACCTGCAGGTAAAATGTGAACATTCTGCAATTGGACTTCGAGTCTATTTTCTGCTACTTGCAGGGGCAAGAAGCATGTGCAAAACACAATCCCGTCACATTTTTCACTCGTGAGTCACAGCCGGTTAAAATGAAACTGTCATAGAACTGTTTTGCTTTACTGCTGGTGCTGCTTCTGATTGTAAATTGTTTTGAAACAGTGTTTCAAAACCCACAGAAAGGAACAGGCTACCACTATGCTCTAGACCCTGTGGCTTCAGTGGGTTCCACCAAAGTATTTCCATTATAAAATGAGGAGAAGACAGTTCACAGATTGAAAAAATAAAATGGAATAGCTCGTAACACCCGGCAGCAGTTTACATGTGTTTAAAGTCCTGTTTATTCATTAAAAGAACCAGTCACCTTTCTGGTAAAGTTGCAAGTGTGGTGAATGTGTTGTGGAAATACATGCTGTTTTATAGGTCTCTGTTAATATCTGCTGTAGGTCAGTAGTCTGTGAGGTATATGCAGTGAAGATTTTTTCCCCCATGTAAAAAATTATGGGACATCACCCCTCCGTGCTGTGTTCTGCTTGGACAAGTGGACTAAAGTGAACTGGAATGATCTCAAGAGACTAGTGTAATCCCTAGCTGACAGGATTGATGCTGTTATTAAGGCAAGTGGATGCATAACCAAGTATCCAAGAAATGATTCATGAGAGTCATTTTTTTCTTAGGGACCCTTAATAAACCATGTTATAAAATGTTCATTTCCAAAAAAAGAAAAATAATTTAACATATCCAACCAAAATGTCATCTTATGCACATACAAAATCTGAAACTGAGTAATATTTTTTGTTTTAACTGGCAGTCTATGTCATGTCGCCCGTCGCCCAGTGATGGTGCAAGGAGGCGCACACACAGACTTCATACAGTTTCTTAACTTTATTTACTCAAAGCAAAGTGGCACGAGGGTCGTAACTGAACTCAAAACAAAGGAGACAGGAGCAAACACAACGTACTCAAACTATGGTGGATGACGGTGGACCGACCCAGCGGTCCCACTCAGACACAGCTAAATACTACAACCCCTTAACTCAAAACCCAATCAACACACGGAATCACTCACTGATTACACCGGTCAGCTGGAACACATAATACACTCTAACTCAAGCCCGGTGTTCAGGCTGAACTCAAAACAAAGGTTTGTCTATACAATACCAAAAGTGGCCTCAAGCGGCCGCTGCCCAGGGATGTGACAGTCTAGCATATCTTACCTTGAAACTCACCATTAAAGTACCAGAATCGGATCAGCAGGAAAACTGAATGAGAACATTCCTAATTATGATAAATGGAGTTGTAAAATAAGTTTGGCCCATGCCTGAAACTCCACCTTTTCCACTTATTATACCCTATAAATTCTCCTCTCTCCCTTTAGTTTCCTGTGACGAAGAGTCCCAAAGTGCTCTAAAGAGACCTGATCCAATTAACTGTAGTCCTGGCCACTGGTCAGTTTTTCTGTAATGGAATTTGAGGGCATAGGCAAATGGCACAAGTCGTCAATAACAGGGAATAACTGTTCCATTGCTGTGCATTAGAACCAATTGCACAGGTAAAAGTGTGTTCCTTCGTTCAAAAGGGCGGTCGTTTAAAATGTTGTGGTCTACACCAATGTGAAATGCTGTTGCGTTTTTCTTTGCAGGGATGGCCCGGACCAGGCCTCCCCACAGATTGGCCAGTTCAGCGGCAGCTCGGCCCAGGAGTCCGTCTCCAGCACCTCCAACCACGTGCTCCTGAAGTTTCACAGTGACTTCAGCACCAGCGGATTCTTTGTGCTTCGTTACCATGGTGAGTGCCCAACCGCCTGCGCCGTTCCACACTAATGTCCTTTGTCCGTATGGGTTTCTTTTTTCCGACCTTGTGTATGTGTGTGTATGTGCGTGCATGTTGTGGCTTTTATTTTCTTGTTGCAGCCCTTCACCCACGCAGGGAGTTATATGGTGTAAATGTGCAATGCTTTTTTATATGCCGCCTGTTCAATCTGCAGTTTAGCCCTGAAACCGCAAATCTCAACACATTTAAATGCATCCGGAGTGTGACACACGTTTGGTTTTGCTGTTTGTACGTTTCGATGTGCAGCGGTGTAATAGCATGGCTTTCTTTCACTGGAAAATCACTGTAGTCGTGACAGTTGCTGTGATCCGTGGCTGGATCAAAGCTGGAATGGAGCTCCGCAGACAGACACAATAAGACAGAACCTTCAAATCTAGTAAGTTCTTCCTGGTGTCCCTAGACTGTAGACCTCAGAAGGGCATTTTGAACATCATAACAGTGCAGGTAAATGTCTGTTTGATTAAGAAGCTTCAAGAAGTTCCAGATAACCTCACTTTTTCTTCATTTTTCCAGATGACATGTTAACGCTGGCTGCTGTTGTCCTACAGGGAAAAACAGAGGATTATATTGTTGCCATTAGCGTAGTTTGTGCTGATGTTTACAAATAAAATATTACAGCATTAGGGAATTACAATAAGCGCTGTGCTGTGCAAAGCTCATTACAAATTTAAAAGATAATGAAATGATGGGGGTCCCAGAGCTTGCCAAAAGCACTTCTGCTTTCCACTCCTAAACTTTGTTATACATGTCTGCTTAGAACGCTCCACTTCTTTACTTACTCCCAGTAATAGGATCCTAATGAAATCTCCTAACCCTCCAATGCCCTGGGGCTAGACGATATGGCCAAAAATTTGAATACATTTGAATACAATGTATTTTTTTGCATACCATTTTTACATGTCATATTTTTTGCATATAGTCCATATAATTAGTGGATAGTCATCAGGAATTAGTATATGCATTACCTTCGGCCAATTCTAGAATTTGTTGTTAATGTTAATGTTGCAATAAGAATTGTGCAACAAAATATCAATATCGGCAACAAAAATCTAATTTAGTTTTGAATTTTTCTCATTTGTAACCATATTCTGTTGGAAATACTTTCAGTCCATACACATTTGTGAGCAAAGAGGAGATTTTTAAAATGATCATTATTATTTGAATTTGATTAAAAGTTATTGGCGTGCATGCAGTAAAGAGACCGTCCTTTAAACCTTTACCCTATATGTATTATTTGACCTCAAAACAAATGCAAACTCAAACCTATAGATACGTGTCTACTGTAACAAAACCAGCTTGTTTATTTCTAAGAGAAAATGGTTATAGTTAAAAAGTTAGAAAATGGTCATGTTAAATTGATTATGACATGAAACCACAAAAACATCATAAGCAGACCTCAGAGGAAAAAATAAAATGCAAGGAGGATGTGGGCCCTTTAAAGTTTGGAGCTTGCTGGTTTCTGATCTATGTCTCCATAAGTGGCATTACACCTGTTATCTACATCATACCTTAATATTCACTTGCCCTTTTTATTCCTGTCATAACTGCTTAGTAGTGATTTTAAGGTGTTTAAGACCCAATTAATGATCATTAATAATTGGGTCTTCATGAGGGTATAGTCATAATTTGTGGTGAATGAATAAGTTCTATTAAAAGAAAAAAACACCAGATTGTATAGGACAAAGGTACTCCAGGACCAGGGTGGAGAAAAGGCTCTCTTCTTATTTGATGTACTTATTACTACCTTTACATGTGCTGAGCCCTTCTGTGAGGTCTTTGAGGCCGTATGCATGTTCTCAGGAGGCAATAAGGCATGTGGCGAGGTGCTAGATGGGGAAACAAAGGCGTACCCACAAATCACTGCTGCACCATTTCAGACCGAACCGATTCCTAACGGGGGAATAATTTGTGTGCTGTAGTGTGGCAAGTGCTCACTTCCCCAGTGACTCAAGCACAGTGCATCAAAGCGAATAGGCTGATGACCGAGTGGGAGAGCGACCACAGTGCAGAACAGAGCAATATGTCTCAGCTTTTGCCTACAACCGCAGCAGAGGCATTAGGCTTCTTAGTGAAAATGTCCTGTTCTATGTGCCGCGCAATTACGCCCAGTAACACCAAATCACTCGCAGTACCTGAAAACAGTGGTGCCGTTATTATTTCGTGTTAATTGCAAACGCCGAGCAATCAGCTGTCACAATCAAGGTCAATGGGACACCGGTATGTTCTTACAGAGTAGTTCTGGTTCCTGGGGAAAGTGCTGAGAAAGAATGTCTTGAGTCACTCTGACAGATGTTTCCGGATGGAGCCATGTGAGTAGGAGGAGAATGTGTAAAGTATAAGATTTACTCATTACACTCAACAGTATATAGCTTATTACTATTCTTTCTCATACAGTTAAATGTGTCATGTGACCTCATCCTGTTTCTTTTCATAGACGCAAACACCGCCCTTTACGTTGCATGAACATTTCATGACAATGGGTCAGTGGTTCATAATTACTTGGAATAAAATGTAGTTAAATTGACATGCATTCAAATAAATAAAAGTTTCTTCCTTTGTCTGTAAAATAACCATTTGTTTTAATAGCAAAATAATGATATGATGGCATTATAGATCTTGGTAGAAGATGTCTAGTGACTACATGTCTGGCTGATGACTCGAAAGTTAAACTCTGAGCTGAACTCTCTGGAATGTGATTGAATTTGGTGACTCATGTCTTTTCCAGTCAGAGCGCATTCTGAAGAAAGTTTCACCAGTAGTGAGCAGTGCAGCGCAGCCTTAGCTTTAGCCAAGACTTTTACTTTTCTCCCTTTCAGTGGATACCCTACATTTTCTTGCCCTTATTTTTTCCCATTTCAGTCCAATTTGGTACATTTGTGTGATTTTGTTTACCAAATTTGTTTGTACATTACCAGTGTCTAGCCTTTAACCCAGACTGTATTTGTTACCGTGTTGTTAAGACAAATATATATAAATGACCAGTTTTGATTGACTGCCCTGTATTGTGCCTCATTACAAAAGGAGACCAGGCTGAAACACAGGTTATAACTTGAATGGGTGAGAATTAACTGCTTTTGGCTAAATAGGTGGATATATGTACATTAGACATCACAAAAAAAACTTAATTCAAACAGGCTTTTTGTACTCTTAATTTATATACACTCACCGACCACTTTATTAGATACACCCGCTCAATTGCCTGTTAACACAAATAGCTAATCAGCCAATCACATAGCAGAAACTCGATGCATTTAGGCATCTAGACATGGGGAAGACAAGTTACTGAAGTTCAAACCGCGCATCAGAATGGGGAAGAAAGGAGATTTAAGTGACTTTGAACGTGGCATGGTTGAAACTCCTGATCTATTGGGATTTTCATGCACAACCATCTCTAGGGTTTACAGAGAATGGTCTGAAAAAGAGAAAATATCCAGTGAGCGGGGGTTGTGTGGATGAAAATGTCTTGTTGATGTCAGAGGAGAATGAGCAGACCGGTTCAAGATGATAGAAAAGCAACAGTAGCTCAAATAACCACTCGTTATAACCAAGGTATACAGAAAACCATCTCTGAACGCACAACACGTCGAACCTTGAAGCAGATGGGCTACAGCAGCAGAAGGCCACACCGGGTGCCATTCCTGTCAGCTAGGAACAGGAAACTGAGGCTACAATTTGCACAGGCTCACCAAAATTAGACAATACAAGATTGGAAAAACGTTGCCTGGTCTGATGAGTCTCGATTTCAGCTGCAACATTCAGATGGTATGGTCAGAATTTGGCGTAAACAACATGAAAGCATGGATCCATCCTGCCTTGTATCAACGTTTCAGGCTGGTGGTGGTGGTGTAATGGTGTGGGGGATATTTTCTTGGCACACTTTGGGCCCCTTGAGTGAGTGTATGTGGACTGTGTAAACTGGCTAGTGAAATCTTAACAGTGATTACATTCACCAAGAAACTCAAAAAGTTGGGAAAATGTACTTTCCCACATTCAAAGCTCTTTAAGAGAGTGGATTTGAAGTTCTTTCAGATTCTTATGCTGCATTCTGGGTGGAGAAAGTGCAAGACTTCTGTGTTTAAGTAAAGGTAGATGTGCTTGGGGGCTCAAGCATTGGCCCTAACATCGGGGGTTTGATCCTCGATGGTGCTGCAGCTGCCCATGGCTTGGAGTCCAAGAGAGCACAACTGGCTTCACTCTCTCTTGGCTTGTAGGATGACCTCCCTCTCCCCATCACTCAGAGCGAGACTAGCTTTTGTGGGCATGCATTGGCTGACCTAACAGAATTAGCAGTTAGCGTTCTACAATGATGTTGCATTAGCAGTATTTCAGAAAAATGTGATTTCACATGATTCAGGGGAAGCACGTGCCCACCTCCACCCTCTCAGTGTTGGTGGTGTTGTGTGATTTGGGGAGTCCTAGCTAGTGGGTGGAACTGGACACAACTACGTTGGACAAAAAATTAGGAACAAAAAGATCTTTGGAAAATTCTAGTTGAATAAAAATATTATTCTATGGATGCTTGGATGAGCTTCCTCTAAGTCCCATGAAGTGCCACCTCAACACCACTCGACAGCTCAACACGCTTGCAGGAGAACACTAAGTGACAGTTCTGTTTCATTTGCTAACAGATGCCCATGCTTGCTAGTATTGTGCTGAATGATGATGGTGGAGGAGGAAGAGCCATCCTTCCCACCCAGACAGCGAGGCCAAAGTGCTCTCTTGGACTCACTACTGCAGATGGCAATGGCATCGCTGACAATCCCCCCAATTCTAATGCTCAGACAGTTGCAGACAGATTCATGTCTTACCAAGATATTAATAATAAAATATTCTTGGTACATTTACTTATTTGTTTTATATTGACAGTATGTCACACTGTTTGAGTTTATTGATACTACTGTTCTCTCTCTCTCTCTCTCTCTCTCTCTCTCTCTCTCTCAGCGTACCAGCTACGTGTGTGTCAGCCCCCTCCACCTGTTGCCAACGCAGAGATCCTCACCGACAATGACGAGCTGGAAATCGGTAAAGCAAACACGCATTTATTCTTGTGTTTGTTTTCATTTTTCACACCGAGGCCTCATTAGCCCCGTCCGTTTGATGTCCACCGCCGAACAGGTGTCTTCCGTCCGCCCGATTCCGTCACACATAGCAAATGTTTAAATTGGCCACAATTAATCCCCCTTTCTTGTCAACCAAAGAACACTCGAAGGCCCGTATTTGTCATCATTAGCGTCACGCTCGTGAGTGGTCGAGTCTCAATTAGCTAATGTGCTGATGAGCTGAGAAGAAACATGGGGAGAAACACAGCACGTATGTGTGTGCTCATGCGTGTGTGTGTGTGTGTGCGTGTGTATAATCACTCAACAGGAGACATCATTAGATACCGATGCCTGCCTGGCTTCACGCTGGTGGGCAGTGAGATTCTGACCTGTAGGCTGGGCGAGAGGTTGCAAATGGACGGACCTCCTCCAGTCTGCCAAGGTGAGTTTGGCAGAATGTCCGGCACACCGGCAGTCTCATTTATTCCTCATGTTCTTCTCATTAACGTCCCGTGCTGTGTGCACTGTCAGCAGCTGTCAAGGCATTTTTTGGCCTTTAGGTTCAGATGTGACAGATTTATAATGCTTTACTGCCATTAAGCTTAATTAGAAGTTCTGTGTTAAGGGGAATTTTATTCTCATCCAAAGCCACTTAGAAAATGTGCAGTCCCACTTGACTCTGATGGTCCCCTCTGAGCTTATCTACAAACTTAGAAACTCAGTAGACTCAGGGCAGTTGGGTTAATGTTAAGTTTAGTATATTGTTGTAAGTATTAAGAGACTTTAGTTTTTGTTTGTTTATCCACTTCTAACTGACACACAATACTTTTGACTTTGTACTTAGAAATATTAACCAAGAGGTATGTGTTCATGAGCATAAACAAAGACATGTTTAAAAAAAATAAATTTATGGGGGTTAAGTATTCAGAGACCACAGGTTAATTCATTAATACTTTGTTGAAAAGCCATTGTTTATGAATACAGCCTCAGGACATTTAGATAAGAAGTAATTAGCCTTTTTAACATTTGGCCCATTCCTCCAGTCCCCAAGGATATAAGTGTGCCTCTGTTAGGCTCACAATTTCAAAATTCTCCATTTATTTTCAGTGGGGTTCTAAGGAGCCAAGCAGAGAAGAAGCCTCATACCACGATGCTCCCACCACCATACTTCACTGTGGACATGGTGTTCTTGGGACAGTATATTGTATATTGTTTCAGAGTACTACAACTCTTTTGGAGCCACCACTTCTTTTTTACCTTCCTTATCATTAACTTAAGAAAAATCTTGCCTGGCACACCTGGATGAGTAGTTATGGTTTCATAAACTTACCCACTGCATATTATTGAACCAGTTGTTCTGTCATGATAGTTTTTGCTGGAGCTCTGTTGTTTTCTTTGAGAAATTTAGGAAGCTCCTTCACCTTTACAACTATCACTATTGTCATATGAAATCTTTACAACCAGGGACTTCTTTTATAAAGACACTAAGTGCAGTTTGCACCAGAACATTTTGAGTTTCATGGTTTCAGCGTTAATTGTAGAACTTGATTCATTTTTATTTTTAACCTTATATGTATATAACATATATGTATATTTTAATATTATTGAGTAGTATCTGAATGCCATTTCCATATCATGTTCATTTTTACCTCATTTATGCTAATGAATACAAAGTACAAAGTAGAAAGACATTGTGAATAAATTTAAATGCACATAAAGTATCTAAAGTTTTTTTCCTTCATTGTAGATACAGTATTTGTGTGTAAGGTACAAAAAAAAGTCTGGCTAATCAGTCCTTCATTGAAGTAAATCAGGTGCTCCTGGTTGAACTGATCAAATCAATATGTTGACTGGAATGCACTGTGTCAGGACCCATACCTGTATTCTTCTGTCCAGCTCCTTTTGCACAGGACTGTATTTTTATTAGGGCACATTTTATCTTTTGTGTGTGCTATTGGTACTGTTTTGCCTGCTGGACAGCTGTGATGCAGCTGCCTCAACTGAAAAAAGTTCAGGTAGACTGCTAGCCTGCACTTTTTCTGTGCTGTCCAGTCAGAAGAGGGAGGCATACCTTCAGTGACATTGCACTGTTAGCCTCGACTGTATGATTTCATGGATAAAAATGAGCCAAAAGCATTTTGCTTTGTTTATAATTTGTTTATACCTGCAGTGTAAAAAAATGCATTACACTTAGAAAATCAGCAAAACTTGATTTAACCAGGATTGCCCAGATGTTTGCATACGAGTGTATGTCATGCTCATTTTGATTCCTGAAAACATTTAGGCTAGCTCAGCAACTGCAACCATCACTGAAGGCCTGCATCCTCACAGATCTCATTGGGCAGCACAAAAAAAAAAACAAATTTGAACCACTCATGATGCAAGCGACTTGACTGCTTGGAATTCATTTTTTTTTAACTTGGGTTGTTTGACGCATACGTCCCAAAAACACACAAATAAGACAAAGACGGCATGCAAAACACCTTGGTCCACAAAAACATATCCACAACTCCCCCCAAGTGTGTTTTTTGACAAAAATATCACAAAATTGATTCTTTAAAATTATTGAATTGAATCTATATTTGGACAGTATGGACTAGGGAGTGAAACATTGTTTAAATTTTTATAACCTTAAACAGTTGTTTAAAAAAACAGCTGGATTTTTAATGATATGAGTTATAGATGTCTAAACTCGTCAAGATTAAGTGATTAAGTCGTTTTCTTTGTACTCCATGAAATAAAGTTGCCTTTGTCTTTTTCACCAGTGCAATGTCCCGACAGCGAGGTGCTGTTTGACTCGACTGGGGTAATCCTAAGTCCAGGGTACCCCGACAGCTACCCCAACATGCAAATGTGCTCATGGATGATAAATGTAGAAAAGGGCTACAACATCACCCTGCACTTTCAGCTCTTCCAGACTGAGAAGGAGTTTGATATCTTGGAGATCTTTGATGGTAAACCACATCTCATGTGCATATGTATCACTACATACTGATCAAATCGACTGGTAAACCTTAGGGCTTTACACTGGCAGGGCGGGGCCACCATAACTTCTGATTCTTCATGATTAATAATTGAACAGAATGTTTCATTCCCCCCCCCCCATATCTTTCCTAGGTGAACAGAGGAGAGGATTAAAAGACATATTCAGTCCCCTCATTTCCATATCCTGTGCTTAGACTGGCAGGATGTTGTAGACACCCATGAATGTGTTGGACTAATTGTTGACTAGAATTGATTATCAAAATTTATCATTCCAAAATGCACTTAGAATGTCATTAAGCCATAATTACTTAAGTGTGCACTATTAGCGAATTACTTCATTACTCATCATTGATTAGAAGCTCATGAGATGCCTATGGTATTTTCAAAGCCCAGTGGACCAGCCAGTGAGAAGCAAAGTTCATTTTTGTCCTTGTAGTGTCATGTTATTTATAGCCATCCTTTAAAAGGAGCATACTTCTGATAGACTTTTCATTTTCTTGAACCTTCTACGGCATGCTTTGCATCAGTCTGACTTTCGGACAGCACCAATCCGACGCAGTAAAGATCAAGGGTCTCGTGGAGATATGTTGCTCTCAAGTTGAGATATGTTGCATCACAGAGTTCTGCTGGATACTGCAGGGCAGATGTAGCCTCATCCTCACGCTTGTCATGAATCACCACAAATTGTTTTTAATTAGGTCCGCTTGAGTCACTTTAAAGGAATGTGTCGCCTGTTAGCTTACGTTGCTAATAATGTGTAAAACACCGGGCAATTAGCTTAACATGAGATCATGCTAACTGGTTCCTACTAGTTTACATTCACTGTTAGCCACTCTGGCATTAAGAAATGCAAGCACTGGACACTAAGGCATTTGTAGTACAAATGTTTCAATTAGCTTTCATCATTTTTTGGTCACATTAATGTAAAAAAATACTTGCAGTGTCTGCTAAGGAATAAAAGCTGTCATCACTACAAAAATGACTGGACCCCACTATCTTTTATTCATGAATAGCCTTGTAAACATTTAAGGGTTTGCCACTAATGTTTTTGAGATTATGCTAACAATTGTCACCAATTGTTTTCATTGTTTTCGTGCTTTTGCTATTATGCTAACTCCCTCTAGCTTTCATTCATTTTAAGCCATGTCAATGTAAAAATGTCTTGTCATGAATAAAAGATAGGTCTTCACAAACACTTACATCTTCACTAGGCTACACTAATACAAAAATGATGTGCCAACTGGACCCCTCTAACTTTCATTCATTAATAAATTCCTTTTTTACATTAAAAAATACCAGTCCAGGGTACTAAATTATCTGAGATTTTGTTAACTTATTCCTACTAGCTTTTCCCTAGTTAGCTATGTTTACATTCAAATGCTAGCATTGTCTTCTAATTTAGCATTAGTAGAGTACCATCAGCAATACAAAAATTACATGCCAATAGGACCCCACTAGATTTTATTCAACATTAGGCCTGTTTGCATTAAAAATGCCAGCCCTGGCCACTGAAGTATGTGACATTTTGTTAACTTGTAGCCACTAGCTGTTCTTCGTTGATAGCCATGTTTACATTTTAAAATGATCACATTATCTGCTTATTTAAAGCTGGTAAAGTATCATCAACACTACAAAAATAACTTTCCAACTGGGCTTCACTAGATAAGCCTATAATTCATTATTAGTCTCAGTTGTATTTTAAAAAAAAAAACACTGGCCATGAATGGATTGGTCATTATGCTAACTTGTCCCCACTAGCTTTAATTCTTTGTTAGATATGGTTATATTAAAAAATTCTAGCATTGTTTGCTGATTTAAAGCCAGTAGAGTATAATCAGCACCACAAAATGACATGCCAACAGCACCCCACTAGTTTTTATGCCATTGTAGACCACATTAGCAATTCTGAGTGATATATCCCTCCGACCTTTTTCATACTGCCTGAAACTCATCGGCAAAGCCTTTACCATCTCCACTAGGAATCATAATCATTGAACATGTTTTCTTTTTGTGACTTTTCCACCTTCATTCATTTCATTTATTGTTAGCCACATTAATATTAAAAATTATAGCACTAACTACTGATGTATGAAGTTGTAATAGGTATCAGGAGATAATGGTGGATTCCAGATGTGTGTATTGATCTGCTTACATCCTCTCCTCTGTGTCTTTTTGCTCAGGGCCCAACATCTACAGCCAGAGTTTGGCAGTGCTGAGCGGAGACCTGGTTGTGCCCTTCAGCCTGACCACCACGGGCCACCAGCTCTTTTTGCGCTGGTCCTCTGACCACGGCACCAATCGAAGGGGCTTCCACATCACGTATGTGGGTGAGTATCAAAGTATGTATCCCCCCGGTTGGTAAATCTTTCTCGGTCGCATTTGTGTTTCTGGTGTGCGTGTCCATCTGCCTGTCCTGGCGCTGTCCCTTCCATGCGTCCTGTCATCTGTGAGCCCATGTTGTCTGTGCACTTGAGCCTGTCATGTCTGTCTGTTGTTTGTGACTGTATATGTGATTGTTTTTTAATGAATTCAATTCATTAATTTAGTAGTGCTGTTAAATATCATGTATTGCATACACATATTTACAATTCGTACATTAAATAGTAATAGACACTCTATATGTGAAAGAATTTTCTGTTTAGTAAATTCTGTCTATAAATGTATGTATTTGTGTGTATAATAATAATGCCCTTCTTTACAGCAATGTACTTTTACTGTAAGGCTAACCTGTAAACATGCACAGGGTGATAATGCACGTACTTATGCACAGTGAAGGGAGATAAACTGGAAAAGCAGTCAGTTTCATTTTAAAAAGAAAATCTTTAAAAAGTAAGACTAGAGACATTCACTATGTTAAGATTTGGCCCCATCAGTCAGCTTCTTCTATACACAAATCGGCCATAACATTAAAACCACCCACCTAATATTTTGTAGCTTTCCCAAACAGCTCTGAAATGTCAAGACATGGATTCCACAAGACCTCTGAAGGTCTGCTGTGGTATCTGGCACGATGATGTTAATTCCTTTGCCATGAAAGGGTATACTCAGTCTACAACAATGTTTAGGAATGTGATATGTGTCAAAGTAAAATCTACATGAATGCAGGACCCATGGTTTCCCAGCAGAACGTTGCCCAGAGCATCACACTGCCTCTGCTGGCTTGTCTTCTTACAGTACATCCTGGTGGCATCTCTTCCCCAGTCATCTCTTCCCCAGCTGACCACATGATGTAAAAGAAAACATGATTCATCAGACCAGGCGCTTCTGTTGGTGAGAAGCACTTAGGGGTCAGCATGGACATCGACCAGTCTGCGGCTACGCAGCCCCATATGTAGCAAACTTCTCCAGCAATTTGTGCTACAGTAGCTCTTCTGTGGAATCGGACCAGGCAGGCAAGCCTTCACTCTCCATCGCAACATTGAGCTTTCAGTGCCTGTGACCCTGTCTCTGGTTCACTGGTTGTTCTTCTTCGGACCATTTTTGGTAGGTACTGACCCCTGCAGACCGAGAGCATCCAACGAGAACCAGATGCTCTAATCCAATTGTCCAGCCATCACAGTTTGGCCTTACTCAAAGTGCTTTACACTTTTTATTTTTCCTGCTTCAAGGGTGAACTGTTCACTTGCTGCCAAATACACTATATGGACAAAAGTATTGGGACACACCTGTTTTTCAGGGTGCTTCAGCATACCAAGACATTTTGGACAATGCCATGCTTCCAACTTTGTGGACACAGTTTGGGGAAGACCCTTTTCTATTCCAGCATGGCTGTCCTCCACTGCGCAAAGCAAGGTCCATAAAGACATGGTTGGATGAGTTTGGTGTGGAAGAACTTGACTGACTTGCACAGAGCCCTGACCTCAACCCCATCAAACACCTTTGGGATGTACTGGAACAGAGATTGCGAGCCAGGCCTTCTCGTCCACCATCAGTGGCTGCCCTCTTAAATGCTCTACAGAATAAATGGGCACAAATTCTCACAGAAACACTCCAAAATCTTGTGGAAAGCATTCCAAGAAGAGTGGAAGCTTTTATAGGTGGGGCATTTGAATCCAATGTCATTAAAGTTCCTGTTATTGTAATGGTCAGGCGTTCCAGTACTTCTGTCTATACAGAGTATCTCCCACCCATTGACTGGTGTCATTATAAATAATCAATGTTATTCACTTCACCAAAAAATGGTTTTAATGTTGTGGCTGATCGGTGTGTGTGTATATTTATGTGTGTGTATATATATATATATATATATATATACTTATATATTGCAATAACGTCTGATAAAATATGTCTTTTGCGAGGTGGTTGCTGCATGTTGCTCATGGCCTGTGTGTTTATCTATAGCAATGTACTGCAGTACCCCAGACTCTCCGCAGCATGGCTTTGTGGTGAGCCAGACTGGCGGCCATGTCAACAGCGTTGTCCGGTGGGCCTGTGACCGAGGGTACAGGATTATTGGGAAAAGCCTGGCTGTTTGCAAGAAGACTGAATTTGGTTTTCTAGCCTGGGACACGTCTGTGCCAGCATGCCAAGGTATGAGCTAGTATTATCAACATCTCTAGTTGCTAAACACTGTCAGATATCATAGCCTAACACAGTTACATATTCTTCCTAGCCTAACACAGTTATAAGTACTTATCACTGCACTGTTGGGG
>JBBPCZ010000001.1:2283771-2304557 GCA_037974445.1 Brycinus macrolepidotus
ATTTAAGCCCAAATGGGAACTGGTTGAGATTAACACCCCCCCCCCCCCCCCAACTCTCGGTTTCAAGCCGCAAATTTGCAATTTAAAGCGTAGCTTGGAACCCCACGTTGAATGCGATTGATTTCGCTTGTGTAAGGTCTGTAAGAATGTTTCGATATCTGTTATCTGTATCCGACTCAGGCTTCAATGTGCCATGGCAACATCCATTCATCCGTTCTCTGAGCTGCTTGTTCTAACCAGGGTTACTGGACAGCAGTGCTGCAGCCTATCCCTGTATAAATACACACACACACACACACACACACACACATCATTTACACTTATATATAAGATATATTTAGCAAGATACATCTAGTCTTCTATAGTTTTTAACAGGGTATTCTGGGGGCATTTTTTTGCCCTGTATTTGTTTCAGTGTTGACTACAGGGGCCTTTTTGCTGTTGGCAACTTCTGGCATCGGTTGGATCTTTAAAACTTTAATAGTTTGCCATACTTCTAACACCAGACCCCTACGGGGCGGCTGCTCCAGGAACAGTGGGGCATCCAGACTAGAGGTAGTGCAGATCCAACAGGCCTGACGCAATCCTTGGTGGAGAACAGGAGCGATACCTGCTGCTCTCCACTCCAGCAGAGCTCGTCTGTCTACTGTTTGACCCTCTTACTTTATTTAGTGGAGCCTCTTTACATCCTCAGCCACGAAGTGAAAGGAGAGAACACCAGCAGCAGTTTCAATGGCCGGCCGCTAACATTGCCGGAGCTGTGGAGATGCTGTGTGTTTTGTCGGGGGGAGCCGAGGAGCATCGGAGAAGAGTGTGGAAAGGAAAGAAAAAAGCAAGGTTGTTGCAGGAGAAGACTACAGTGGACTTTCATCATGGCCTGCGATATGTATTTTTGAGCATTGCTGCAGGGCAGAAATCGCTTCAAAATCCAGATCATGCTCCTCCACTTGTCCTCTGTTGAGAGAGGATGTATGGGAGCTTCTTGCTGTTGTTTTTATTTTATGTTGTTGATCTTTAACATGGTCGGTATGGTGGTGCACTGGGTAGTGCTGTTGCCTCACAGTCCTGGGTTCGATTCCCAGATGAGGCTGCTGAGGTGCTTTCTGTGTGGAGTTTGCTTGCTCTCCCTTGCATGGGTTTCCGCTGGGTTCTCCAGTTTCCTCCCACAGTCCACAAAAGTGAATCTGAGATGTGACGGTCCAGGGCGTTTCTTTGCCTTTGATCCTTTGGGACAGCTGGTGGCCTGGTGTTTTGGGAGTTGCCCCTGGGATCAGAAGGTCATGGGTTCGAATCCCAGAACTGCCAGTGACACCACTGATGTACCTTTGAACATCAGTCCCCACACACTGCTCCCCAGGTGCTGCGTCTGTGGCTGCCCGCTCCTTCAATTGGGTGAATTGAGTTAAATGCAGAGGACAAGTTTGCAAGGTTCACTCTGTGTGCTGTGCTGTGTTCACATGTGACAAATTGACACTTCACACCATGACCACTGGGTTAGGCTCCAACACCCCATGACCCTGGTTAAGGGTAAGCAGTTCAGATGATGGTATGGATCTTGAACATGTTGGTGACAGGCCTTGGCACATGCTCATACTGTAAATGGAATCATTTTAACCCTTAGAACTCAAACTAGAAGTGCAACAAATGGTAAACTGTCGCCATATGGCAAAACAACTCTTTATATAGAAATTCCCCTGGTTTGAGTTGATGCTTGAGGTGTCAGGTGTCATGCTGAGCTTTGTTTGATGTTCCTATGTCCCGTAGAACCAAAGTCATTGTAATTTGAAAAACATGTAATAATAATAATAATAATAACCGCTACTGGGGTTTTAAAAATAGCATCATGCGCAAATACCCATAAAGAACAAAAATGCCCAAATTTCTTTTATTTTAGGTCTAAGAGACAAACAGGATAAAAAAACGCGAGATCTTTGAACCCCGGGAGAACTTTCAGGATAGTCTCCGCTCACAAGTGGGAGGAGAAAACCTGCGTTAGGGGGGGTGTCCAAAGAATGGCTGAGCAGCAGCACGCCAAGAGAAAGAGCATCAAATGGCGAGCGTATAGGAGAGCAAACACCAGTTTTAGACTGTTTTACACCATTATATTTGTTGAAATCAGATTTCACTAATACATTCTACATTCTAAGGGTTAAAATGTATTCTCAGCTAAAGGTTCGGATGATGAGCTCAGTACTAATCAAAGTGGTAAAACTCTGTCTTTAGCAGCTTCAGTATAATTCGTCCAGAGTCACTCCTGGATCTAAAGATGCTCATTCTGTAGACACATTGTCTAATGCAGTTCTCACACAGTTCATTCATGTGATTCTCAGCAGTGTTGAGGTTAGAGCCAGGATTAGGGGTTGGGACGGGGTTAGTCTGACAAGCTTCAGCTAAACCAAGGGTCTCAAAACAAGTGGGTCAGATGGTCTTCACCAAGGGCTGGTTTAAATGTATGTGATTAAAAATGTGCTATACTTTTTACCCACATTATATTTTTATCCGGTTTTAAACTAAAATAAGAGAAAAGTTCATTTTTATTTTGAATGTTAACATAACACACATCTGTTTAAGCACATCTTAGTGTTTGAGTGTAAATAAGTACACATCCTCTGCAGTAAACATTTTAATACACAATAATTGCTGTTTAGTTGCTGCATTTAACATGCCTTTAAATGCCCTCAGTCTAGTTTCCAGATTTGTTTTTTGATGAACACATTCAAGGTCTGGATTTAAAACCATCTGTTGTAGAGGATTTTTGTAGTGCTTTAATTTAATTTAATTTGATTTAATGTATTAAATGTATTCATTCACATTAAAAGAATTTATATTTATAGATTTGTTTATGTTACATATACAAATATACTGTACTGTGCAAAGGCTCCTGTGCAAACTGTTTAAACCCATTCATTTGAGCAGTGAGGGACTTTGTGCCAGAAAATACACAAGTTGGCGTCAGAACAAATTCAAACACACAAGAAAGTATTTAAAAATATCAAGATGCATTTTGTTTGTAAAAAGTATTTGAAGTTTTGTGAGCTGGTTAGAAGAGGACAGGTTCCAGATTTCTCCTCTGGCCTTTGCATGAATTTGTGAAACTCCATCAGCAGCTCCTGATTTAATCTAATGAAGTGTTGATTGAGGTATTTGAGATATTTCATAAGAACTACAATGTAATACTGGACTTCTGCAAGGAGAGGACAGGGAATTATTAAGCAAACACATAGGTATACATAAAATCACTATTTACATTAATATTATTTGTATACTTTCTAATAGTAGCTTTTACTGCTGAGCTAAACATGTTTTTAATATCATTTTCTAATTCGTCTAAGACTTTTGCACGGCACTATACAAATCCTGAATGGGAATAACACTATTTTACAGAGGTCCATGCAGTGAAACATCACTGGTGAATGTTAGAACTCAGATTTAAAGTATGAGAGAATAAAATTATATACTGGCTTTGTTGACCTGGAACACTGTGGGTGTTATTGTCATCATAAACCCAGTTTCATAAATCCAATATTCTTCATCATAACCACCATGCCTGGAAACAGAAAACCTCACTCCCTCGCCCTCCTGAGGAGACTGAAAACCTCGAGCATGCGGCATTGAGACATTATTGTATGGTTTGTCATTATCGTAACTCTTGCCAGACTGATGCCCAAGCAGACTCTAAGTAGGAAATTTAATTGCACTGTACACCAGGCAGAGTCCTTCACGCGCTCAAACTAACACCCTCCATAGACGTTATGCTCTTACCTCTCGTTCGTTCACGCTCAGCCTGTCTAACACTAAGCTCTACCATTAACAGCTGGTTTCATTAGTCCATAATACTGGTGTCATTGATTTGCTGTTATGGCTTTGAAGTACAGCGCTGTGCAAAAGTCTTGAGCCACCCCTTATATTTTCATATTTTGCTTCCAAAGATCCAGACTTTCTTGTATTTAATGTTGTCTTGAGGAACAGTGGTGCTGAATGCTGACTGTTTGGAACACCTTTATCTAAGCTCCTTGTATCTTTAGGCACTTTGGAGCCTGTTGCAGTAAAACATTACTTCTCATTTCTTTAATTTAATCTATTCAATATGCCAAAGATAAGACAATTTGACAGGCATAAACCAGTATTGTTGCATGAACAAGGTGATCTAAAGCAAAATATAATACAGGTAATGAGAGGTATCTCAAGACTTTTGCACAGTACTGTATATTTAAATATTTCATAAATGCAAATATGCTCTGGTCTGTTCATTCCATACCCTTATGTTAAATGAGCAGCAACTGAAGGGCACGATAGTGGGAAAAAGAAGGTAGTTATACTAATCGCGATTGGACAAATGTGAAGTCTTTGGTCTAATCAAAACTGAGCATGTATGTTTATATGTGTTTGAGGCAAATTAGTCTCTTCAGAGGTGGATGTCAGAATCAGAATCAGAATCGAGTTTACTGGCCAAGTATGTGAGCAAGCACATACAAGAAATTTGATTCCGGTCGATGGTGTCTTTCAAGCACAACAGTATAAAACAACAATATGTAAAGACACAATGAACACTGTATACAATATATACTGTATACCTCCATACACTCTCCACTACATTAGAGCTAACATATAAGGGGAAGGCAAATGCCCTAGAAACCATCTCCATTAAAGTCCTACCATGTGTTTAATTGACCCAGTTTGTGATTTTTGTTTTAAATTCAGAGAGTAAACCCAAACCGTTCTCCGTGTTCATCTCTTTCCTCCTCAGCGGTGACATGCCCCCCTCCTCCCAGTGTGGTCCACGGTGAAGTGGAGGGGTCCGTGTTCCAGTGGGCCTCGAGCGTGGGCTATCGCTGCCTGACGGGCTATGAGCTGTCCTTCCCGGCGGTGCTGACCTGCGTGGCCAACGGCTCCTGGAGCGGGGAGGTGCCCCTCTGCATGCGTGAGTCATTCAGCAGTACATTTAAATTGCAGCATCAGCAGTGTTTCATATCTGCTGTCATTTGTTTGAGTCCTTTATTGGAGAAATGGCTTGACTATTAGAAGTCATGGGTGATGGCAAAAACAGGGTGTAATTTTACTCACTCGTAGCTCCTTAGAGCAAGAAATTGTGTGAAAAGTGCAGGTTCTACAAGATCAATCCACATTTGTGTTTGTAAGAAGATGGGGAGACCTTTCATTACAATGAGAAGAGTGGTCTTGATTTTCAGCCCCATTTCGATAGACAAAAACAAACACTACCGCATGAACCACGGGCTATACACATGCGCTCTGGGTTTAAATTGATCAAAAACAGTTATAATTCATTTTTATGTGTCACTTTTGTGACATCACAGGTGTTTTAAAATTAAAGTGCCCCCTTACAGTCACGTGTGAACACACCACAGCACTGCACACAGTGTGAACAGTGTGAAATTCTTTCTCTGCATTTAACCCATTCACCAAGTGAGCAGTGTGTGGGGACGATACCTTGCTCAAGGGTACCTCAGTGGTGCCTCTGGCAGTCCTGGGATTCGAACCCACAACCTTCTAATCACAGAGACAACTCCCTAACCACCAGCTGACTCAGTTTTTTTGTGAAAAAACAGGCTGGTTTTACAGTTTTTACATTTCCATATATGGATCATGTACACTGGATAACCGCACATTTTGACGGTGCAAGTGTTTACATTCTACGTAAAACTCTTTTATTTCAAGTATTTTGCATGCTATGGGTCATTTAAGTTTCTACAACCTAGAAAACAAACCCATTTGTATCACAGCTGTCCTAAAACTTTTGACACAGCATGTAAACCCAGGATTCAAGGCCTCTGTCTGCTTTGAAGAAAGTGTATCAAAGCCTTACTCAGCTTGGCCTAGAGAAGCCTCCAGGGGGATCATGTCGACCCCCGTGACCCCGCGTGTCATATATCTGTTGTAGTTCCACTGATTTAGGCCTCCATTTGCAATTCTTTCAGAAAA
Organism: Brycinus macrolepidotus; assembly: GCA_037974445.1. Lineage (NCBI taxonomy): Eukaryota > Metazoa > Chordata > Actinopteri > Characiformes > Alestidae > Brycinus > Brycinus macrolepidotus. The sequence continues at coordinate 2,289,712 of JBBPCZ010000001.1, forward strand.
TGTGCTGGGGTACAACATGGAACAGTGCCAACTGCTGAAGAGGGGTGAAAAAAACATGCATCTCTGGAGGGGAAAAAAAAGAAAAATAACTCTGAAAATTCCATTGCTCATTTAGTGCTGATAAGGCGCGAATGGTAATTCACTCCAGGAGAGGATCTGCCCAGGCTACAGGATTAGCGTTCCAGTAATACAGCAGTTAAAGCAGCGCAAATCACGTCTGAATGAGTGAAGCGGAGTGGCAGCTCAGGTATTACAGCTGTGGGCTCGCACAAGCGAGCTCGAGTAGCAAGCGTGAATATTAAAGAGCTGAATCAGAGGCTTTAATGGATGTATTTAATCATGCTAACACACATTCAGCACCACGGACAGCGCCACTGCACAGGCTGCTGGGACAGTCCATCATCCTCACCAGCCTTTAGAGGAGTATTAAAGGGCTCATACCCTAAATAATTCTTCTTTAAGTTTTTTTTTCCATCCTACTCATGACATTTATATGGGTTTATGTACCAAATAATAATAATAATAATAATAATAATAATTGTATTCAGGTGATGTTATTTTTATATATATATTTATGTGACTTTTTCACCCTCTTTTATCACTTAGAATTGGGCTGACTGTTGTAACCTTGCCTTTAAGACTATGTATTGTTGCCTCCCATTCCTTAAGCAGCCCAGGCTGAATTACTCCTTTTAACCTCAGGGTTAATGGGTGGGGCTGAGCTACTGTAGGCTTAATGGGAGGATATATGTCAAGGTGTTGGTTTTTGTGACATCACAAACATTAACACACTCTGATTCTGTGGAGATTGAACAGCGCCTCTTGAAACTTTAACAGTGTTTACATTTCACATCAAACTCATGCTTCAGAAAGGCAGGGAAATTTTTTTTTGTGACATGGGACCTTTAAGATTCTGCTTTTGTTGTGCGGCGTGTGGAGCAGCTCAGAAACCCTCTATTATTCATCAAGGAAATTTTTCTCCGACATCGAGGCCTAGCTGGGCCTCCGCCAGGTCCATTTATTATGCACAGCTTGGTTTGGATATTTTGGGCCGGAACTGTTAAAATTATTCTCCTAAGCAAACACACACACGCACACATGCACACACACGGCAAAAAGGGCTAGATTAGAATTGAGGTGGCGTACAGTAAGCACACCGCTGGCTCTTTTGTTGACGGAGGCAGATCTGGCCCGTGATACCATTGGGACAGGTGCGGAATAAGAAATAGAGGGACTTGTTTGCGTGTTGCGACTGAAGATGCCTCTCCACGACCTCCCATTTGCATGTTTATCCATCATCGGCCTGTCACGCTCCCGCTGGTGCCCCCCTTTCTGCCCCCCCTCACCCCCCCGCACCCCCCCCCAACCTCTGTCAGGCATTCTAATTTCAGAGAGCATGTCAGCATCTGCAGAGCATCACTTTCTGGAATAGGACTATATGATCATTACACATTATATTGTAATTGGAAAATTATTCTTGTATTAAATTATGTAACATTATATAACATTATATTATAATAGAAATATAGCATTACTTTTATATTGTGCATTTTTCACTGTACAAGCAAATCAGAATTAAATACAATGGACTTTGTCATCTTTTAGACAACCAAACAAAGACTTTAGGTTTTCATGGGGATTTTAATTTGGCAAAAAATGATTTAATCATTAAATATATGGTTTAATGTAGCAATAAAGAAATAATACTTCATTTACAATTGAATATAAATAATTCGATGTGAAATTAAATATGTTTGTTCAGTCATTTATTAATTCACTCGTTTTTGTAAAGGACAACAAAATACGTCATTATATTTAAACTGTCAAAAAAATAGAAATTGCTGATTGCCTGAGTGTTGAAGGTTTAATGTTAGGGGAGCCACTACCCAGGTCAACTGGACTGTTTACTGCCTTTCACCTTAAATAAAGCTCACGTTTGGCGATTTTCACTTTATCTAACAGTCATTTACTATTAGATTGTACTATTAAGTAATGAATTATATGGAAATAATGGCCCAGTTTAAACCTGGCCAGTAGTGATGTCCAGAGCTATTTAGCCTGTTTGTCTTTGCTCAGACATCCAGGATGCTGGTAATCACAAGTAGATGGGGTTAGTTAGATATTCATGTCCCTGTCCTTGACATTACCAGCACTGGTGTTTAACTAGTTAGGCAAATTTGGGATAGCTGGTTTATTTTGTAAGCTACCTTCATGTAAGCTACCTTTAGCGTAGCCATAATTAAACATAAACAGTAGAATGAACTTTCCTAATCCCCGCCATATATTTACACATACAATTACATTATGACATTAATGCATATATATATATATATATATATATATATATATATATATGGTCCAATGAAATTGAGATTTTTTTTGCGGGGGGGGGCTTCTCATGTGAAACTTTTTGTTGATGCAAGTTCTGGTTTTTAAAAACACCATAAATGAATAATTGCCCCCTTCCAAACATCAGAAAAGAGCAGCTGACACTTATTTTCTGAGGATTTCGGTCTGAATGTAGCAGTTTCTTCGGATTCATATGACTTTGTCTATTACAAAAATGAGAAAATAATCTTTAAAACTGACACCCACCACATGAAACACTGTTCCGAAACATCTTATGTTACATGCTTTTTTGTTAAAGGTATCTTAAAGCAGAAGATACAGTTCAGAGAATCATATTCCAGTTATTTATTCGGTCTGGTTCTGCAAGTTTCAATCCAGACTGCTTTTTGAGGGCAGAGCTCATTCACAGTAACAAAAGCCTTTTTAATTCTAAAGGGTCAAGACTGGAAAATAAACTTGTAGAAATTAATTATGTTAGATGGCTTTCAGGGAAGAAACTTGTAATATAAGGGTCCAAGTAAGTTTTTTACAGGTGCTTGACATAGAGACATGAAGGCCTTTTTTATGGTATTTTAAGACCACAGACACCTTATAAGTTGGCTCAAGTGAAAGACTTAAAAAATGTGGTGCCACTAAAATGCACAGCTTTATATCTAACTTTTTCCTTCCTGAAGCACAGCAGGCGTTTTTTTTTGTGAAGGTTTTACGCGCAGAGTCGCCCTCCAGAGAGGAGTTAAAGACGGTTTGAAATGCTGAGACGTCTCCTTGATCCCAACAGCTTCCACTGATCTGCTGTTGGAGACGAGCATTTAGCAGGACCCATCAAGCCGCTGATGTGAATTAAGCATTGCTGACACCACACCCTGCCCAAATCCACTCCTTCTCCAGCAGCAGCAGCATCGGACTGGAGAGCCGAGGCGCGGGACGCCTCCGTCTTCTTTTGCTCCACTTGTTGAAATATAGATCAGAGTGTGTAGCAGCTGCTGCAGCCCTCTGGCCCCCGTGCTTTTAGAACCAGATCATTACTTTTGATTTATATTCAGGTGAGTCGACTTGTGAATTAAGGGATGCAGGCACTAAAAATTTCCCTCCCGCTTCCTAGCGTTTAAGTATCGCGTTTGGCTGTCATTTGAATGTCAAATGGTTCTACTCTCTGAACTCCATACTTATGAAAAATGCATATCTTTGTCAGCCTGTCAGTAAACCCCCCGTCCTGTTACTCACCCACCGTTTACAGCACTCACTGGGCACTTCGGCTGAACTCTGCATAGTGTCAGTTTCAACATCATCAATATTGTTACACAATCGCATGCAAAATTTTGAACACTCATGGTTAAATTATGTATTTTGCTGATTTTGAATTTGGAGAATAGACCTAAATATGGCATTTCCTGCCATTTGTATTGCACATTATCTATTTATTTGAATTTAACATGGAATAAAAACAATAAAATATATAATGTGTCATACCTTTTGCACAGGCATGCTTTTTCTAGTATATTTTGAGCAAATAAACAGTAAATGTGCATTAAAATGTGGATTTTTAAGAGATAATTATCCATTAATACACCCAAATCATGCTGTAGCATGAGATATTGATGCTGGTGTGCTGCCTTCTGTTCCATAAAATAGCAATGTTCTTGTTGCCAAACAGTCTGATTTGCACACTCATGATATACAGGACTTTACCATCACAGGATGGTAATAGACCAATATGTCTAAATACACTGGTCAAAGCAGTACAAAATAAAGGAAGAAAAGTGTCCTATTTGGAAAATTTTCATTTTGGTTAACATTCATTGGCATTTCAGGCTGTTATGGCACTCATTGTGATTTTTGTCATACGAGGGAGGGGTGGGGGCAATCAACAAATGATTTGTCAAACAGGGAGGTTGATAAGGGGGAGGGGTTGTGCCCTACCTTGGATGTCTATGCTTTGAAACCCCTCTGCTAACATTTCTAAAGTAAAGTAAAGTGGCCCTTATAGTCACGCATGAACACACCACAGCACAGCACACAATGTGAACAGCACGAAATTCTTTCTCTGCATTTAACCCATTCACCAAGGAAAGCAACAAGCAGCCAGGACCACAGCACCCAGGGAGCAGTGTGTGCCACTGGCAGACCTGGGATTCGAACCCACAACATCGCAGGGGCAACTCCCTTACCACCAGGTCACCAGCTGCCCCAAAAATCTACTCAAAGGTGTATTTGAACTTGTGACCTTGCCCCTCGCAGCACACTAATCAGTAGACCAAATGAATCAAACCGGGAATCGAAACCTTGATCTTCTGTGTGACAGGCGGAGATACTGGCCACTCTACTAACAAAGTCAATGTTATAATTACATGATAACAATAGACAAATGAGGGCAAACTGGATTCCCACACCTTTCAGTAAACGAGCCTTGGAAAATGTCAACCAGCTAACACAGAAGATTAGATTTTGGTTAGCAGAAACCAGAAGATTAGATTTTGGTCACTATACACTCATAGCTAAAGCCTGCACATCCTATGCCATGTATAACAAATCCCAAACTTCACAAAACACTCCATGTACTGAGAATAAGTAAGGCCCCAAGGCAGGAGTGTTTTTTAAAGATAGCATGTATTGTGTAAAGTATGCTCACACAGCGTTAAACAACAGATAAAAACAGAACAATTCAATCAAAATGAGCCATTAAAAAAACCTTTTTTAGACTAGAGTGGTCTTCCACTGCACAACATGCCAGAACCTCTGGCACCAAGAAGGTAAAGTAAAGTGGCATTTGGCAGACGTCCTTATCCAGAGTGACTTACAATTATTAGTTACAGGGACAGTCCCCCTGGAGCAACTGAGGGTTAGGTGTCTTCCTTAAGGACACAATGGTAGAAAGTGGGGGTTTGAACCTGCAACTTTGTGGTCATCGGGTTCATAGGCAAGTGTTGTACCCACTAGGCTACTACCACCCAAACTGCAACGAAACTGCAACCATGTCTTTTCCATTGGTCAACGCCCCAGTACCAGTCCACTTTTCTGAGTTTTGGCTCCAGCTAGACCTAATAATACTGGAAGGCATTCTCCTCTGTCTTTGGGAACGCTTGCAGCTGAAGCCAATTTGGCCAACTTTTTTCCCCCATCTAGGAGAAGATAATGTCACCAAGCAATAATGCATGCCCACTAAGATCTCCAGAATCAAGACTAGAATGGGATTCTGATGTGTCAACATATCCTAAGCTTCTTGAAAACCAGTATCACTATGGGTTGAATTTTCATACCTTTCAGGCTGGAATAATTAAATACGCCGGTACTTCGTCAACACATAACCAAGGGTGGGAGAGGAGCACCATGGAATTGAGTGTGCGGCAGAAAGAGAATAGAAAATGATAAGGTCACTGAGTCTGGCGTATAATGAGACGCAGTGGGGAAGGACAGGAGCTGGGGCAGAGGCAGAAAGTTGGAAGCTGATGGATCGGTTTACACTCGAAGCTTAATCATTAACTCGTCTTCCCTGTTTAGGATCATTTGTGTCGGCCACGAAGTGCATCTTGTTGGGCTTTTAAATGCCATAATGCTTAACTCTGTTCTACAGAAACATTCCTCTGATTTGTTAGGCAATGCATTAATTCATTTTTATCATGTGCAAATGATTTATTTTACACACTTCTTGGCTGTTTGTAACATTCTCTAGCTCTTACAACAGTAATCTTGCAATCGATGGGTTTTATTAGGTTAGAATTGACTTTTATTGCCGTTTTTTGTAGCATTTAAACAGTTGAATAGTTTGTTACTTATTGAATTATATTTGCATATGTTTTGCATTCCTCTTTGACAGATTTGAGTCTATTTTCCTTTCGTTTTTATGACAATAGAAGGGGAGTTCAGTCCCCAGTGATGCCACAGCTACCTAGATAGTTTGGAGATTTGCGGTAAAAAAATTTTTTAATCATTGTTATGATGATTATTATTATTACATAGTTATTACAAATTAGATATTTCCTTCTCTACTCAAACATGGTATGAATCAAAAATTTAGAATCTCAGAGCTACAAGTGAGAAACAATTGAGAAGTAATTAATGTAAAAATGTTAATTCCATATTACTTATGCGTATATATATATATATATATATATATATATATATACGTATATATGTAATATGCATATTTATACATATATAATACATATATATATGTAAATTTCTCATGTTTGATAACATTGCAACTTGAAATAAGTTTGGATCGGTACTCCTATTAATTCTTCTCTTGTTCTTGTTCAGCTAGAATTTGATAAATCGCTGGCTTCACTCACAAACATCAGAGCTTTGTGTGTTTACAGCTAAATTCTGCGGCGATCCCGGCCTCCCTCCCCAAGCCAAGAGAGAGGGACAGAGTTTCATCTTCAAATCTGAAGTGCTATTCAGCTGCAGTGCCCCCTACCTTCTGGTGGGCTCGTCTACACGAGTCTGCCAGGCCGACGGCACATGGAGCGGCACCCAGCCTAGATGTATAGGTAATAACCTTGAAACATGTTGAAGTACTTAAGGCCCTGTGGAGTTTTATTTTCTATAACATTAAACTGTATTTAAAAAAAAACAATTTCTTTAGTTTATTTTAAAAAATATTTTACTTTTTCAAAAGTACATACAGTCTCACAATGGATACACTACATAATACACTACATAGATACCTACTATAATATAATGTAGAAAATACTATATAAGTTAAAACCTGAATAAAACCCTCAGTTAAAATGTAATCCACTGGATATTACATTGTCTAAGACCATAACTAAAGCCTCAGTGCACTGGTACTGCAGGAGGCCATATGTAATGGTCAAAAAAGTAATAAATTCAGCTTTCACATGTATAAAACATGTGGACTGAACCCAGGGTCCTATGCGTTAACCATATATTCTGCTGCTGAAGCTTTGGTTTAGAACCATCTCATAGTTATTTCTGTTCGTTTGTTCAGCTTCACCCACACTGCTGCATCTGAACTTTACTTATTACCATAATACATTCTGTACTTATGACATGTGGAAAGAAATCTCAGTTTGTAACATTTAGGTGAGTGGATAATGCAGGACTCCTCACTGGACCTTTATCATTTGAGTGGAACTACATTTAAAACCTCACACTATCTGTATTCCTATCTAATTTAAAATAAAATCTGTCACAGTTGTTTTAGTAACTGACTACCAATCATTTTAATGACTAATCCAGTTATAGAGTTAAAAAAATCAAGTTTATAAAAAATATAGATTTAAGAAACCAATTGCAAACCATGCAGCGGTTCTGAAATATTGGTAAAGGTAAAAAAATGTTCAAAAATATGACAGAGATATAATTAGACTATCTGATATCTTCTGAGATCTGTATTGAAACTTTGACTATCGACCATAATTTAAATACAACAAGGACACATAGTGTCATTTATGTGAAGCAATGGTCCTTTTCAAAAGCTTTTTGACTACTAATGGCTCCAACTTGTGGCAAATTTGCAGCCTGCTAAATATGTGTGAGTATCTGAGTATAGGAGTGAGTATAGAAGTGAGTTATAAGCCAGGTCCAGAAGGCACTTAATATCTAAAACTACTGGGGCTGTTTAAGCACTGGTCTTATCACTGGGAGGTCTCGAGTTTGATTTCTAGCGATGCTCAGCTGCTCTCCGGCCCTCCCCTTCCCTCTGCAGGTTTTCCCCACCCACTTGTGGATGGAGCCTATCCTGAAAGTTCTCCCAGGTTCAAAGATTTTTTATTTTTTCTGTTTGTTTCTAAGATCTAAAATAAAAGAAAAGCCCTAGTAGTGGTTATTATTATTATTACATGTTTTTTTAAATTACAATAACTTTGGTTCTACGTGACATAGGAACACCAAACAAAGCTGAGCATGACATCTGACACCTCGAGCATCAACACAAACCTAGGGAACTTCCATATAAGGAGTTGTTTTGCCATATGATGACAATTTACCATTTGTTGTGCTTTCCGCACAGATGCGTGTCGATCACATTCTAAGGGTTAAATTCTGCCCTACCTCTCCACCAATCAGTCAGTGCGACGCTAACCACAGTGGGTGTCTGTTAGCTTACAAATGAGAATTGGCACTTAGTGTTCTCCTCCAAGTGTGTTGAGCTGTCCAGTAACATTCCATTAGCAGCAGTTTGAAATAACATGGTGATCCTTATCATTTCTTGGAGGAAGCATATGCTAGCCTCCACCCTCTCAGCTGAGTAGCATTGTGTGACTAGACGAGTAGCATTGTGTGACTATTTCTGAAAGGTATTTTCAGCAGCCCAAAGTTATGATCCTTATTCCTTATTTTTAAATTTTGCAACACTGAGAAACCAGAGGGCAAGAAGTGTGAGCGCTTGCGCTGAGATTATCACGAAAAAGAGAATTCAGCTCATCTCATTCAGTTAGAATGTCATGCTTCCCGAGTGAGAACATCTCCTCATTTGCTGCATATCCAGTGACCCCTGCTCGTCACTGTCTGAATGTCAGTAGCCCACCAAGGGAGCATGACAGTAATAAAGGTACGAACCCAATTTCAACTGTTCTCCAAAAAAACTAATGGGATGAAGTCATGATTTATTATTTTGCAAAATAGCACGAACCAATGTGACATATGGAACTGAGCTATCGATACAACGTTCAGAAGAAATCTACTGTGTAATAAACCGACTTAGTAATGAGCCTCACCCTAAACAAGTGTGTCCAGCAGGCATTTCCCTTATTGAGAATTTCAAACAATTATTATCATCATCTAGACACCCAATTAATCTCTGATTCATAGAGAAGACAAAGTTGAATATATTGATATTTTGTTATCTTCAATAGAGTGGCCAGGTTTAGTCTAGTATAATTTGGTTGAAAACTGCATTGACCCAGTTTGGGCTGCTTTTATAAGGTGAGAGATGTACATGTTTTGGGAGTTATCTTAGGGATGCAGGTTTGGGATTTATACCCTGCCCCTGTAGGTAAGAGGCAGTGAACATGATGCAACAATAAAGCAACAGAAAAGGACAGTTTGGTCTATACCATTGTGTCTTCTGCAGTCCCTTTTATGTCACTGGTCATTATTCCTAATGCAATTTGGATTACCGCAAAACTGTTGATGGTGGTGACGGCGGTGCTGATGATAATGGTAATGTGTGATGACGTTAATGATGATGATAACGATAATGATAATGAGAGTGATGATGAAGGTGATGATACCAATGTGCCAAATGCATCTCTCTCTCCTCCCCCCCCTTGGTCTCTCTCGCTCTGTCTCTCTCTCTCTCTCTTTCTCTCTCTCTCTCTCTCTCTCTCTCTCTCTCTTTCTGTTTGTCTTCCTTTCTCTCTCTCCCCCCCCCCCCCCCCATAGAGGCAATGAGAACGACGTGTGAAAATCCAGGCACTCCAGAGTACGGCTCTATGAATGCCAGCTTGGGTTTCAAGGTAAGAAAATGCAGGACTGGGTTTATGGCAGCACAGAGGAGAGGAGTCTTTGTAGAGCCTCCTCTCCTAAATTTTTTTCTTTAAAAATTGTGTTGGAAATGTTTTCACAGTCACTTCATATATAAGTGTAACCAAATTTTAAGCATTTAAACGGAAATTTCACAGATTTTCCTAAAAAAACTTTTTCTCATGGACGCTCTCTCTGACACACATTTTTAAATGTGATTTGACCGTCCTCTCTCTCCCCCATACACTACAGAGACAACTCAACCACAAAAACAATCAATACTGATCAAAAATCTGAATACACGCTGTCTACACCAGTTATTGACAGACATTTTGATGTTAGAACCATGCCAATATTTCAAAAGCTGTAGGAGGAGAAAAGGTGGCAAATTATAGCCATAAAAGGATTAATAATAATAATAACAATGATAATATTAATAATACACTTAAGAAGAACAATAGTGTGATTGCTTTACCAATGACTCTAAATAGCATAAATAGCAAATGATAGGAGTACAAAAAAGAAATAAAACAAATAAAAGATAAAAGAATACATAGAAAATCAATAAAAGAAGACTGAAAGTATGACAGAAGTGCAGATATTTAAAAGAAGGAGGAGGACAATTTTGCAGCTTTTTAAAGCTATGGTTGGTACAGACCTGACATTGATGATCAGTTTGTTTTGGGCCGAATCCTTCTCAAAACTCTCATAAAACAGTCTCTCATGCATCAGAGAGTGTATCCATATCCATTTCATTCAATAACTTTCATTGAGGGAGCTTTTAGAGGCATTAAACTCTTCAGACATCAGGTTCCATTCACCACCACTGTGAACAATGTTGACTTGTTTCTCATTTTACATCAAAGCACTCTAAGAGACTCTGTTCACATTTTAACCGTTTTATTAGGCAGAATTTTTTTTTATTGATGGAATTTCCCATGCTTAGACTTAAGCCTTTAAATGCAAATGTGTTGAAGGCCATGAAAAACAAAAGCAAAATTTGGAACACTATAGGTTAAGCAACAACTTAACTATTTGTTTCTACACTTTTTTTCCAAATTCAGCACATTAACAGTGTATCAAATGTGCAGAACCATGTGTGTTCTCTTTAGAGTGTGTCTGTATATATTTCCATATGTCATTTCACTGGAATAGCCATTTATTTGCATACATAATATTTGTATTGTGTGCATTTTTTATGTTATACTGTCGTATAGCATTTATTCTCTTGGTTTTGCTGCTTCTACTTACTTCTTTGGTTCTGTCCACTTTGCTGTGGTAACAATACAAATTTTCCACGTGTGGGACTAATAAAGGGTTATCTTAACTTATATGACTGTCCATTCAGTCAGGTGTGTTCAGTCTTGACTGCTGCTGTACAGTTCTTTCTATTGTATTATTTGCTATTACATGCTGTTCCATCCTGGATTGCTGTGTTTACAGTGCATTCACTAATTATCTTAATTGCTTGTATTCTGCATTCGCTGATCGTGGCTGTTCTGAAAGAGCCTGGTGTTTATCATGGTCAACCCTTCATTGTTTCCAGTTTCGGTTTCCCTGAAGTGATTAATGCCGCCGTTGGCATCAAAAGTGCTTCAGATCAGGCAATTCATTTGGGACTACGTGTGTGTGCGTGTGTGTGTGTGTGTGTGTGTGTGTGTGTGTGTGTGTGGCAGCTAGAGTGTTGTCATTTCTTCCCAAATGCCCTTTCTTCTAAAGTACAATTGACTTATTGTCAGGATCGCTCAGCAGAATGGTATCTGAGAAGCTTCCGGCAGTTAAAAGATGTGCCTGACTGTCTATTCCTCTGTCAGCTCTCATTGTCTGCATAGAATCCCCGTTCCTTACACACACCATTTCTGATCCCCCCGTCACCGTCGCAATCAGTAACTGCTTTCAGATCCCCCCCCAAAAGGGGACGAGCTCAAAGAAAAGCTACGGCAGGTGCTTTCATTACCCAGAATGGAAAGTCATTATTTCCCGCACCCTCAGCTGGTGGATCTCACCCTCCAGTGACACGATGGGAGCGGGCACCTGGATTAAACATTGCTAAAGGGAAAGGATAGCGCCTTCCACTAATGGGAAAAATGATCCAGCCTGATCTGTTTTTCAGCTTGGCCTGGAGATGTGGGCTTTGAAGGTCAAAATAGAAAGGTAGCCCTCTTGATTAGGCTTTTTTGGTGGTTGTATCTGTCACAATGGTTTGCCACCACCAGAGCCACTTTGGATGAGAATAATGTAACTGATCTTAAGGCACTTTTCCACAGGTATTAAGAAACCGTGCTGTACCTAAACCATACTGCGATGACACTGAACTTGCAGCACGCTTTGATTTTCCAGTGTATCTCAGCCCAGTAACGGTGTGTCTAACGGATCAGCAGCGCAATTCTCTCCCCATAGTCCATGGTGTTGATCCAGCAAAACCATGGAGTTTTTCCGTCAAAGCCACTTTTTTATTTATAGACTTGTTTGAGTTTTTATTTTTTTCTCGGCATTCTTTAGTCATGCAACAAATACCTAGCCCAGCTAACTTGTTAGCGATGGCCTGGTATTCCTTCGCATTTCTCACAACACTGAAGTTGTTAGCATCATAGAAAACTCCCAATATCTTTAGCCCAAACAGACAGTAGTGCTTGTACTTTATCGGCTTCACAGTTTGTATCTCTATTGTTAGTTTTTGCACAGACTGTAAAAAAAAGACCTCTTTCCATGTTGTGATGACATTTTGACCAATTAGAAAGCAGTGATGCAGTCAGCTCAGCTGCAGCCCGCTTTCAGCCCTGCCTTTTAACAGGGCTGTGACAGCTTGGGTACGGTTTGCTTTATTTGTAATGGAAAAACATTTGTTTGCGGTATAGCAGGGTTCCTTGTGTCAGTGAAAAGTGCCGTAAGTGTCCTAAAGCTAAGGGGCTTTTTTTTTTCATGATTATATGGTGACAGTACCATCTTCACACACCTCTACAGCATTGTAAAGCTTGGACACACCTGCTCATAGAAGCCCATCCATAGAAACACTTATTGTGGATTTTGTGACCAAAAAGCAATTAAACAAACTTCTTCTTAGGGAGCATTTGATTGACATGTAACATGATTTCATTCAAAGTCATTTTGGACCATTTCTGTTGGTCCGATCATCATGAAACTGCAACAATACAAATATGGGGAGACAGGGCTCTCAATTGCTGCAGGAGATCCCCATCCATGGCTGAAAGTCCCAGAGATCACAGTTGGAAAGCAAAATCCTCTTAGGGAGCAAGTTAGCGCATTTGACTGACTAGTAGGTAAATACAGTACAGAGGTCTGTGAGAACAGAAAGACTATGATGAGCGATAAACATTTTGAAACTGACATATAATAATTATACAAATCTCCTCCACGGTCAGATTGTGGTAATCTTTGTGTGAAGTGTTTGGAGAGTTTGAAAAGGCATCTAATTGCGCCCTTGCAAGCTCTTGATCATCATCTCAAGCAGCTTCTTGAGGAGCAGCCAGGGTTGCTTTTGCAGCAAGACTGAAGGAGATTCACAGAAGACTTTGTTGGCTGCTATAAACAAATCGAGAAACTCTTCATAAAGTATTCTACATTTAAAAATGTTTTGGAGTCAGAGGGAAAGTCTACCGATGTCCCTGGATAATTTAATGGTTGAGATGAACACAAAGTCATTCAGAGGTTCATTGTAGAGAAACATTTTTTCTTTAAACTGGTGGTGAATGGAGCCAGATGTCGTGATGACTACAACACAAATATGGCCATTTTATTTACGATCCAAACCCAATAGTGAATCTAGTTTTTGCAAGCAATGTTGACAAATAATTTGAACATTTGAAAAAATAACTATTTTATAACTATTATAGTAGAACTGTTTTATCTTACATGTCCTGCATGTATTTCCAAACCATGAATAGAAATAGAAAATGTGTTTCAATTCAAAACTATGTTAAAACATTGTCAGGCATGTAATAACTTTTTGTGAGCGAGCTTAGAATTCCCCTCACAAAATATCTGGTTCCATTCACTACCACTATGAAGTTCTCTAGAACAAGGCATTTCACACCAAACCACTCTGTTTACATCAACCATGTAATTATGCAGAAATGTAATACAGTTCATAGAAAGTGGTGTTGCAACTGTTTTAGTACCAGTGCTTTATGCTCAAAAAGACACACAGCCCTTCTTAATAAGTGTCTGTTTGTCATTAAAACAAATTTCATGCATCTAAGCATAAATCTTTAGATCAAAACATCTTTAGTATAAAAGAACATACATTCAACCAGACTTCTGACTACTTCTGCAGCTCAGCAAGGGTGGTCACCCTGCAGAGTTCAGCTCCAGCCCTGATCGAACACATCTGACCCAGCTAATCAGGGTCTTCAGGAGAGTCTGAATAAAAGGGTGAGACATGTTAGATTAAGGCTGCAACTGATCTCCACAGGGTGGCAGAACTCCAGCAGCTGGGTCGGAAATACAGAAATATATGCAGCTCTGTAGATCCAAAAAGACTTCTTTGTGCACAAATTGTGTAAGGAGCAATAATCCATTTAAGGGAAAGGCCGAATGGCCCCAAGAGTTCTGCAGCTCTTGATTGCTGTTATTTCCTTTAAAAAAACTGCATTTATGCTGACCAGCGGTCATTTGGTCAGTGCTGAACCTCCTGGATTCAAAAGTCTCTGTTTGCTTTGATTGGAGTATTTTGCATGGAGTCAGTTGAAGGACGTGAAGTTTGTGGTTGGTGTGTGAATTTATGTGTGCACTGCTATAAAAAGGAAATAGTCTTTCCTTTGATTCCAGTATTATTCAAGTATTATATTTCATTACTCCAAATATTAGATAAGATATGCTCATTTTAATAGTAACTCTTCAAAACTTGAGTTGAAGTAAAGTGGTGCTAAAGCTTGGATTACATTTCAGAGACACTTATTCAGGCATATTAACACATTATACATATATTATTAATCTTGGAACAAGTCCTTGTATCTCCTTGTAAACCCATCTATATATATATGTGTGTGTGTGTGTATATACACACACACACACACATATATATAGATGGGTTTATAAGGAGATATATA
>JBBPCZ010000001.1:2306987-2339770 GCA_037974445.1 Brycinus macrolepidotus
TACAGTAAGTCCAGTGTTTTATTGTCTCTGGTGGGGCATGTCACATACTGGGTGAAAGTGGGCAGTGTGGAGTCCAGAGATGCATGGTTGAAATCACCCGATATTATGATCATGGCCTGGGAATGCTGTGTCTGCAGTCTGCTGACTACAGAGTGGAGAGAGTCACAGGCTGCCTCCGCATTGGCCGAGGGGGGGACATACACTGTTAACGTGATAACATGCGAGAATTCCCTGGGGAGGTAGTATGGTCGCATGCTTACGGCTAACAGCTCAATGTCTCTGCTGCAAAGTTGTTCTTTAACAGTGATATGCCCTGGGTTACATCATCTGTCATTCACAAACACTGCCAGTCCCCCTGCTTTCCTCTTACCGCTCTCCCTCGTCCTGTCCGCCCGCAGCAGCTGGAATCCGGGCAGCGCCACGGCATCTGCGCCAGTCAGAGGTTAATAAGAATGACGTTAAAGAGGTGTAGAAATTAGCCTAGGTGATGTTCGATGCTGTAATATGGTCTGGCCCCATCCCAATGCAGTATGGCATTGTAGCCTACAGCTGGCTTTGACCACTGAATTGCTGGGTGTCCAAGTGGTGTTCTAAAAACAGACCAGAAACACACAAGCAATTTAGGATCTTAAGTACACCTGATATGCATGTCTTCAGACTGTGGGAGGAAACCAGAGTACCCAGCAGAAACCCATTCAGAATATATGCATAAGCCACACAAAAGACCCTCGGCCACCCGGCCTCTGAATCAAACCCATGGTCTTTTTGCTGTGAGGCTATAGTGCTAACCACTAGGGCATTCAAGCCTCTCACATTTACAATGAAGATCTAGGGAGTATTTTAACCCAGACTACTTTCTGAATAAGGCCCAGTACAGAGCAGCCCATTAGAACAGAGGTACCTTTATCTATATCTTAAAAGTACACAACAACAGTCTGTTTAATTCTAACGAATATAGAGAGGCTAAAAAGGCTCATGTGAAAATAAAATTAGGGCTGGTACATAAAAACCACATGAATATCATTAGTTGGTTTTCACCACCTGAAAAGAAAATAATAAATACAAGATCAATGAAGGATATGGGCCCATTAACATTTTATTTTTTTAGAGTAGTATTAAAAATTGTGTAACAGTAAACATCTTTAGTTTTCAAGGGTGAGGAACTGAAGAGTGGAACCACATACAGACTCTCAGTTTTGTAGATTAAGGGGTTGAAAACAAGCATATTGCTGTTAACAGTAACATGATGAAGCCCCCACTCGCCTATTTGCATGGCACAAATATAGAGCTTATTATCTGAAACACTGCAGGTGAAAATGGATCTGGCCCTTCGACATTTGACACTTTAAATGTTTTCAATTGCAGTTCCCGAAGACGTCTTCGCCCCAGCGTACGTGTGGAAGGGCTCGCTGGAGTACAAGGCAGTCAAACAGCCCACGACTCTGACAATCACCAGCTTTAACTCCACCACCGGTAGAGTGAATGCCACTCTGGCAAACAGGAACACAGAGCTTTTACTGTCAGGTAGGAAGCATTAACACCTGTTCTCAACCGCAGCTCAATGTCACAAAGCGTCTGGAACGCATGTGGAACGAGCTGTGCATTTAGAAACGTGCGCAACTTTGTTATTCCACTGTTTCAAAACTTTAGCCCAGCGTTCTTGATTATATGCTGGAAATAAAACATCATGTTGACAGTTTGTCCTGTAGTTCCCTCTGATACATCTAAAATCTTTATATAAACTGAATTAATTATGCCACACTTTCAAATATGTTCTGTAAAGTCCAAATATGCGGACTTAAACTAACATAGTGTGACTGCATACATAAAACATAAACATATTTATAACTTGTTTTTGTATTTTTTACAGTATTTTTACATTACTTGAATTGTGACTTCGTTTAGACTTCCTTTTTACTTTTCTCTTACATTATGGAAAAACTATAACTGTTCTCATTAAAGACCTCAGCTTCTTTAATAACGCTGTCTCTAATTATGGCAGCTGTTTTAGGACAGTTAAGACTTTCATGAGTTAAGCAGTTGTTGCTAAACTTCATTTCATCTTTGATTGATGTATTTTATGTTTCATATCATCACTAAAGTTAAACAGTGTTAGAGAGAAATGGATGTTTCTGGGCAGCATCTGTTGCATAGTTTTCAGATGATTTTTTATTTTTTATTTTTTTTTTGTCCCACAGGCATTTATAAAAGCGGAGAGGCTCGCCTAACCCTGCGGCTGTATTATACAAGGGCGCTGGTGCACGGCACCCACACCAAAATCACTGAGGAGACGTGGACCATGGACGGCTTTGTAAGGACTCTTTTATTTTATCCAAAAGTATATAAAAGTAAAAGTACTTTAATATACTTTTTAATACTTTTGAAGGGTAGTTTATTAGTTATTTATGTGTATATATAAGTACTCTAGTGTGTGTGCGCACGCGTGTGTGTGCGCATGCATGTGTGTGTGTTTGTGTGTGTGAAAATGAGACAGTAGGTACAGTAATTTATTGCAACATATGCAAACAAATATGTAAATACAGTACAGAACACAAAGAGAGTTTGCATAATTTGGTATGACCACCATTATTCTTCAAAACAGCCTGAACTCTCTTAGACAAGCTTTCTTGTAATTTCTTTAAGTGGTCTTCAGAAATAGTTCTCCAGGCTGCTTTAAGGACATTCCAAAGCCAATCTTTGGATGTTGGCTGCCTTTTGTTTTGTTCTCTGTTAAGATGATCCTACACTGCTTCAATGATGTTGAGACATGGGCTTTGGGGAGGCCAAACAATGACTGATAGTGTTCCATTGTGGGGTTTTTTTTTATTTGTTTTGGTTTTTTTTATCGAGGTATGCTTTGTCTGCATTGGCAGTGTGTTTGGTATTGTTGTGGTGCTGAAAACTGAAGCTGTTGCCAGTCAGACACTTTCTAGATGGTATTGCATAGTGAATTTAATGGTACTTTTCAGTGTACATAATTTTGACAAGATCCCTGCAGCCCCAAACCATCACAGAGCCTCCACCATGTTTTACAGATGGGTGTAGACACTCACTGTTGTAACTCTTTCCTGACCTCCTCTGTGCATATTGACGATTTGAACCAAAAATTTCAAATTTGGATTCATCACTCCATAAGACTTGATTCCACAGATTTTCAGTTCTTGTGTAATTTTGCAAAAATCACCCTTTCTCCCTGTTTTCAGCAAACAGTAGATAGATGAACCGAATGAACCGAAGGGTCAGATCTCTCAGATCCTGTGTCAGGTCTTTGCTGGATTTTTTCCTCAAGGATGTAACTTTGAGAGGCTGTTCAGCTGCAGATTGTTTATTGGACCTGCCACTTCTTCTTTTGTCCTCCACTTGTCCAGTTTCCTCAAGGACGCACTGTATGCTGTGCTGACATATGCCAAGTTTTCAGTGAACGGCTCTTTGGGAATCACCTTATTGGTGCAAAAATATTATTTCATGCCTTTCAAACTGTCTTTGGCATATTAAGCAGATTATTAAATGGGAACATTTTTTTTACTGCGACAGGCTGCAAAGTGCCTAAAGATACAAGGTGTCTAGGTGTTCCATCCGCTCAGCATTCAGCACCACCAGTATACTGATCACCAGCCTGATCATCTGGAATCATCTGCACCTGTTTCTTCACTTGTTCAGGTCTTAAGTTCGATGTGCTTTGTTCTGCTTGAATGATTCATACGTAGGTCACTGTGTGACTTAACAAACAAAAAACATTCCTCTGAAACTGGTCAGGTTCAGGAACTGGAATAAAAATGAAAGTCTATGAAAGTCCTTCAGGAAGCCTGGAGAACTGTTCCTCAAGAGTACATTAAAATTCTGGCTCTTAGAACCAAAACATGAAGAACTGAGAGGTGGATAAAGAGTCAAATGTTGTAAACATCTGAGGTCCTGCAGAATTCAAGGTAGTTCTGCCCCCTGCATTAAAATATATTATAAATCAGCGCCCCTGTGACCCTGGTTAAGGATAAGCGGCTCAGATAATGGATGGATGTTAAATTCAGCACATGAATAACAGTAATAGTGTATTTAAGTGTACACGCCCTTGAAACCCAGCAGATGTAATTTGACTTTAACGTTGGCTTGACCTGATTCTTCCTGGCTGTGTTTGGGCACATTCCGATTTCTGTAAATGAGTTTCCTCTTTAATATTTCCCTTTTTTTCCTTCCATTTTTCACATGAGCCTTCACATGTTGGGTGCAGCACCTGCTTCAGAACCTGCAGCATCTGGATGCACCTGCCAGGGAGGCACCACAATTATGCATGTTGAGGAGTTGAGCCTGGCTGCTTCTTTTATGTTTGACCAGGCAGTGGAAGAGGCAGAGAAATAAATAGAAAGAGAAAAAAAAACACAGCTCTTGCTTTGAGTGTAAAAATTGCGATATGAAAATACTAAAGACTTTTGATGTGACACTTTTGTACTCCGGCTGAAGCCATTCCATAAGTGGGGCTACTTAGTGAAACATGAATGCATTTAGTTCTCGTCTAAATTGCCGTGGTTCGACTCAAGTACCACTCTGGACTGCTCTAAAAAAGCGTTACCCTCCAGGTCTCCGTCGAGCATGAAGGCAGCACCTACGTGTTCCAGGGCTACATCCACGGCCGGGATTTCGGACAGTTCGGACTGCAGAGGCAAGGTAATGACAACTGAGCATGATGCTCAACATGCCTCCATGCATGTCACCTCTGACCATCCAATTAGCTATGAGTTGAAAGTGGACCCTCACCAGGTTATACATACCTCATCGTGATTAGGCTTTAATTAAAAAGAATAAATTGACTTTCACCTGAAAAGAACTAATTGACTTGGCACCACCTTCATAATCACAAGGTCAGTACCATGGAATTTCATTAGAAAGGATTTTCATACTGTAAGCCCCACCACATGCCAGGCAAATGTGCAATGTAATTTAAATCTGCGGGGGGAAAGAATCTGGATAATAATAGCTAAAAAGTCTCATTATACAGCACCAGGCCGACACTTACTCATACTATTTTCCAAGTAAGTCATCTCTCTTATTTGCTAGAATAATAATTACTACATTCCAAAACTGAAAAGCGCCCATATTCTACATTTTTCATGTATCATTCAAGTGTTTGGGTGGTTATATGTACTGAAAATATTCATAATTCCTTTTAAATTATATTTTTCCAAATTCTCTTCTTAAAATTTTCCATACTGTTTTTATTACTGTGCCTTTATTGCTAGTAAATGACCTATGACGATTGGCTGCTTTCTGTTGTGCCTCATTAAGAACAGTCCAGGTTGAAACACGTAACATCAGTGTGACTGGGTGGGACAAATTTGCTGTAGACTGAATAGGCAGAGATATGTTTTGTGTCGTGACAAAAACAGTGAACTGAGAATGAGCAACCCCATTATTGACATTGTTCATCACTGCTTGGATCACCTGTCATTTTTATTTTCAAATTTTGCAAAAATGTTATGATGGAAATGCCCCAAAATTACTTTTAACTTCCATTAAAGACTGGGAATGTTTCTTCCTTCTCCTGAAAAGTCACTATTTTGGTCCTTCAGTTTAAAAAATGTTACTTTTGGAGATAAATTCATCCAAAGATATCGATTTCAAAGTTGTCATTTCTGTTTGTCTTTAATGATCAAGGATTTAAGAATAAGCCTGAATAAGTTCAGAATGTCTTTAATATTATAAAACACTCATTCAGTCACAAACTGGAACTACTAAGCATCAGTCTTAATGAAAAGACTTACCGTGTTATAAGTCTTTATAAGTGCATTATAATGTTATAATGCTTTATAATGATAAAGTTCAAGTGTACATTTGTACACTCTTGTTCATAATGACCCCAAGGCCAAGGAATTGAGTAAGAACAGGGTGTCACATATAGGACAGTGTAAGGTCAGCAGTGTTTTCTGTTTTGCAGGTCTGAACATCACCGAGACCACCAGAAGCTCTGAGAGTCCGGCCAGGACCAGCAGCAGCTCGGTGGCCGTGGCGATTCTTGTGCCTTTTTTCGCCCTGATTTTCGCAGGGTTTGGATTTTATCTCTACAAACAGCGGTATAACACCATCATTTATAATATAAGTGCAGTATAACTCAACATTTATTTATCTGTATGTTATTGAATGTTGTCTCATCCTATCATCACCTGCTGCTATATCATTTTATCGCATTCATCATATTTTCATGGCACAAAGTCACTTTTTATAACCACTTGCATTAATAATCTGTTATTATCTTATCTTATCTTATCTTTACTCTTTTCTGTAGAACCAGCTGAGTTCACGGGGGTGGGATCTCCTAGACTCATCTCAATGTCCCATCTTAGCTCTTAAAAGTCATCACTGATATTTTGCTCCTTACATTCCATTCCATTCCATGTTATGTGGCTCTTGACCACTCTTTCCGTTTATTTTGATGTCAAAAAAACACAAAGGATCTTTCAACAGACTGTAATAACATCTTTAGATTTAGATTCAAATAAAACATCCAAGTCAATTTAAATCACAGTAAAAAGTTTTGAGTGATAGAATCTGAAACTGATTTATTAGACTGTGAAAAATCAAAGTCTATTCTATTTTCTAATCTATTTGACAATATTATCTGTTCTGTTTGTCAGCATTTTCTATTTTATTTCCATTCTCTTTTCTAATCTGTCATTATTTTCTATTTTCTATTTTATTTTCTTTTTCTCAATTTGTCAATATTTTGTATTCTGTTTCTATTCTCTATTCTGTTCTACCTGTCAATATTTTCTACTAATATTTTCTATTCTTTGTCAGTATTTTTCATTCTTTACTGTCCGTTCTGTTTGTCAGTATTTTCTGTTCTGTTTTTCAATATTTTCTGTTCTATTTCTGTTCTGTTTTCAATTCTGTTTGTCAATATTTTCTATTCCATTTAAATGCTAGTAAATACAACCCAATTGTAATAGATTCTAAAGTCACCACAGTTTCTCGGTGAGGTTCTCCGCTGCATTTTTACACCTGTGCTCCCTGTTTCATTTTAGGAGGACGGATAAAGCAGAGTACACGGGCTGCTCAGCGCACGAGAACAGTAACGGCCAGGCCACGTTCGAAAACCCAATGTACAACACCAACTCCAAAACCATCGAGGGCAAAGTGGTCCGCTTTGACCCCAACCTCAACACGGTCTGCACAATGGTTTGATGAAGTCTGCTCGGCTCACAAATTAGACTTCTAGCGAATTTTGTTCCAGTTCTCATCCCAAACCACGATTTTTCAGAGACAACTTGTCTTACTTCGTGCTCGATGCACGGGCGTAGGGCGAAAAAGTCAAGCACAGTTAGAGGAGCCAATACCCACATATGCCTATGGCTTTAAGCTTTTGCGTGGATTCGGTGGGGGGGGTGGGTTGTAGCTTCACGTTTCAAGTGGAGTGTGTTAAAGATGTGTATCTCACTCTAAGAGTGCTGTTGAATTTTGTATTTAAAAAAAAAAAAGGTTTTTGTCTGTGCATTCTTTTAACCCTGAGGAGGACTCTTGGGGAACTGTGAGCTGCTTATACAATGGAGAGAGTTTCCCTAAGCCTTTCCCAGAATGCTACACAGTCTTGGCGTGAGTTTGCTAGCATCATCCTGTGTGTACATTGCTTTCTCGACCTGGCATCACCCCTCTCATGTACTTACCACCTTACTACATCAGAACAGAGCAGGTTAGAAGACATGGGTTGGAAATGAGGGAGCGCTCCTCCATTATCTAGCTCACTCTTAAAAACAAAGGTTTCCTTTTGGTTCCCTAAACAATCTGCCTGTGGTTCTTTTTAGTTGGTGCCAGTTTAAATAAAAGAACCATTTTTAGTTGGTGCCACCAAGAAAGTCTTTAAAGGTTGAAAGAACTTCTAATGGTTCACAGCTTTTCAAAAATGTATTTTAGAACCTCGCCAATTACTTCCTTCAAAACACAAAGTACAGGTCTCGGGGGTTCTGAGTCCTCATGATTGGCACTTGAGACCCCCAAAGGCCTCCAGGGCAAAATTTTGAAACTGGAACCTTGACATTGGAACTGGAAAAATTGTCGCAAAATGGACGAAATGAGTGTTTGAGTTAAAATATGGTCGTCTCGTTTTGTCCCCCCACCACGACAGATATTTTGTTTTGAAGCAAAATTGTGATCCTAATGCTAAAACCTGTACAGGAATAACCAGACGAAACAAATAACAAATTCCAAACAATTTCTTTTCTGTATGATAAAACATTGGGTTATGAAGCTGTCTACTGTACTAGCTGCCCCAAAGCTTCATAGTATGTCTAGCATTATCTCGCTAATTAGCCAGTTAAGCTAACTTTGCACAGTTTGCTCAAGGCTAGTAGCTTGTACCAATGATTTGTCTGTAAACATCAACAGTAGTTTATGAAAACTCCCTTAATAAGTTTAGAAGGACGTGTAGAAGGAACCAGATGGCATTGCTGCAACACATCCATCAAGTGAAGAAAAGCATGATGACACCTGAAACAGATAAAGAACAGTTTCTTTAACTCTCTTTAACTCTCTCCATATGATCCTTTGATGATAACAAACGTCAGTTGTGCATGTTAGGCCCATTCCAGAAGGCCTACAGCCTCAGGATCAAGCATTATTTGATCTTACCACACTTTATGCATGATCAAAAGAACTGTAAATTTTTCAAATGAGATGTGCAAGCGTAAAGGATCTTTTTAAAGTTTAACGAACCTCTTCTGCACCACAAAGGAACCCTTTCACATTATGTAAAAGGTTTCCGAATAACGTAAGGTCCTCTTCCACCCAAGCCCCATTCCAGAAACCTTTAGTTTTAAGAGTGTTCTATAGGTTGTGTCTCGCTTTCGGCTGGAATAACCACACTTTCTGCCTCAACATTTGCCCATTTGTTTGTTTGCTTGCGTGATATGTGATACTGATCATCCGTCAGTGTTTCCAGATGGGTTAAATCATATTATTTGGAGTTTTTGAGAAATTCTGAACAATTCCCCATCTCTAATTTGCTCATTCTCCTGCTGTTATTTGATTAAACATCTGTAGTCGTGTGATTTCATAGCGTTTTACATGGGCAGAAGGTTTTCCGTCCTTACATGATTCATAATAGTGCCTTGTAAAATATTCCACCTACTGAAAGTGTTTTTTTCAGGAAAAAAAGTATTTATTTATCAACGATATTGTGCTCTCTGTTACACTTCGAAAAGGAAAGGTGTCCATGAGAAGTCCCTTTTGCACACGCCTGCCAAATACGATCCGATGTAGCATCGCTACACACTCTCTGTGCCGCAAAACCATATCGTCCTTTACCTTTCCAGATTATGTATTTATATATTTCTTTTTATTTGCGTTTTTTTATTTTTTGTTTTTAGTTTCTTTTTTTGAAGTGCTTTGTCATTTCGTGTATTTGGCTAAACTTTGCTGTACATGTGAACACTGGAGAAGATTTAGAGTTCCATTTGAATATTGGCTCCTTCAGACAGGTCCAGCTCCTTTGTAAATATATTCATAGCAGATGTATAGATATTTAAAGTTTTGGAGAAGAGCTATATTTTTGTGAGAAATATGACTTTGTAAAGTAAAAGATTATGTAATGTAAATATCCATTTGTAAATGCCATTTACAAATAAAAACGTAACTGCTTTTTGTTAATAATCCCACCTTGTTCCCAGTTCCTTCCGATGTGTGGGAACTTGAAGGCGTTTGAGTGGAGATATGCAGCTGTGTGAGAGTGATGAGGGATTAGTAGAACTGGAGTGTTCTCAGCAGCAGCCCTGCTCTGATCTCGCTACACGCTGACTGCAGGAACTGAAATACAGCAGTGGAAGGTTTGGACACACCTCATGGAACAGAATGTTTCTGTATTCTTACAGTACACGTCCACTCCGATGATTCCTGTTTGTTTCAGTGGAGAGTTCTGAAGGCATCTCGCAGTGCTTTGCAGGTTTCAGCCTTTTGCAGCATTGCATCCAGCCAAACAAGCAGCAGCAGACTTTGTCATGAATGGCAAACATAAAAAAGAAAATAATGAATAAGGAAAATGTGCTTTTATACAAAACTGTTGGTGAAGATTTGGAGGGGAGATGTTGAGGGAACACCAAGTTCAAACTTCTCAAATGTAACTTTCCTGTTGCTTGCCTTCAGCACATCAGCTATAGGCACACTTGGTTTTACATAAGTGCAGGTTGAGGATTTTTTTTGGACTTTTCCCAATTTCCCCCCAATTTAGTCATCTGCAGTTTCATCCAGTAGCTAGAAATTTTCCAGTAATATGATACCACTAATACTGGGAAGGATAAGGCCAGCATGTTCTTCTCCAACAGATGTGAAATGCCACCATATCTTTTCGAACTGCCGCTAACACTTCTTTAGACCGTTCAACACACCATCAGCCAATAGATGACCACACTGGCTAGCATTACACTAAATGGAGAGGGAGTGGGAGGGGGAGTGGCAGAGGGAATGAGGGGGAGTGGGAGTGGGAGTGGGAGTGGGAGTGGGGGTTGGAGTGGGAGAGCCAAGCCAACTGTGCTCTCTTGGACTCTTGGCCACGGATGGCTGTGGTATCACCAGGGATCAAACCTGCAATCTCCTGATGCGTTTAGACAGCCAAACTATCTCCTATATAAGACTACCGGCATAACGTACAGATACCTTTTTATGTATGCAGAACAACTCTGGTAGTGTAATATGAAGACTAATTCATCTACTCAGCAAATGGTAATGGGATTATGCAATTTTTTGGTTTGAGGCTCGAACACTGAACATTTTATGCCACATCGCTAGTTAGTTGTGGTTTTCATGTCCTGTGTGCATTATGAGTATTATATCTATTATAGATAACTTATGCAATTATAAATAATTACAGCTCTTGCTATTTGAAATTTTCATTTTAATTTGTAACATATAATTTGTCATTTAAAACATTTAAATTGCAATTTTTCAGCCCTAATGGACATGCATCCATCCATCCATCCATCCATTACCTGAGCTGATTATCCTAGACAAGATTGCAGGGAGTGCTGGAGCCTATCCCAACGCTCACTGGAAAAACACCATGAACAGGTCTGGACAGGCACCATTTTTTGAATAAATAGTATTACAATATCCCAAAGAGAAACCACACTGGCGCTCCATCTCCACAGTTTGGCAGTTAAAGCATGGGATATTAATATAGGTTAATGAAATGTTAATTTTTGGTCATATAATCATGAACAAATGATAGCCACGCATTTCATTAAATTATCATATTAACCAATAATATCAAAGCACCTCCCACTGCTCCTACCAGTCCCACCCCTCATCAGGTTGTCATCCCTCTGTTCCTGGCTGAATGTGTTCAGTTATGGCCTACAGTACTTTCATACTGCCCCTCAACTTGCCTCACATGACTCCTGTACTATTAAGATTTCATCCGCCAGTGCAAGTGACAGAGGTCCCATAGAAGACCTCCACAACTAAAATCCAGGTGTAATGATGTTTTGTTCCTCCTTACCTTATGCTCACATTTGCAGGGAACAAGTCACCAATGTTGCTTTAAGTCGAATACCCTGTCCAGTTTCTCTTTCAAGTTTTGGTGTGACAGTATTGCAAATAGGCCTTAAATGATGGTAGGAACAAAAAGTTCAGAGTGGAGAAGCTGGGTGCCTTGGACCCCCCCACCTCGTTTACAGATGGTGTCAAGGAATTGGTTTATTTTAGGTTGTCGCTTCATTGCATTACACTTTATTTGCATACATATGAGAAAATTTCAACTTTGGTTTGTTTTGCTGTTGCTCTGTCGCAAGTTACTAAATCATGGCTACAAATTTCATTCTCTCATTAGAAATGACTGCTCTCCTGTCGCTCTGCCACCTGCTAATATGAGCCTAGTTTGCGTGTATCTTGACCTTCTTGTTTTCCTTCCTAATCCTGTCTCCTAGTGCTCTTGTTTGTTTTCTTTCTCCACTCATTTGTCACACCCCTCACCTGTACCTTGTTTGTAACCTGTTGCTTGTCCCAGCTCTGCCTTGTTTCTGTGAGTGTGTTTACACCGATCAGCCACTGACAGGTGAAATGAAGAACATTGATTATCTCATTACAGTTGCACCTGTAAATGGGCAGGAGATATTAGGCAGCAAATAAACAGTCAGTTCTTGAAGTTGATGTGTTGATGGCTAGACAACTGGGCCAGAGCATCTCCTTGTCCAGTCTTACAGAAGAGCTGCTGTAAACCATGCTGCCAGTGATAGAAAGGTATGATAACAAACAGTGCACCACAACTTCCTCCGTCTGGAGCTATGTAGCCACAGACCAGTCAGAGTGCCCATACCTATGTCCATATAGGAGTATAGGACCTAGACAATGAAGCAACGGAAGAAGGTGGCTTCTTCAAATGAATCAGGGTTTTTTTTACATCATGTGGGCAGCCAGGTGCATGTGTTGCTTATTTGGGCAAGAGATGGTACCAGGATGCACTATGGGAAAAATGTGATGCGCAGGAGGCAATGTGATGTTCTGGGCAATGTTCTGTTGGGAGCCCTCAGGTCCTGCATTTATGTGGATGTTACTTTGACACAAACCACCTCCCTAAACATTTCTGCAAACCAAGTTCACCCCTTCATGACAACAGTATTCCCTAATGGCAGTGGCCTCTTTCAGCAGGATAATGCATCCTGCCACACCACAAAACTTGTTCAGGAATAGTTTTAGGAACATGACAAAGAGTTCTAGGTGTTGACTTGGTCTCCAATTTTCCCAGATCTAAATCCAGCCAAGTATCTGTGGGACGTGCTGGACAACTGGTCTGATCCATGGAGGCCCCAGCTCACAGCTTACAAGACTTTGCTTGTAAGAGTTTGCTGCTAAGGTCTTTCAATTGCCGCAGCACACCTTCAGAGGTCTTGTGGAGTCCATGCCTCCATGAGTCAGAGTTGTTTTAGGAAGAACCTACACAATATTAGGCAGCTGGTCTTAATGTTATGGCTGATTGGGGTGCAAAAAACCCTAGGGGTTGTATTTGTGGACCACTGATCCACTGCATCAAAGCAAAGGGGGCCTACTTTGAAGAATCTAAGTTTAGAAACCCTTCCTGAGTGGATGTATGCAAACTTTTGATTGCTACAGTAACTGGTCCAGAAGCACTGACCTGACAGGAGCGACTGCATACAGTAAAGGTGTTGCTTTTGTGCCCTGATGACTTGCCACGTGTCTGACGAGCAGTGCCAGGAAGAGACTTATCAAAAGCTGCAGCATTTCAGCACAGTGGACAAACTAGCAGTTCTTGAAAGCTACACATGACATAAAAGCGAAGGATCAAATGTGTCATGGGACCGCAAACGGTGCAGAACTTCAAAACTGGAAGTTGCTACTTCAGAGGAGCACTCCCAGGATAGAGGCGGGATCAGCTATTGATGGAGGGTGGCACATGTGAGGTGAGAAGAAAGCGTTCGAAGCCCTGGAGATGTGTGTAAACAGAGATGCAGTTCTCCTGATCAAATGGAGCGTGGTGCGATCGATAAGCAGACAGGATAGTTATTGGATCCGCTGACCAACAAAAGCCACTGCCGAGTGACGTTCAAGTTGGCTGCATTGAGGCCTTCAAAAGAAAACACTCTTAAACAGGTGAATTAACCTTTAAAGGAGCAATTATGTTACACTTTTTTCCCATTACACTTATTGTAATCCGGAGCCATTCAGTGTCTGAAGTATGCATCTTTAGTTTTGCACTGAAAAATAGATGCAAAGATAAACCAGCAACAGCCTGTAGCTAACAGTTATCCATATTTGTTGATTACTTTTAGTCTCAGAAACATACAAAAATCTATTTTGGAATACTTAAAGAGGAATTATGGATTCCTGCATAAATATATCTCTATGGTATAAGTCATTCTGAGTGGTTTCCATGTATGTGGTGTTACATGGAGTTCTCAAAACTGAACATAATTCAAACTAAGAACCTCTCTTTCTTCACCTGCCTGTTTTTAATGTTCCTTGTTTAAGTTATGGCATCAATATTTAATAAACAAGCCTGTAAAGTATCAAAACATACAATAATTTGATCACCCTGTCCTTTTTAACTGTATTCTTGTAGAAGCTGCATCCAATGCATCTACTGTTTTTAAGAGAGGGCATTAGGGTTCTCAGCCTTGCATGACCTGGTCCATACTGATTTTTGCCACAAACTACTATTACTACTACTAATAATCATTATAGTAATAATAATAATAATTATAATAATAGTAATAATAATAATAATGATACATTACAGTTAGTAGTAGCAGCAGCAGTAGTAGTGGTATATATTACATAAAGTAAGTAAATATTTCAGTTTTCTATTAAATCGATTAAATATATTTAACAGAAGAATTATATGGAGCTCTTACTATGATAGCAGTGGAGATAAATAAATTGTAAGCATGGAGGTTAATGAAAATGATTTATATTTCCCTTCATTTACAGAACTGGAGCTCAGCTCTGTTTATTGTTCACATTGTTAAGGTGCTAAAGCTCTGCTTCTGTATTTAACTATAAAGTGGCCGCTAACTTTTGAGTTGTATCTGACCTCATGGACCATCAATCCAGAGGACCCTGAAGATGATCTGGCTTGTGATTTCAACACACACAGTGTGCATATCATTAGAAAGCCCAGCTTCTGTAGTTTGAAGCTTGCTGATCCCAAACATCTGTGAAGTTTTTGAAGCTCAAAGATGTCGTGAACCTGCCAATGGCAACACATTCGTTCTTAAAGAGCTCCAGATGAAAAGGAGACATATTCAAAAGTGCAAAAGTGGACTCATAGCCTTTACAAAGCTTCATAACCGACAGAGCTGTCTTAAGCGGCTTCCGAGGGTTGTGGGACCTCCCCTGCTGTTTGATGGACGGAGGCAGTGTAGCATCTGAGGGAGCATCACTGCTATCTCTGGCCTTTTTAACTACACAGCTCTGTTCTTAGTCTGGGCAAGTTCAGTTGCACAAGGCCAAATTCAGCCTGGCTCATGCGATATAAGAAGAAACAACTGCCCCACAAACTGCCGATGAGACAGACATTATGGGTAAATGAACAGCAGAATTTTAGAAGATTTAGGTCTTTGAGCACCTGGCCAGACACTGTCGTCAGCAAAGCCATACCTCTGGATGACCCTTATCTCCTCATAGCTGGAAAACTGTCACATCACAGTATAATAATAACTAGTTACCTGTACACATTTCACATTAACAATACATTTATCTGCTATGATGGACCAATGGCATCACTAATCGTGCTTTTCCACTGGCACAAGGAACCTTGCTGTACCGTGAACAAATGTTTTCCATTACAGATAAAGCGACCCGTACCTGAGCCATACTCGAGCTGCTTGACAGTAGGGCCAAAAGCGGGCCACAGCCGAACTGAATGCATCACTGCTTTTTGATTGGTCAAAAAATGTTGTCATAACAACAGATGAACTCGGAGAGAGCCCATTGTTTTTTCTTGTCCAGACAAAAAAAAAATTAAAACAATGAAGATACAAACTAACAACTGGGAAGTTGACAAAGTACAAGCACTACTATCTATTTGGGCTAAAGATAAATTTCAATGGAAGTTTTCTAACACTGAGAAATGTGAAGGTGTACCAAAACATCATCACATGGCTAAACAACGCTGAGAAAAAATTCCAAACTCGAACAAGACCATAAAAAAATAAAAGACCACAACAATAAAAGCGTCTCTGACAGAAAAACTTTCCGCTGATTCGAATCCATGGACGCGGTTTTGGGATGACGACCAGCCATAAACTGTGGGGAGAGAATTGCACTGCTGACAAGTCAGAAACACTGTTACTGGGCAGAGATACACTGGAAAATCAAAGCGTGCTGCAACTTCCATGCCATCGTAGTACAGTTTAGGTACAGCACAGTTTCTGGAAAAGTGCCTTAAGTGACAACTAACTGAAATCCCCACAGAACCACACTGGGGAAAGCTTCAGCCAGTGGTATTGAGGAAGCTCATGCTACTATTTGGTAAATGTTTGTTCGCACTAATAAATAGGTTCAGGTAAGGTGTGCCATAGTGCCAAGTACATAATGTTGGATGACTAATAGTCTGTTATCTAAAAAAACACAAGGGGATGATAAAGGAATGTTAATAATAAATTAAGTTCTTACTCACCAAATTTAGAGGGCCTTAATTCTAATATGACCCTTAAGTTAATTTTAGGAAACAAAACCATGGAGAGTTAATGCCATAGGAGGTACTAGAGTTCTTAGAGTTGAAATGGTGTGCCTCTGTCTTACTGATACGTCATATATAGTGGTGCATACATTTGTATGTGAAAGTTCAGGCACCTCTAGCCAAATTACAAGTTACGTTGCTTTACTAAGTGAAAATAAGGGGCTGACTGCAGGCTAGCATTCATAAAGCAACATGACAGTTATATAGGGCTATTATATGGCTTTTTTGACACTTGACATTAACCTACATAGACATTTAAAAAGACTTATTTCAAATAGCATCCATTATCTTTACACTTTCTGAGGAAAAATTGACAAAATCAGACTTTATGACAAGTGACATTTCTTGGAATTAACCTTTACAAATGCTAATGAAGTCAGTTGTCACATGTAGGTGTCATGTAGCCTTATGAATTGTCACAACGGAGAGGCCAGCCGTTACACCAATGTAGCGGGGAGGACAAACCCAATCGCTGAGTAACAGGAGAGAGCAGGTAGTCCACGCACTTTAATCTGAAAACGCTCCCTAACAAAGTAAAGATTCCCACTGGAGTCTGTGTTCTCACTCACACTCAAGAGTTGGTATGAAACCGGAGTACTCACAGTCTTGAATAGGTGATCTGGCAAGGTGCAGGTGATGACTCAATGACTGAGCAATGGCTACCTCCATGACCTTGGCTTTTATACCATGTGACACGCATCACTTCCGAGTCCTCTTGCACATCACGTGATCCGTGTGCGTGAAAGTAGACCCCCCTCCAGGACCATCACCAGACAGACCCGGCTGGGAGGGTACCCTACGACGGTAGTCCTGAATAAGAGATGGATCCAAAATAAACCGCTTGGGCACCCACGACTGCTCCTCGGGGCCGTAGCCCTCCCAGTCCACAAGGTACTGGGTGCCGCGACCCCTCCAACGGGGGGGTGGGGGGGTGGGGGGGTGCAGGAAAGAATAGACTGGTTTTAACTGAGAAGAATGGAAGACTGGGTGGACCCGGAGAGCGGCAGGCAGCTGGAGCCGGAAGGTGACAGGGTTAATCCGGTGAGATATCTTGAAGGGTCCAATAAAACGGGGGGTGAGATTTTTGGACTCCAACCGCAGGTGTAGATGTTTCTTGGAGAGCCAAACCCCGTCACCTACATGGAACAATCGCCCTGGAGGGTGCCGGCAGCAATGCTGAGTGATGTAACGTGCATTGGCCCGCTGGATGGCAGTGCGGGCCTGAGTCCAGAGCCGTCGGCACCGGCGGACCAACTGTTGGGCCAATGGTACATCAACTGATTCTCCAAGACTGTGCATCTAGTGGCACTTACCGGACTCCCCTCAGCTAAAACCACCGGCGAATTGATTTCAGAGCACGTAGTCCGGGCCCAGGAGTCTGCTGATCAGCCACAAAGCATCTCAAGAAGCGCTCCAGCTGTTGGTTGGTCTGCTCCGTCTGACCGTTAGTCTGGGGGTGGTATCCAGAAGATAAACTGCAAGAAGAGTCGATCAGATGGCAGAAGGCCTTCCAGAACTTGGCTGTGAACTGGGGCCCTCTGTCCGAGACAATGTCCTTGGGGAACCCATGCAAACGGACTATGTGCTCTAAAATCAATTTGGCGGTGGATTTAGCTGAGGGGAGTCCGGTAGGTGCCACCAGGTGCACAGCCTTGGAGAATCGGTCCACAATGGTTACAACTGTGTTCTTCCAGCGCAATGTGCGACCAGGGACGCTGAGGAACTGGGAGAGGCTGCAGATCCCCTGAAGCAGGCTGATTAGATGTCTTTGCCCTGGCGCACACCATGCATGCCTGGACATATTTTTTAACCTCTTCGGCCATAGCTGACCACCAAAACGCCCTTTAGATTAAAATAAGTGTTCTTCGGACCCCTGGATGACCGGAGAGGGCAGAGTAGTGGTCCCATTAAAGAACGTCAGGCCGAAGGCTGGTGGCGACGAAAAGACATCCAGGCGGGGTCTCTGCCGGAGGGAACTCCAAGGCGTGCGCCTGGCGAACATGATCCTCCAGCTCCCATAAGAGGTGGTAGGACAGGCTCAGGATCCGTCCGGGGTGCTTCCGCCTCATGCTGTCTGGAGAGAGCATCGGCCTTGGTGTTCTTACATCCTGGATGGTAGAAGAGATGGAAATTGAACTGCTCGAAAAACAGTGCCCACTGCATCTGCCGAGGATTCAGCTTTTTCATTTGTTGTATGGTAAGTAAGATTTGATGGTCTGTCCAGACCGTAAATGGCTCATCGCCACTCTGGAGTCAGTGATGCCACTCTTCCAGAGCCCACTTGATGACCACCAGCTCCTGGTCCCCTACCCTGTATCGCAGCTGAGTGGGGTTAAATTTTCTGGAGAAGAAACTGCAAGTATGCAGTTTCTGGTCTGGACCTCACTGAGAGGATCGCTCCTACGCCCACATCGGAGGCGTCCACCTGCACAATGAATAACTTACCAGGATCTGGATGGAGAAGAATGGGAGCTGAGGTGAGGAGTAGGCACAATTGATGAAACACGTCGATGGCTTGAGAAGTTAATCAAAAGCTGGTCCGGTTGAGTTTCATGAGAGTGGTAAGAGGTGCCACAACCGAACTGAAGTACCGGATGAAACGTCCGTAGAAGTTTGCAAAACGCAGAAAGCGCTGGAGCCGCTTCAGCATGTTGGGTAGGTGCCAATTACACACAGCCTACAGCTTCTGGGGGTCCATGGCCACACCCTTAGGGGTTATTACAAAACCTAGGAATGTGGTGGAGCGCTGGTGGAAAGCACATTTTTCCAACTTACAGTATAGTTGGTGGGCCTGAAGAACCACTCTCACATGTTGAATGTGTTCTTCTGAGGTCCTGGCATAACCAGAGTCTCATAATGTCCAGTTGGAGTTATGAATGCCATCTTCCACTCATCGCCCTCCCTGATGCGAACCAAGTTATAGGGGCTCCACAGGTCCAGTTTTGTGAAAATAGAAGCACCAGAGAGAGCATCCAGGGCAGTATTAGTGAGTGGAAGCGGGTGCCTATTCTTCACCATCATACGATTCAGCCCCCGATAGTCGACACAAGGACGGAGACCCCCGTCTTTTTTCTTAACAAAGAAGAACCCCGCGGCCGCAGGTGAGGTGGAGGGCCAGATGGTCCCCTGGCGTAGCCCTTCACTAATATTCTCATCCATGGCCCGCTGCTCTTCCTTGGAAAGAGAGTATAGGCAGCCGCGGGGGGGTACCACGCCTGGCAAGAGGTTGATGGCCAGGTCGTATGGCCGATGGGGAGGAAGTTGGACTGCACATTTCTTACTAAAGACCGCTGCCAGCTTGCGATACGGGACGGGAATGGTCTCCAGGTCGACCTCGGGGGCCTCAGACTCCCCTGAGCATGTCCCAGTCTTTGCCCGGAGACAAAGCTCCTGACAGGTCAGGCCCCACTGGAGGATGCGGTGTTGAGTCCAAGAAATGAGCGGGTCATGATGGAGGAGCCAGGGGAATCCAAGGAGCAGGAGAGGTGAGGGCAGTGACTAAAAATTGAATCAATTCCATGTGTTCTTTGATGGTGAGGGATAAAGGTGAGGTTTGTTGGGTAATGGGACTACTGGCAAGGGCCCAACCGTTGATGGCAGTGATGGCGGTTGCTGCCCACACCCAATTGGGCAGCAAAGGCATGATCGATGAAGTTCCCAGCTGCACCCGAATCCATGAATGCACCTGTCACAATCCGTTCGTGGCCCAGTTGGATGTGGGTCTGAACTGTTAAACTGGAAACGGAGGGTAAAGTGGACGAAATTACCAGCGGACCAGGTGAGAGCCCCACTATTCACCTGGTCTGTCCGTTTCCTGGATGGAGAGGACAGGCGACTCGATGGTGTTTGGGGGAGGCACAATAGGCGCACAGACCTTCATGATAGCACCTATCTCTCTCCTCAGGGGTCGGAGAAGTGCGCCCTAACTGCATGGGTTCCCCTCTGGCTCCCGAGTGGTCCACAGAAGGAGGTAAAGAACTGACTGGTGAAGACTCCACGGTGGCTGGAGTTCATGTAATTGAAATGCGGGTCCGTGGAGGAATAGGTGGTTGATTATGAGGAGCTGGCCTCGGGCGGGAGCTCATCTGTTGGTCAATCCAGAGGCAGAGCTGGATAAGACCCTCAGGAAGCTCCCGCCCGGTAAGTTCGTCTTTCATCTGGGGAGCCAGCCCCTCATAAAAGGCAGTGCAGAGCGCCGGATCTCCCCAACTGGTCTGGACAGCTAAGGTCCGAAACTCAGCCTCATAGTGGCTCCCGGACTGGTCGCCCTGCCGGAGATGATACAGGTGTGAGTCAGTCTCCACCTCGCTATCTGGATGTTGAAAGGTGGCCCTGAGTTGGCGGATAAACTCCGGATACGAATGAGCAATATCCATATCCGCCCTCAGGACCGCAGTGCCCCACTTAGCTGGCTGCCCGGTGAGGAGGGAGACGAGAAGTGTGATCCTGCTTCTGTTGGTGGTGTATCTTGCAGGCTGAAACTCAAAGAGCATGTTTAGTTTCGTCAAGAAAACATTGCACTTCCCGTCCCCACCATCCCACTTATCTGGCAGAGAAATCTTTGGTTCAGTGGAAGTTGATGGGGAGAAGAAGAAAGGGAAAGTCGGGCCGCAGCCTGTGACACCTGGCGCTCAGCAGACAGCTCCTGACAGGCCGTCTCGAGGGTCGCAAGCCACTGAGCAAGCTCAGCACGGGCCACAAAGTACTTGTGAAGAGCCTGTCTTAAGCCTGCAACATCCTGGTTCAGTCAATCAATCATGGCAGCCTGCTGAGCTACGGTGTCACATAATGCTGCAAACTCCACTGGGTTTATGGCAGTGGGCTCAGTCATTCTGTCACGACAGAGAGGCCAGCCATTACACCAGTGTAGTGCGGAGGGCAAACCCAATCACGGAGTAACATGAGAGAGCTGGTAGTCCATGCACTTTAATCTGAGCACGCTCCCTAACAGAGTAAAGATTCCCATCGGAATCGGCATTCTCACTCACACACAAGAGTTGGTATGAAACCGGAGTACTCACAGTCCTGAAGAGATGATCTGGCAAGGTGCAGATGATGACTCGATGACTGAGCAATGCCTACCTCCGTGACCTTGGCTTTTATACCATGTGACACGCATCACTTCCGAGTCCTCTAGCGCATCGTCTTGTGATCCGTGTGCATGACTTGAATACTGTATGAATCAGTAAGGGGTTACCACATATACATATTTCTACCAATTTTAATGCACTATTTTCATTTATTTGCTAAATCTAATACATTCAAAAGACAAAAAATAAAATAAAATGTAGTCTGTGCAGAAGTTTGAGCACTCTTTCAGTGAATCCGCCAGTGCTATTTTTTTGTATGGTCTCAGAGACAATTCCAGAGTTCCAGAGTCTAGACAATTCCAGAGCTTGATAAATAATGTGACCCTTCAGACCTCAGCACTGTTATATTCAACAGTCATCGGCTCATCTAAGCAGCCGTCTGAAGATCTGAAACAAAAGATAACTGACTCTTACATACCAAGAGAAAACCATAAAAGATATCTAAGCGGCTTGTATTTTTCATTGTCTGGAATGTCATTAAGAAATTGAAGCTAAGGAGAACTGTTAAAGTTAAGAGAAGATCTGGAAAACAATATTCAATTCAATTCAATTTTATTTATATAGCGCTTTTTACAACCAAGTTGTCACAAAGCAGCTTTACAGAATCCAGGTCCGAGCCCCTAGTGAGTAAGCCAAAGGCGACAGAGGTGAGGAAAAACTCCCTCAGCTGGAGGAAGAAACCTCGGAAGGAACCAAGACTCAAAAGGGGAACCCATCCTCCTCAGGTCGACCCGGAGAGAAAGGAACGAGAGTCTTTAAGTCAGTACCCACCTCAGTGCCAAGCACTTACAGGCTAATTAATCTGGCCCAGGAATAGCAATGCATTGGCCCACTGTGCAGTGTGGCTGAACAAACACCAGTATTTCATTTTAATTCGGATCTCATCAAAAAAGTTTAACTGTTTGGCTACTATCTGGAGAAAAAAGGAGAAGCATTTCAATGAAAGAACACCTTGGCAGCTGTTAGGCATGAAAGCACTATTTTTTTTTGGATGTATGCAATGAAAGATACCTGGAGTACCTGGAACCTCATGGCACAGACAGTGAGGAAACTGATAAAGAAAAGAGTTTGTATATTACTGGAAGACAGTGTTCCAAAACATCAGCAATAACACTGAATTTCTTTAAAAAAGAAAAAATTAAGTTTTGAAATTGCTTTTCTTTCCAGATTGAATATCTGTCATCAGATCTTAAACATCGCTTGCATGGAAGACAAATATTCATAAATCGGAAATGTTCTACAAGGTTAAAGTGAGACTGTCCTAAATCAAGAGGATGTCAGATGACTACAATAAAAAACTGGAGACTGTGTTTTCAACCAAATGCAGTCTTACTAAGTAGGCTACTGACTAAAAGGATGCACAAAAGTTTGCACCCTTTTTTCCTCCTATATGACAAATTCAGAAAATAATAATTGTGCAAACTGATCATTTATACCTGGTTTTAAAACAGAAGTGTTAATTTACTAAATGGAATATGTAAAAGACTGTCACCCACACCCATGCATGATGTTGATGTCACCCATGTATAATAGTATCTCAGCAGGCTGGCATCTCTCAAGTTAAGTCCAGGTTTACTGGTGTGAGGGATATGTTTTCTTGTGGACTACAATGCACCAGAGGAATGTCTGGATAAGTCACATCAGTCACAGCAGTCGCATCCATGCATGATGTCCGTTGTACTAATGCATAAAGGTAGTGACGTCCATGTATGATGTCAGTAGCACCCATTCCTGATGTCAGTTGCACCCATGCATGATGTCAGTAGCACGTTTGCATCATGTCGATTGCACCAATGCATAGGGTTGGTGGCACTCATATATGAAGTCAGTCACACCCATGCATAATGTTAGTCGCACCCATGCATGATGTCAGTCGCACCCATGCATGATGTCGGTAGGCTATTGACTAAAAGGATGCACAAACTTTTGCATTTTTTATGGTTTCTTTTCCTCCAATAGGACAAATTCAGAAAAGAATAATTCTCCAAACTGATCATTTATAGCTGGTTTTGAAAAAGTCTATTTACTATATGGAATATGTGAAAGATTGTCGACCGCTCCCAAGCATAATGTGGGTGACACCCATGTTTGATTTCGGTCACACCCATGCATGATGGATGCACCAGCACATAATGTTTCTGACACCCATGCATATTGTCAGTGGCACCTATGCATGATGTCGGTCACACCAACACATGATGTCAGTCGCACTTATGCATAATATTGGTGACACCCATGTATGATGTCAGTCATACCCATGCATGAAGTTGGTCGCACCAATGCATAAAATTGGTGGCATCCATGTATCATGTCAGTTGCATCAATGCATAATATTGTTGATGGTCGTGCACAATGTCATTGACACCCATGCATGACGTTAGTGACAATCATGCAAGATGACGGTTGCACCAATGCATTATGTCGGTGACACCCATTCATGATGTCGGTCGAATACATATGTATGAAGGAGAGACATTTTCACATGTCCATGGTCTATAAACTACATTATTAGGCTCTTATTCCTCATGAATATATCCTATGTGCTCCTGAAAGATAGCAGTAAATGCTTAGTCCAACTCTCCTTCAGACCTTTCGGTGCCTTGTCTGCCATCGTGTTGTAGTGGGAGCTAGTAAAAACAGTAATTTACTAAGCAAACTATTGCACAACAGTAGCAGCCGTGGCACAGCCATGCAATGCAATTACCCTCCACTGAAGTAATTGCTCAGACCAGCTGGGTCAGGGTGGAGGTGGTGGTGGTGGTGGATATTTAATCAGATGGTGGTGCTTCATTCTGATGAACTATGTACAGTAATTTGATTCTTTGGTAACATAACCAAAATTGAGGACAACAAAGCAGAACTCCTGTGCTTCCCCCCAGTTTCGCATGCAGAATTTCACAGGCCCTCTGCCTCGCATACTGACAGCATGCCACATTTTCACTGTGCTTAAATCATCTGACAGTAATCCTTTTCCTGTGACTGATCTCTCTTCCAGCTGAAAAGCAATATCAAAACCTTCATTTGCCCCACCAAGAAATAACACAAAGCAAACTCTGAAGGAATACTTTTCTCCAGCAGACTGTGGTGTTGACGTCCACTCTGCTTGGGCACTGCCATCTGTATGTCTTTTGGGGTTTTATTGTTTGTTTTTTTTGCCCCCCCATTCCCAACTTACCTACACTTAAGGCACTTTTCCACAGGTCTACAGGAACCGTGCTGTACCTAAACTGTACTGCAATGGCACAGAACTTGCAGCATGTTTTGATTTTCCAGTATATCTCAGCCCAGTAACAGAGTTTCTGACTCGATTCTCTCCCCAAAGGTTATGACCAGTCGTCATCCCAAAACTGCATCCATGGAGTCAAACCATTGGAAAGTTTTTCTGTCAAAGCCACTTTTGTTGTTGTGGTCTTTTATAATTTATAGTCTTATAGTCTATATTTATTATTATTTATAGTCTTGTTGAATTTTTTTCTCTGCGTTCTTTAGCCATGCAGAACAAGCCATGCATCAAACACCAAACCCAACTAACTTGTTAGTGATGTCCTAGTACACCTTCGCGTTTCTCACAGCGTTAAAGATAAATTTGTTAGCATCATAAAAATCTCCCTCTAAAATTTATTATCAGCCCAAACACACAGTAGTACTTAATTAACTTCCCAGTTGTTAGTTTGTATCTACATCTCTTTTGTCAGGGACGGTGAAAAACAATGGCCTCTGTCCATGTTGTGATAACATCATTTTGACCAATCAGAAAGCAGTGATGCAGTCGGCTGGGCTGCGGCCCACTTTCAGCCCTGCTGTCGGGCAGCATGGGTACGGCTCAGGGTATGGCACGGTTCCTTGTGCCAGTGGAAAAGTGCCATAAGTTTGTTCTGCATTCCTCACGGCTCACGGAGGGTGCATTGGCGTGCCATGCTTGTAATTACTGAGGTAATGATGCTTATCGCACATGCAAGCTGAACACAGCATACACACACATTAGCAATAAAAGAGAAAGAAAGTTAGCATGCTAATCAGAGTTCTGGAGTATTTCACCTCAATGTTAACATGGCTAATAATGAAAGAAAGCCAGCAGGAGGCTGATCAGTATTGCAGGGTGGAAGTTAGGCTGACTGGCCACCATTGGATTTCCATGCATGTTTTGTTTGGAGAACACTTTCCCCAGGATTTGAGCAGTTTTTGCCATGAATTTCAATCTAAACATTACTCGGCGATACACATCGCTAAACTTGAATAATGCTAAACTTGACTCCTTTTTTTGGCAGTAGACCTCTCTGGAGCCTACAGCTTGATCTACTTACATAAAAGCTGACTGCAGCAGAAAGCAGATCTGCCACTAAACGCACGGAACAATGTGCCTTCTTAAATAAGTAACATCGCTGTCCCAATTGCAGAATTCCCTTTGTTAGGTGTCATCCCTCAGAGGTTTATACGGAGCATAGACTCATTCTATCATCTGTCCTTGCGGTGCACGGCAGAATTTACATGTAAATAAGACTCCCACTATACATATTTACCATTTGCAGAGGTTTAGGCTTTGTGCAAAAGTAGAAATACTCAATGCCGTATGGCTGGGATTTTTTCTCTAGGCCAATATGGGTCAAAACATTGGTTTTGCATATTATAGGGATTAACACAGTATATTTCAACTATAAGATGGCCAAAAGTATCCAGACACCTGGGCTTACAAGATCAAGAGTACTGAGTGGGATACACTCCCTTTCCAAAGCCTCCCAGCCTCTCCACCTCTACTCCTCTGACAAGGCTTTCTTTTAACTGTCACTGGGTAACTTGGCTTTGCTGATGATCTTGAGATTATTCTTAAAGCCTTAGCGTGAAAAAAAGCTCAATGTGACTTAACATAATGCAGAAATTCTGATGGTTTAGTACAGGGATTGCTACCGTTTCGCAACTTGCAGCCTAGCAAGTGCTGGATGTCGGAACGGTTGTGAAGCAACTGGCTCAGTTTGTCAGGTTTATTTACATACTCGCTATGTTTCGTCTCCAAATGACAACATACATCTGAGAAACGATGGCTTCACTTAGATGGCCCAGTCTTGGGATCCTTCCTTTTGAAAAAAATTGTTTTTGGCCATTTGTCCATGATGGATGAGTTACATTCTATGGAAAGGTTGACTACCACCTAGCAGTACCACCACAGCCCACTAGGGGAGCCCAAGGTTGAAAAACACTGTATAACAATAAAGCTGGCTTAAAATCAGGTTGAAAGATTTTTACCTTGTTAGTGCATTTCTCTGTTCATATTAAGTACATTTCATTATATCAGAATGTAATGACATTTTAGATGCCTCTAAAAGGTCCTCAGATTTTTGATGATGTCACTTTGCACCAGTGGGCAGGGAAAATAATATTAGCCCCAAACCACCTACCTCACCTATCATCAGGAGACAACACTCAGCTAGCTCAGACACTATTGTAAATTTTGTCCACAGATTAGTTATGGCCAGTCCACATTCAGTTACGTCTCATTCTTCACACATAAAAAAAAGACATGAAAATGTCTACTACATCTTTTTGAACATTAGACTCAACACACTTGGAGAACATAAATCGCCGATTATGTTATGTCAGTTAATAGATGGCTATGTTGGCTAGCATCGTGCTAACCCATCCTACCAATCCCAGAGAGAGCAAGGCCTGTTATGCTGTGGTATTGCTGGGAATTGAGTTTGCCATCTTATAAGATAAGATAAGATAAGATAAGGTAAACCGTTATTAGTCCCACAACGGAAATTACCCAGAAGTGTTCATGTGTAAGCAAACGTATGACTTCTTCGAACTGGACATTAAATGGTCCAGTTGAGTCCTTTAGTGAATAGAGCAGGTCATTTTCCAGAGAATTCACAGAGAGCGAGTGGGCAAGTTGGTTACATTCCCGTGCAACATCCTGTGGTGGTGAAGAAAGGTCATTTACACAAAGACGCCAATGAAAATGTCAAACTGGACAGACGACAAGATTCAGGAAGTTCTGTCAGAAATCACCGGCGCCAAAATTCAAGGAACAGCAACAGATTTGGTTGTTTATGACTAAATTATGAACCATCTGCTTGGCTGCGTCACATTCTACCTCCCTTGTGCTCCTCCCAGCCATCAACCATTCGTCTAAACCACACGAGAACATGTCCGAAACAGAAAATCTCCTGCAATGTGCTACATGTGGGCAACTCTAGACAATGTCTAGACTTGATTCTCCGGACATTTTCTGAAGTTCATGTGTGAAAAGCCAAGAAAAGTTTCCTTTTTGATTACAGCTTCATCCTTTGGGCAGTAGACAAGGTCTGTGACCAGTAATATGTGAAAGCTATCTAGCTGGCCATTAAAACAGCTGAAAATGGCTTTCTGCTTAGCCTTCAAGATCAGAGCCCTAAAATCTGCTAGTCCACAACACAAACTTCAAGTGTTTTGATCAAAACTGAGCCACAGTGTCTCATTAGGTGGGGCGTTTTTTTTTTTTAGCATTCTGTAGAGCTGTCCAACCTCAACAGTGGCTGTGAAAGTATGCATTTGTGAATGAATGAATGAATTGACCAAATAAGGAGTGTCTGGGCCCTTTTGGACAAATTGTGTATCTCTGTGAATCCCACCCGTAGCTGCAGCTGTGCCCTTGCTGAACGTTGGGCAGGGTGTGTGGCGAGTGACAGCTGGTGTTGAAACGGAGCTGAGGCGTGCAAAGTGAGTCAGTGGTTGCCCTGTGTGCCGCAGTCACTGAGGCTGAAGCCTGCTTGAGATTTTCTGAGCGCCGTGCGTCTCCCAGCTGTCTGTCACGGGGAAATGACTTTTCTATCCGCTCGCTGACTGTATGGAGTGGAGCGAGGGGAAGAAAAAAAAGCCCAGAGTCAAAATTGGCTTCCATTGATGTCAGCGTGACACATGAAATGGCTTCTTTTGTACGACTCCCTGGGTGTCAGACTGAGTCCGCTCTCAGGCCCTGTTCTAACTCACCCCGCTCCTGTGACTGGTACACCACAGAACCAAACGGCTTCCATTCACATCAGCCTTCAGAACATTGATGTTACTTCTCCAGACTGACCGCACCAATTTATCACTCAGTGGCTGAGGTCTGAAAGCTAAGTCTGCCTGGAATGATGGACACATTGTATGTAAAAATATAAAGGATTTTGATTTTACTTGAGGTTATTTCCTATACTTCTGACTATATATAATATATATGAGAGAGAGAGAGAGAGAATTGACCATTAACCATCTATTCAAAGCTAAGAAAGTTTTTTTTTCCTACTCCTGCAAAGTCATTATACAACTTTTTTGGATGTATATATAGAGAGAAGAGTCAGAAGTATACAGTATATGATATATAATATGTGTAAGATATATACATTTATAATATATATACACACACACAGTATGTATATATATATATATATATAGAGAGAGAGAGAGAGAGAGAGAGAGAGAGAACAAAAGGACTGACCATTGACCTCCATCCAAGTTTTCTCCTTTTCTTGTAAAATCACTATTTTGGAGATACGAAGTTTTGTCCCAACACTGACGATACGTATTTGATTTACATTCACTGCTTTTTTTCTTGCTCCCATGCAATTGCAATTTAGATTAGCAATATTTCTGTCAATTACTATTTCTTTATCAGTCTATCTAATCATCTCTTTCTGAGAGCTTTGACTAAACCCAAGAATGGGAAGTTCAGTGGGCTTTGAGAGACAATAACACACAACTGTCCGAGCTTTCTTTCGCAGAGGTGCCTGGCACTATCAGCAATATGACAGCTGTGCAGGAACCAGATGACACCGCTGGCCTCCCCGGTGCTTAAGTCATTCCCCATTTCAATTCATTACTGTGTCAAAAAGCGGCCTCTGTTTAAACATGCCCGCAGGATGAATTGGAATGCAGCAGGGGAAGTATTTTTCATTTCTTATCAGCCCTGTCTCCGAAGGGCCTCTAGCGCCTGATCTGGAACTAGGTAACCACAGGGACAAGCATGTGAAATTCACTTGCGTTTAGATTCACAACGTCTGTGGAAGACACATGAAGAAGCATCTCCAGAACACAGAGCCAGGTTTGTTGTGGGTGATACACACACCCCACTGCTCCACTGTCATGATCTTTGAAAGAATATCTGTTCCAGACATGAAAGTGAAGGAGAGTATTTTCAGGAGGCCACCAAAATCACCAAGGCGGTATCGCCATCTAGAGGACCATCATGAAACTGAAGTGGAGATTGGTCCCGGTTATGTAAGCGCGAATTCATTTTAACTCTTACTGTGGGAACTGTCACATTTTCAACAAGCTGATGTCGCTAAGATTGAATGAAAGCAAATAGCCACCAGTTAGCTTAATGCAAAAGTCATCATGCCATCTTTTATTCTTACATTGGATACATTCATTCATTTATACCCATGTTAGGATGTCTGATCAGTCGATTCCTTTGTCCTGTTTCATATAAATCTATATATAAATATATGAATCCTAAAGTATTCACATAAAGCTGATCAAAGTATTTCACTTGGGTGAAACTTGGATATGAAAAAATCTGGACCATAAGCCAAAGTCAGATGCAAAGGACACAAAAAAATAACAAGAACTCCATAAATAACTGCTCCATGACACCCAGCTGGCCTAGCACGTTTTGGGCCAATTAGCTAATTTTACATGTCAATTACATATCCCAAGAAACATCTGGCACTGCAAAATACATCATCTATGCACTATACGTACTCATATTTGAAGGATTTTTA
This sequence comes from Brycinus macrolepidotus, assembly GCA_037974445.1. Classification (NCBI taxonomy): domain Eukaryota; kingdom Metazoa; phylum Chordata; class Actinopteri; order Characiformes; family Alestidae; genus Brycinus; species Brycinus macrolepidotus. The sequence continues at coordinate 2,336,984 of JBBPCZ010000001.1, forward strand.
ACCAGCTCAACAGCACTTCGCCAGCTAGCAAGCCTAATGCAGGCTACGCTGGCTGGCTAACCCTCTTCATTCTCTTCATTCTCTCATGAGAGTTTGGATTTTCATTGCTCAGTTTTCTTCTGGCTCATTTCATATTTGACATTTTAGTTGTATTAATCCATTCTAACTTTCATTCCCCCTGGATTCCACATACACGAGCCAGCTAAATGCTACTGAGATAGCTAATTGAGAAAGACGAGGGGCTTTATACTTAAAAAGAGGGCATATTTTGAAGCGCTGTCAGCTAAAAGAACAGATGTGTTTTACTGTAATGCTAGTTTTCTCAGATTTTTGCTATATAAAAGCTGAGTTTTGAAAACAATGAGGAACATCTAACATACTGTAGAAGGGGTCAAACAGCCAAGAACTGAGAGGCTGCCAATTAGAACATCAGTGATAGATAGTCTTTTAAAGTTCCAACAGGAAAAGTGTCAGAAATCATGACAAGCTGACTAAAGATGAAAGGACTGGAGAAGCAATACAGTAGCCAATTCACTCCACCTCCTTGACCTATTCTCCACCAACACTGTGGATCATTAGCTTCTTGATGATGGTCTTGGTAAGGCCAAAATTTGGAAATAACTAGCAACAAGAGCTAATGTAAAAAAAAAAAAAACGGTGGGGGGAGAAGCATAAGTGGGTTAAATGAGCCACATAAACTGTACCCGAGAGCACTGGAAGAAGGTAATATGCTAGGATGAGCTGTCTTTTCCTTGTTTTTTCTATTCTTGGTTGTGTTTTTTCACATTGAGAAAGCCATTGGAAGCTTCCAACCCACACTGCCTGCTCCCAGCTGTTCCACATAATACGGCACTGAACAGCTGAAAGCTAAACTGTTTAAACATGTGCAGTATATTCACATTTCAGAAGCCACTCTGCAAGACAAAAGACAGTCGTTCTCTAAAATCTCTGAAGTCCATATACTGTGAATGTGAATAATTTTATTTATGCTCTGCAGATGATTACATCAACTGATTGTTAATGTGTGCAGATTATGTCAGTTTATAGCTCTGCAGTACAGTATAACGAACATCATGCTATTTCCCACGTACCCTAGTTGAGTGCCTCTAGGGTTGAGCTGTAAATTTGCTTTATCGGAGCTGAGAAGGTGCACCAACTGGGCCCTGTTTGCTTGGTGATGTGTACTGTAAAGAGAAATACAACTCTCATTTATAAAGGTTAGGAGGGCAAATAAAGCATCTTAGCAGTAATAATATTGTGAAAATAATGTTATGCCAGCTTCTCTACATGTTACTGGAACATTCAGGGTCAATGTGGCAGTCTGAAAGTCCAGTATTGAATGTAAAACTGACCAGAGAAACTCTGTATATGACAAAGTGAAGCTGCATAAATCCCCACAAGACTACTATACAGGGATCTTGGATTCAGTTATCTCATTAACATTTTAACTAAATCAGCCTTCTGGCATCTCAAGAACTTAGTTAAGTTTAGAGATATTCTGCAGAAGCATTTGGAGAAATGTATTCATGCCTTTACATTCTGTAGGATTAACCATTGCAATGGTCTTCTCATTAGCTTCCCCCAAAAGGCCATTAGACAGCTACAACATATCCAATATGCTGCTGCTAGAGTTCTAACTAAAAAAAAACAAAAAAACGAGCCTATAACTCCAATCTTCAGGTCTTTACACTGGCTTCCAATTAGATACAGAATAGAGTTCAAGGTATTACCCATCGTTTATAAGTCGTTCAATGGCTTATACATGTCACTGTAATCTTAGTGGAATATCAGCCGGGTAGATCTCTTAGATCAGCTGGAGGTGGTCAGCTAGTGGTGTCCAGATGGGAATTGAAACAGGATGAAATGGCATTTAGTCATTATGTTGCCTATTGCTGGAACCAGTTCCCCATGGAGATCCGGTCTGCTCCAACTGTTGCCAGTTTTAAAAAGAAGCTAAAAACAGCCTTTTCCCACAGCCTTCAGTAAACCAGTAAGACCTGCACAAACACCATGCACTTTTATCTGTATTCTTTTTATATTGCATTCTTGCATTATTTGCAACTTTGTTGAACTTTTCTTTGAGCTTGAATCTTACTTTTGCAGTTATTTTTATTGCTTACTTTATTTTTTATGCTTTTTATGGCTATTTTGTCTCTGTAAAAGCACATCAAATGACCTCAGACAATGATAATGTGCCATACAAATAAACTCGCCTTGCCTTGCCTAAAGGTAACAATGTCAGTGAGTGCTTTGAATAATTATTTTTAACTAAATCAGCCTTCTGGCATCTCAAGAACTTAGTTAAGTTTAGAGATATTCTGCAAAAGCATTTGGAGAAATGTATTCATGCCTTTACATTCTGTAGGATTAACCATTGCAATGGTCTTCTCATTAGCTTCCCCCAAAAGGCCATTAGACAGCTACAACATATCCAATATGCTGCTGCTAGAGTTCTAACTAAAAAAAAACAAAAAAACGAGCCTATAACTCCAATCTTCAGGTCTTTACACTGGCTTCCAATTAGATACAGAATAGAGTTCAAGGTATTACCCATCGTTTATAAGTCGTTCAATGGCTTATATATATCACTGTAATCTTAGTGGAATATTTTTTTATTTTTATTGCTTACTTTATTTTTTATGCTTTTTATGGCTATTTTGTCTCTGTAAAAGCACATCGAATGACCTCAGACAATGATAATGTGCCATACTGTAAGGTCTGGTATGGAATTAGAGGAGGGGTCTCAGTCAGAGGTTACCAGACAACCCTCTCCAGATTACAGCTCCA
>JBBPCZ010000001.1:2339870-2351699 GCA_037974445.1 Brycinus macrolepidotus
TCCACTTTCTGCCGTGACAATGCAAATTTCCCACTTGTGGGACTAATAAAGGTTTATCTTATCTTATCTTATCTTATGCTGAATCCTACATGAGGGTGTTGGAATACGGCTTGTCTGCCAGTGTTGATGATAGGTCACCTACTCCAGCCAATCATTTAGACAGAAAAAATGTTGGAATGTTAGTGCGCTATTACTTTGGCTTAGCCTTGATAAAATGAGTTTTAACCTTGTTGTTGTGAAAATATTAAATATAATTTGAGAAAAGGACCAAAGCAACTGGGAAAAACTGTAAATACAAAACGAGAAGTAGAACCCAAAGGCCAAAAAACAATCAGTCATTTGAATGGGGCTCAGTCCTAAAATTTATGGAAGTAGTGCCCACCCCTGCCCACCTGAAGGCCCACCTATGGCCCACTCAACTAATCAGCTAGTTTACAAGCCCTTCAGAAGGTTTAACAAGCGCCTCCTGTTGACGTGTTAAAGCAATGAAAACACTGAACTGTGCAAGTCTAGGGTTCCTCCAAGGCGGAGGTTGAGAATGTGAATGCAGGTAAAGGGTTACACCTGTAATGGTATGATGCTTTGTTCCTATGGTTAGCTGATGATTAAATATTCTATGTATAGGTGAGCTGAATGAGTAAATATTTTTCATTCACCATTGTGAGTTCGGCAGATTTTTAACACACGAACAAATGCATTCGTGATTACAATGACATAGTGATTTGTAAAAATAATGAGTTTTATTTTCATGTATAATTTCCCTAAAATAGAAGTGTCCCTGTTTTATTTATCTGTTTATCTATCTATCTATCTATCTATCTATTTATCTATCTATCTATCTGTCTATTTATTTTTGCGTATTCACCAGGCACTTTAGATTGTTCTTTGCCAGTTGCCAATTTAAAATCTATTTTTATCTAGTTTTAATTGATTTTATAAAAGTATGAGATTAGCATCCATAATATTCTATAAAGTTCGCATTCGTGTCATTTTGTAAGACACGTAGAACAAAAGGTCTAATCAAGATGTCAAAACTTTAATGTAACATATAGCAGCAAGAATGGGCTCATTAACTTTATTAATAGAAACTTATCCAGTATCATAATATCACAATGTATCTGGAAGAGATCATAATATTGAATTTTATCAGTATCACACAGCATCTTTACAGTGTACAGAAAAAGTGTCTGGTCTTAATATTTTTGATGATCTTATGGGGTTTATTTGTGAAACATTATTTTACTTTTAGCGGAATTGTTCAGCCTGTAACTCTAGCAGATGCTAGATAAAGTTTTCACTCATGAATCGGTTCGAGCGATGAATCAAATGAGTCGACTTAAAAGAACCGACTCTTCCATCGAGAGATCACACAGACGGCCGTGTGGAGCTGGTTTAGGGTTTTTTTCATTCATGAACATGGAGCAGTTAAGTGCAACTACTGGAGTGCTCGTTTTTATCTGTTTAATCTTTCCCTGCCACGGAGCTGAGAAGATAAAACACAGGGGACTCCGACAGAAGGACATTGAATACGTGGACAAAGTAAGACTTTACTTTTTTCTTTTCTTTTTAGTGTTTAGCACGAAGTTTCTGTCAGCCTTTTCCTTGCAGTGGTGAGAAAAGTAGTTTAAACCTGAAGCAAAAGTGTTTTATAATCCAATAAAGGCTGAAGTAACTGCCAAAAGCCAAACAGAAAAATAAATTCGAGAAAAACCAAGTCAAAGTGAAAAGAAAACTTAATACTGCATAGTAAGAGAAGTTTTTGAGGCTCTGTGTTTCTCTTTTTGGTCTCATGCTAAATGCCAAAACTCTTCTGAGGGGGGTGAGCAACTGTGAAGCAGTCCAGCATCCAAACCCATAGAACTGAGCGAAATTAATCCTCTATTAGGAGGTAAAAACGAAGGACTAAAAAAGAAATTTTCTCATGAATATAACTAGTTGTAGCAGTATTTATCATTTGAACTTACTGAGAAACGCTTCAAAAGTACACCAAAGTACATGGAACTGGGTGCCCATCTCTGCTCACTTGGTGAACACTGTTCATACACTGAATGGACAAAAGTATTGAGACACACCTCTTAATTCTTGAATTCTTGGACACAGTTTTGGGAAGAACCTTTTCTATTCCAGCATGACTGTGCCCCAGTGCACAAAGCAAGCTCCATAAAGATGGATGAGTTTAGTGTGGAAGAACTTGACTGGCCCCTACAGAGCCCTGACCTCAACCCCATCCAACACCTTTTGGATGAACTGGAACGGAGATTGGGAGCCAGGACTTCTTGTCCAACATCAGTTCCTGACTTCATAAATGCTCTACAGAATGAATGGGCACAAATTCCCACAGAAACACTTCAGAATCTTGTGGAAAGCCTTCCAAGAAGAGTGGAAGCTGTTATAGTTGCAAAGGAGGGACCAACTCCATATTAAAGTCTATGTATGCAATGTCATTAAAGTCCCTGTTGATGGAATGGTCAGGCGTCCCAGTACTTTTGTTCATATACTGCATCTTATTTTGGGTTAAGTACAGTCAGGAGAATACATTATCCTCCTTTAACTCCTTTGCAGCCTTCAAATCAGCTTACCAATTGATATCCATTAGGCTCTGAGTGCCACTTTCCTGTTTACAGCTCACATCTTAACTGGTCCCAGTGTTGCTGATGCCACAAAGATCTGTGTCTGATTTACCGTATGTAAATTAAAAATGATTTTAAAAATGGGTCAGGGTGAAAGGTAAGTTAATAGTTTAATCAAGCAGTAGATGGTAAAAAGTAATTACAGCCCCAAACACTTGCTGATGGGAGTTATTTGTGATCTTTTTAGTGCGCTGAGGGACACACAGGCAAACAGAACTGCACCAGACACACAGCTGAGAGCCAGTTGACACAGTATAACATGGTAATTCTCACTTTCACTTATGTTTAATGTTTAAATAAACACATTTGTGAATGTAGAAAGACAGTATATTGTGCTCACTTTCAGTGTTTGTCCCCAGATGGACCTTTGAAAGACCCAAGATCTCTATCCCTCTCATTCTTTCTCACTCTTTCTCCCTACCTCTCATTCTTCCTCTTGCTCTTAGTCTCTTTACGTTTCACTCTCTCTTGCTCTTCTTCACTCTCCCTTCCTACCTCCCTCTCTTTCTCCTTCTTTTTCTCACTCTCTCTTTCTCTACCATTGTCTTTCTCTCCCACTGTCTCTCCCAGCTTTTTTCTCCCCACCATCTCTCCCAGTTTCATCTTTCACTCTCATTCTCTTTCTCTCCCTCACACACTAACTCGCTTTTCTCTCTCTTGCTCTCTCTCTTTCTCTCTGTCTGTATCTCTCTTGCTCATTTTCACTCTCCCTTCCTCCCTCCCTCAATTTTAACCTTTTTGTCACTCTCTCATTCTCTCCCAGCCCTTCTATCTCTCCCGCCATCTTTCCCATCTCACCCAGTTTCATCTATCACTGTCATTCTCTTCCTCTCTCTCACTCACTCATCCTTTCCCACTCACTGTCTCTCTCACTCAATCTTTCTCTCTTTTTCTCTCTCTCTACCTCTTTCTCATCTCTCTTTCTCTCCCTCTCTTTCTCATTCTTGCTTACTCTTTCTCCCTCTCTCTCATTCGTCTTCCTGCTCTTTCTGTCTCACACTCACTTGCACTTTTTTCACTCTCCCTTCCTCCCTTCCTCACTTTTCCCTTTTGTCACTCTCTCTTTCTCTCCCAGCCCTTTTCTCTCCCATCATCTCTCCCATTTCATCTCACTCTCATTTGCTTTCTCTCTCACTAAGTCTTTCTTTCCCACTCACTGTCTCTCTCTCTCACTCTCATCTTGCTTTTCTCTCTCTCTCTGTCTCCCTTTTATTCTTGGTCACTCTTTCTCCCTCTCTCTCTTTCTTCCTCTTGCTCTCAGTCTCTTCTGTTTCATTCTGTATCTTACTCTCACTCTCCCTTCCTCCTTCCCTCACTTTTCCCTGCTTTTTAAATCTTTCTCTCTTTCTCTCCCAGCTCTTTTTTCTCTCGCATTCCATCTCTCCCAGTTTCATCTCTCACTCTCATTCTCTTCCTCTCTCTCTCTCTCTCTCTCTCTCTCTCTCTCACTCCTTTCCCATTCACTGTCTCTCTCTCACTCAGTTCAGTTTTTTTCAGTTCAGTGAGCTTTATTGGCATGACCATGAGCATGTACAGTATTGCTAAAGCATTGAAATGAAACAATAAAAGATTTAACAAGACAATAAGATAAAATAATAAAGATGAAATGGTACATGCAAATAGAGATACATATAATAATAGTATTAATACTGTTTTGAAAAATTAAGTTAAATAATTACATTTAAAAAAAACCAATAGGTTAATATACAATAGTGTAAACAAGGAGACAGACAGGGCTGTGTGTGTATATGCGTGTGTGTATGCGTGTGTGTGTGTGTGTGTGTGTTTGGGTGCGTTACTTGCTGTTCCTCAGGTTGTGACAGGCAGACACGTACTGTCCTGCTAGAACACAGCTCTCCTTCCTTTCTCCTAACAGGAGGGGCAGTTTGTCGATGTTGGGCAGGAGGGGGAGCTGGGGGTGTATTAATGTGAATTTTTTTAAAATAATTTTACCGTATGTGCCTGAATTTGTCACATTCTGTGAGGAAGTGCAGCTCTGTCTCCACCGTGTTGGTGCTGCACTGTGTGCACACTCTCTGCTCTGCAGGGAGCCAGGATTTCTGATAGCGACCCGTCTCTATTGCCAGAGTGTCTGCACTGAGTCTGTACTTTGTTAATATGGTTCTGTGTGTGTGTTCAGTCACTGTACTCAGGTAGTCTGCTACAGTGTACTGACGCTTTAGCGCCAGATAGCACTGCATTCTGCTTTGTGTTTGTGTTTGAGTGTTCCAGTGACTGATGTGGTTTTGTGTCTGTAGTCTTATAATTTGGTGAGGTCTGATTGTTCTTGTGTCCGGCTGCCCCTGATGTGTTATTGTGTTGGTATATCTCACTCACTATCTCGCTTTTCTCTCTTGCCCTCTCTCTCTCTTGCCCTCTTTCTCCCTCTCTCTTTCTCTGTCTCCTTTTCTCTTTCTTCCTCTTGCTCTCAGTCTTTTTCTGTCTAACTCTGTCTTTTGCTCTTTCTCGCTCTCCCTTCCTCCCTCATTCACCATCTCTCCCAGTTTCATCTCTCACTCTCGTTCTCTTCCTCTCTCTCACACCTTCTTTCCCATTCACTGTCTCTCTCTCACTCACTCTCTCTCTTTTCTTTCTCTTCTCCTCTCTCTCTCTCTTTCTCTCTCTCTCTCTCTCTCTCTGTCTCTCTCTTTCTCTCTCTCCCCCTCATTCTTTCTCACTCTTTTGCCCTCTCTGTTGTTCTTCGTCTTGCTCTCAGTCTCTTTCTGTCTCACTCTCTCTTGCTCTTTTTCACTCTCTCTCTTTTTCTCTACCATTCACTTTCTTTCCCACCAGTTTCACCTCTCAGTCTCATTCTCTTTCTCTCTCACTTGCTCCTTCTTTCCCACTCACTGTCTCTCTCTCTCTTGCTGTTCTTTCTCCTGCTGTCACCCTCCTGACTCCACCATTCTCATTCTTTCACTGTCTCTAACTCTCTCCCTTACTCTCTTTCTCACTTACTCTTTTTCTCTCTGTCTCTATTTATTTGTATAATGCTTTTCACAGAAGACATCACAAAGCAATTTTAAAGGAATCCAGGTCCAAGGCCCCCAGTAAGCTATGTCTCTCTTTGTCTTACGTTCTCTTGCAATCTGTCTTTCTCTTTATTTCTGTCTCTCTTGTTCTTTCTCACTCTCCCTCCCTCACTTTTTCACTCTTTCTCTACCAGTCCTCTCTCTTTCTGTAACATTCACTTTCTCTCCCACCATCTCTCCCAGTTTTTTCTCTCACTCATTCTCTTTCTCACTTTCTCTAACTCCCTCCTTCACTCTTTTTCTCACTCTTTTCTATCTCTATTTATTTGTATCTCTCTCTCTCTCTATTTATTTGTATAGTGCTTTTCACATCAGACATCACAAAGCAATTTTAAAGGAATCCAGGTCCAAGCCCCCCTAGTAAGCTATGTCTCTCTTCTCTGTCTTACTTCCTTTTGCAATCTCTTTCTCTCTATTTCTCTCTCTCTCTCTCTTGCTCTTTCTCACTCTTACTCCCTACCTCACATTCTCCTTCTTTTTACATCACTTTCTCACTCTTTCTTTACCAGCTCTCTCTCTGTGTCAACCGTTCATTTTCTCTCCCATCTCTGCCAGCTCTATTTTTTCTCTCCCACCTTCTCTCATAGTTTCGTCACTCACTCCTTATTTCCCACTCACTGTGTCTCTCTCTCATTCACTATCTCACTTTTCTCTCTCTTTCTCTCTCACTCTCACTTTTCTCTCTCTTGTTGTCACCTTCTCTCTCTCTACCATTCTCATTCTCACCCTTTCTTTCTCTCACTCTCCCTCACTCTCTTTCTCACTCACTCTTTCTCTCTGTAATGAATCCAGGTCCAAGGCCCCCAGTAAGCTATGTCTCTCTTCTCTGTCTTTCTTACTTTTGCAACCTCTTTCTCTTTATTTCTACCTCACTCTCTCTTACTGTTTCTCACTCTCTCTCCCGGACTTTCTCTCTGTCCTTTTCTGTCACTTCTTGTTCTTTTTGACCCCCTTTTTCCTCTCTCTTACTGTCCCACACTCCTGAACCTCTTGATGCATGATCCTGAGCTTGAAACATCTAGAAACGTCTTCAGCACGATTTGTCTTTTGCACCTAATTTCTCTTTAAAAAGAGAGTGCGCATATCTCTTTGGCTCTGAACCTATCGATTTTATGACATATGGTGCCACTTTTAGTACTCAGAGATGTTGAGAGAGTCAGTGCCGCTTGATCATCGGCAGATGGTTAAATGCTAAGAGTGTGGCAAACAGCTGCAATAAGTTATCCTAAAAAGCCTCGCCTCGCTCCAAGGCATTTTGACAGCAAGTGGAAATAGAAAGCAGTAAACAGAGTCAATTGATGGCTACAGCTCTCCGAATGAGTTTTTAAAAGAGCCGTGTCTGACCAGCAAGGACTTGGAAGGAGCGGAGAGTTCTGACGAGTCCACCTCTTTTTTTTTTTTCTTTTTTTTTTTTTTCCCTTTTGTCCCCCCTCAGGCTAGCCTGTTTACTTCAGGCCATAGGACACCAAAGAAGTCGCCCACGTGACGCCTCAGCCTGGCTTACGGCAAGCCGTATTCAACAGGGAATGAAAAAAGAAAAGATCAAGGGCACAGTCTATCAGGGATGGAGAGGGAGGAAAAAACGGTGTAGCTCCCTGATTCATCACAGTTCATCATCTAAAAAAAGCTTCCCCTTCAGCATCTTATTGTAAATGGTTCTATTACTTAAATATCATACCAGATTTATCATTGTAATGAAAAATCTCAGAGCTAAAGGGGAGTGCTCATCTATTTGAATTGATTCAATATTCACTCCATTGTGAGGGCCTGTGGAGTGGGCCGGCTCACCTCAGTGCATTTTTCATCTGGGCTCTCCCGTGAGCCTCCTCGGCCTTTGCATTTCAGTCGGCGGCTTTCAATTGATGGACCAGACGAGGTCCACCCTGGTCAAACGCAGTTGTTTGTCTGTGTGTGCATCCAGGCTTTGTTTGTGGGGATCCTTGAGCTTGCTGTCAATAAGAAGGTGCCAGGAGCGTTGAGGTGTGAGAGCACCGGGGCGCTTAATAAATATGAATACCTTTCCCTCCGTGGTCTGCCTCTGGCCGATAGTGAGAAGATTTATGGCTTGGTTAAAGACCCTTATTTCCACGCTCTGCGCTCACAGGCATACCGATGAGGCTGTGAATTACTCTGGCAGGTGGGAACGGTGGGTGACGGCACAGCCACTCGATGGCAAAAGCAGACCCGCTCCTCTCACAGTCCACCTATTGGCCTCAGCGCTGGGGTCAAGTTACAGAAGCACTGCTCCTTCATGCTAGCCTCAAGAGCAACATACTCTATGTTTAATAGATACAGCCTTTTATTCACTGGGTGGCAAAAACATCTACAGCACGTGGTACGCCTGGGAGTACATATAACATACAGCCTACACCAAAACCCCAACCTAGGAATAGTTTGAAGAAAAGTCTCATTCAGCGACCTTTCGCCTTTTCTTCCATTACCTCACGTTTTCCCTTTATCTCACATTTCTCCTGTCAACCCATTACCTCACGTTTTCCCCATTAACCCATTACCTCATGTTATCCCCATTACACCCATAACCTCACATTTTCCCCATTACCACATTACCATGTTTTCCCCATTACCTCACATTACCCCTATTACCCCATTACCTCACATTTCTCCTATTACCCCATTACCTCACATTTCCCCCATTACCTTACATCTCTAACATTACCCCATTACCTCACATTTCCAACGTTACCCCATGACCACACATTTCCACCATTACCCCATTATCTCACATTTCACCCTTTACCCCATTACCTCACATTTTCCCCATTACTTATCACTTCACATTTCCCCATTATTTCACATTTTCCCCATTACTCCATTACCTCTTGTTTCCCCATTACTTTACATTCCCACCATTACCCCATTACCTCACATTTATTTCTATATATATATATATGTATATATATATATGTATATGTATGTATATATATATGTATATGTATGTATATGTATATATATATGTATATGTATGTGTATATATATATATATATATATGTATATGTATGTGTATATATATATATATATGTATATATGTATGTATATATATATATATATATATGTGTGTGTAAAAATGCTGATCTGTTTTTTGTTTGGTTTTGTTTGTTTGTAATGTCTCCAGAAACTGAAAATGGACAATGTCTGGGACTGTAGGTAGGACTGTAAGGGTTGGGAACTCAACCAGACATCTAAAATAAGAATGGATGTATTTAAGGATAATAAGACACTCAGAGATTGCTGTGCTGGAAGGGCTGAGCTTGACCTGTGCTTTTGTCACTCCACGATATATTTTAAATACTACGATCTTTCCTTGTCTCTGACCCTTGGAATCAGACTTTTCTCTGCAGATTTTTTGCTTTGTACTACAGAGGATGTATGAAATGGGTTACTTTTGTATGGTTATTCTATTTTCTTTTTCAAGCTATATTCTGAAGTCATTAAAAAAATGAACAAACTCTAACGTATTGGCTCAGTGTCTTCGTGTTATGAATTCCTGTATAAGAACTCACACTTGTTCTGATTAAGATGTCTAATTGACAAGAAAATATAGCCGATTCCTGTAAGTCTGAGATATGACCTGTGTTGTGAAACATGCAATATAAATGTATTTGAAGTGTTTGGACAGTGGCAATTTTAATTTTAGGCACAGTTGTTAGTTGTAAGATGAAACAATGAGGGGCAGAACTATCCTTATAAAGCTGGATTCCACCATTTTCTCAAAATATGTGCATGTTTAAATTATTTCAATGTAAACAATCATTCAGAGGGGTTTGATGTTAAATGTGCCATTTTAAAGCAACCTGCTGAATTGTGAACTTACTGACAGTGACACAAATAAGGCATATTGCCTCTAAAAGCTACCTCACAGGAAGCTAATATGTGAATTTGTTTATTATATTATTAGAGTTTTACATACTGGAAAATACAACCCCAAATATCAAATCTGCCAAAACCTTTGCACAGGGCACTTTTCCCCCAATGTCTTAAATTAAGCAAATAAACAGTCATACATTATAACCTGCAGACGAGTATTTTTTATACTTTTTTATACTGACTGATAATTTTTTATTTGACTTTCATTTTTAAACAGTACTTTGGTCTTTAAAATCAATGTTCTAAGCATCGTAAAGAAATCTGGGGCCTGTGAAAGCCGCTACATGAGTGATACAAATGAAATGTATTAGTATGATTATGATGATTAGAATTGTATTAATGGTGCAGTGGAACATATTGGATGTTGTAAACATAAACAAATATAAACATCTCCCTTATTAACCGTTTATTTCCCCCCTAAAAGTCTTTATTGAATATTAACAATAACACATTATATTACAAACTCAATATTAATAATGCTTGATGTATTTTAGGCAGAATTTAAACATAAAATATGAACTAAATGGCTCCATGCATTTTAGCTCCTGATTCTTACATTCAAGTTACATTAACCTGAAATAGATAAGTTTAATTTCCATTTTGTTCATGCTTATTGACAGTTATAAAACTGTATTACTTCTATTATAAAACCACATAAAAATCTACAAAGAATATTAATAAAAAGCATGTGACCTTCACCCAGTGATGTAAACATCTGGAAGGTAGTGATGTGTTTTGCCTCTTATTCTTCTTTATAGTACAATATACTGAGGATACACCAGTAGTAGATTGATTATTTTTTAAATCTGTTATCATGATATTGCATGATACATAAACAATGAAATTATCCATGACGCCCCACGGTGGGGCAGTGAGTAGCGCTGTTGCTTCACACCTCCAGGGTTGGGGTTCGAGGGTCCTGGCCTTGTGTGTATGGAGTTTGCACGTTCTCATCGTGGTGCTGTGGGTTTCCTCCGGGGTCTCTGGTTTCTCCCACAGGTGAATTGGGGATTCTAAATAGATCGTAGGTATGAGCGAATGGTGGGTGTGTGTGTGTGTGTGTGTGTGTGTCCTGCGGTGGTCTGGTGAGCCCCGGGATAGGCTTCGGGTACCCGTGACCATAGTCACGATTAATCAGTTACAGAAAATGAATGAATTATCCGTGACATGATGTTTTTTAGGAGCTATGTGAAATCTGGTTCTAACTGTGCTTGGCTGGCATAGAGAGTTAAGGGGCAAAATGCTGGAAAATGTCAACTCTGTTAACTGTTTAAACATATTAACAATTACAGAGTTGACTTTGTGTCACACAGTCAAATGTTCCCAATTACATTCAAGCATTTTGCATTGTTTCTTATGTATTGTGAATTCCAGGTCATTTTAAAGTAAAGGGTAGATTTGAGGAATATCATTTCAGGTTAAGGAGACTGAATAGTTTCTGCTGTCGGTGGATGAAGATGTCAGCAGCAGAACAGGACATGTTCTGTGCAAACAGGAAATATTTAAACTGAAACAGTCCAATTTGAATTTAAATTAGTTTTTTTGTTGTTTAGACAAAGGAGGTCAGGGCTAAGTCAAATAATACAGAATAATTTATACAGAGAAATTCAAAAAAACACCTCCATGTCTCAGTCCCCTCAATCAAAAATGCAGAAACTAATAGGAAGACATATATATATATATATATATATGCAACATCGTGATAATAGATTTGACATCTAATTAATCTACTGCTGGTGTATCCACAACATACTGTACAAAAAAGAAGCAAAACACATCTCACTACCTTCCAGATGTTTACCACCAGAGGAAGAGACATCACTGGGTGCAGGTCACATGCTTTTTATTAATATTCTTTGCAGATTTTCATGTGGTTTTATAATGGAAGTAATAGCGTTGACCAGAACTTTGGGACAGACATCAAATCTAGTTCTTTCTTAATGAAATTACATCCCATAAAGAAAATAGATATTTTGTGCAACTGATTTTCTAATTGCTAATAGAGCAAGTACTAACAAAAACGAAAGTAGACTTAATTATTTCAGGTTAATGTAAGTTGAATGTAACTCATCGTCAAGTCTGTTATTGTTAAAATCTTTAAACAGTTAACAGAGTTGACATTTTCCAGCGTTTTGCTCCTTAACTCTGTGTGCTGACTTCAAACCAGATTTCACATGGCTTCTAAATTAAATATATATATATATATATATATATATTTACATATATATATATATATATATATATGTATATATACATTTTAGGCCTACATCATGAAATTCGTT
>JBBPCZ010000001.1:2377814-2390590 GCA_037974445.1 Brycinus macrolepidotus
TAAGTGAATCTATTGTTCCTTAGCATTGCTGTTAAGATGACATCAACCCTAACCCCACAGCAAACAGAAACCGAACCAAACCGAACCGAACCGTGGCTCCAAAACCGTGAACCGAACCGAATCGTGCCTTTGGTGTATCGTTACACCCCTAATTACCACTGCATAAAGACCGATAGCAGTTCCATTTGTCCAGGAGATTCTCCATATTTCAGAACTGACCAGTCAGGAACTGGGAACAGTTTAGCACCAGCTCTTGATACCATCCCTACGTCTCAGTTTGCATGTATGAAAGTCAGAAGTGGATAGAAAAAGGTCGTTCATATCCTGCATGTTTATTTGATCCTTTTCAAAATAGCAGACACACAAAGTTAAATGAAAAGCCCAATGTTCTGTTTACTGCTGGAATAAAACACTCAGGATCGGAAATATTGATATTTCAGTATCGATCCATGGTATTCAACCAGAACTGGGTTTCTGTCCCAGATTCGTGTTGTTAAAATGCAGGCTACCTGAGGCCATCTCCAATTTTTCATGCTTTTAGCTTATCATTTTCACTGAGAGAATGAAGATTTTAGTGTTACCCCAACCACTGAATGTCACAACCCTTAGCAAATTATTCCAAAACAATAGGTCAGTTTAGCAGATATTAGTGAGTAAGCTTCAAGAAAGTAAAGAATTGTTAACCACTTAATGTCCTGAAACAGTTTCAGTTCCTGGCTTAAGGTGCAAAAAAGACGACTAGAGACAGAAACTAGTGTTTCTTTATGGGGTCCTGATAGACAGCAGGAGAGCCCACCAATCCAAATTTGGGAGAATGCTTTTATATGTGGAGAATGCTTTTGTATGTGCTTATCGTTTTCACTGAGAGAATGAAGATTTCAGTGTTACCCCTACTATTGAATATTCCCTTTCCATGGTATTGCAAAAAAATAGGGTAGTTTGGCAGAGCTCAGTGAGCAAGCTTCAAGAAAGTAACAAATTGTTAACCTGTTGATGTCTTGAAATCGTTTCAATTTCTGGCTTAAGGCGCAGAAAAGATGACCGGAGACAAAAACCAGTATTTCTTTACAGCATCCTGATAGACAGTGGGAAGGCCCACCAATCCAAGGTTGCGATAATGCTTTTACATGTGGAAGAAAAAAAGAATAATACTGTTATACACTGTTTTTTTTTTGTTAATGCACTTGCGTAATCCAGCTGTCATGCTCCTTTTAGAAGCCACAGCCCATAGTCATTGTGCATGTATTGCTTTTTTAATGGATCAGTCATCTTTCAGTGCCAATTACCCAAGCTTAGGGGCTATTTTTCACACTTGCGCTGATAAATTTCTAATACTGCTCGTTCTAAAGGTTGAACGTTGGTTTTGAGTAATACCACCTTGGGGCCAATGAAGAGATTTATTTCCCCTGTAATGTGAACCAGCACGCAGAACAAATGATGCTGCTGACATTAAGGGAGCAGGCAGAGCGGAACAAAAGATACAGCCGTGTGACTGCCTGCTGATTGTGCTCCGCAGTATCATCTGAGCTCGTCTCTTTTTCTGCACCTTCGGATCCACAGCAGGGACTGTTTTTCAACTCTGAGGATTAATAATCTCAGAAACATGTTCTGTTGCTGTTAACAATGAATGAACGCCAGTAGGAAGTAGCTTGCTTAGTCTAAGTTAGGTCATGCTATTCAGTTCCTCTTACATTCATTCATTTTTTGCAACAGTAGCATTTATGATTCAAGTATTCCTTTAAAGGGGAGTTCTGACAGTTTTTCAAAACGTATAAGTTGATGTTAAGGGTCACAGTGTGTACTATGCAAATTTATTTATTTATTTATTTTACTGTCTAGAACCGCTATGAGTTTTTAGATGGTAAATGTTGATGGTAAAATAGTTGTAAATCTGAAAAGATAAGTTTTCTTTGGGCCTCACAGTGCCTTCCATGTGCTTCTTTGGCAATGAATGGATTAAAAAGTACATTTCAGACCAAGTTATCTTAAAACAGGCATCAGGCAGTGTATTCATAATACTTTCATGTAACAAGGAAGTTTTTAGAGGCTTTATACACGTCCGGTTCCATTCACCACCACTGCGAACAATTTTTGCTTCGTTTCTGTTGAGCGGATCATTTTCACATCATGTCCACTCTGAATGACTTTTATTTTTTACCAAGGTAATTATTAATCATAATTAAACTGAAAAGTTGGCGGATTTCCCCTTTAATGAGTACAAGAATGACTAAATGTAAGTTATGTCAAACTTAAGCCAGGCGACTCTTGCATTAAACTACTTAAGTGTTTTTTTTCCTCATGTGACTGGTTTTATTCCATAACTTGTGACACTGTAACTAATCTGCTAGCTACAATGGGACGCTAATATTTCTCTTATTCTTTTCTTTTCTTCCTGTGGGGAAAAAAAACACCACATTCGGGACACTGGGACATCGCCGGCTGTATCCCATCACGTTCATTTTCTCCTGTGCTGGACATGGCTGGGACTGGAAACAGCAGTGAGTATCTGTGCAACTGTCTGTTAACACTAAACACTTGGCCTTAAAAATGCGACATAACTGTTTAAGCATTGCAAACACGTTCTGTCTGCCTTTGGTTTTGTGGTTGTTGAGAATTTATAGCCTGAAGTACTTGACTGCTGGCATTAGCTAAATCAAAAGGCTCTGTTATCAAAAGTGTTTGTCTTGACTTTCTTGCAGCAACAGAAGAATCTGGAGGGATATGTGGGCTTTGCAAGCCTCCCCAACCAAGTTTACAGAAAATCTGTAAAACGCGGCTTTGAGTTCACGCTAATGGTTGTGGGTAAGAGAACATCATTTCGTTTAACGTCCGCATCACAGCCTTAGGTTTAACCGTCAGATGTATTTTAGTAATGTAATGCGTTTAAGTGATGCGTATTGAGTATTAAGTTAGTGACTCCAGTGTGAGTTGTGTGTGCACTTTGAGTTTCCTGTCTAGTTTTGAACGTTGGCCAGCTGGGTGACTGCATTCTTGACATTCAGTCTACGTGCTGTCAGGATAACCACACAGGAAGCCAGGGTTGAAAGGCAGTGATTTCACATCCTGCCTAAGTTTAAAAAATGACGCCTTTTGTAAAGTAGGTGTTACATTTCTTATGGACCTGAAGAGAAACTTCAGTGTTTTTGGACCAAAATATACAGTGCTGTGCAAAAGACACCCCTCATTCTTCATATTTTGTTTCCAAATTGCCATACTTTCTTGTATTTTTAGTGTTGTCTTGAGGAACAGTTCTCCAGGCTTCCTGAAAGACTTTCGAAGTTCACTCATTTTTAGTCCAATCCTTAAACCTGACGAGTTACCTTTTTAGGTTTGTTGAGCCAAACAGTGACCTACGTTTGAATCATTCAAGCACAGCAAAGAAATCTAACTTAAGGCCTGAACCAGAAAAGAACCAGGTGCAGATTATTCCAGATGATCAGGCCAGTGATTAGTATACTGGTGGTGCTGAATGCTGAGAGGTTGGAACACTTTTATTTAGGCACCTTGTATCTTTAGGCACTTTGCAGCCTGTCGCGATAAAACATTTGTTCATTTCTTAATTTAATCTACTCAATATGTCATAGATAAGACAAATTGACAGGCAGAAAATAGTATTTATGCACCAACAAGGTGATTCAAAGCAAAATATAATGTCTTAACTAAAGAGGCAGTTAAAATATCTCAATTTAAAACTTGGCAAGAATGATCAGATCAGTTTCAGCTGTTTTAAGGTGAAGCCCAAATGTAGTCAACCAGTCAAGACATGTTTGGAGTCCAAATTTTGCTTATTTAGTGTAGAACTATGAGGCTTATGTCGCTAACAAACACAAGCAGTCAATAGTCACCTAAATCTTTCACATACAGTACAAGCTCGAAACTTCTCTCAGCCTGCTCAAACCACATCCAGCTCTTATTTAAGGTGGATTAGACTTGTAGATGTGGTTTAGGACACAGTATGACTTGCTGAACATTGTCACCAAACTGGTTCTAGATCAGCACTCCTACTCCTGAAGTGGTTTGAAGAAACACACCCTGTTTTTTAAAACTCATTGTCAATATTCCTGTGGTTGAAGCAACATTAGCAAGTCTACACCGCCTTAATGAAGAGCTGGATGTGATTTGTGCCGGTTGAGTGTAGTTTTGGAGATGTTTTTTTTGCAGAAACTATTTAGTTAACCATTGCACTGAACTAGTCCTTTAAAACTGGTATCAGAAAACAAAAACACCAAAGCCTAGATGTAATTGGGTTTTTAATGGTGAAACACCATTGGCATTGAATTTTAGTTCAAAACCCAGGACCAAAACCAGCCATTTGAATGACTAACCATCCTTTGAGCAGTTACTGCATCCTTCACAAGGTCAAACTGGTTATATATTTTCTTTCATCTCATCATTTTAGTTTATATATGTATAAAGAGGCTGCTTGTCCAGTACAGTGTAGTTTATCATAGAAGCAAAGTCTTAGCACTAAGCAGCAGCTAATTAATCCCATCATGCAGAATCTGTTTTGTTGAATCTGTCTCAACGAGCAAATATTGTTCACTTGTGGTGCACATATTAGCAAAAACACCACTCGTACATTTTCGAATGCTTGAAGCATTCCTCAGAATGAACAACCCCAGCACAGCTGAAACTTTGGGCTCAGTTCCTCATTAATGAGGCATGAGTTTTTTTTTTGTTTGATGTCTTTGAAGCCGTTTTGAGCATTTTCAGAGCCAGGGCATGAAATTGATATTTTCAGTGTTTATAGAGCAGCAGAAGAGGACGGCTAAACTATATAAAGCCCGACAAAGACAGAGGAGCGTGTCTGGCTAAAAGAAAGCATTTAAAAATTATGCTGTTAACCATGCTTGGGGCTAGCAGTCAGAGCTATTTCATCAAGAGTTTGTGTTCAGCCCATTCCTTCAATTCCTTCGTGGGTTGTACTGTCTTCCAGAGATCTAATCCATAGAGTGAAACTGCTGGGAAAGTTCATTAAAATAATCTTGTGGTTTATTGTGCAGAGTTCTTTTAGCTTCAGTGCGATTTTTTTGAAGAGCTGCACAATAGACTAGGGCCAAAATGATAGTTTTTTAATATCAAACTCTCACTTTGAAAGGCAGCATTTTTTTAAAATTGCAAGTGCTGCAGTTTTAATTGTGTGTAATCTAATTCAGTTTGAAAATTGAGCCTAGTATTGCAGAGCTTGTGGCAGTTTTGCACACTACATTCATCTTCTGGTCTTTTCAGCAAAGAAAAAGGCCCAGAGCTCATATTAGTGTGTTTTATTTTTATTATTATTATTATTGTTAGTTTTTATAGCTGGAATTTGGTGCCTCTTCTCTTCCAAGCCCATAGTGAATTTTGGCAAAATTCCATTACCAAAATGTACTTTAATATCGAGTATATTGTGCGAGTATCAGTTGATCAGGGGTCGAGTATTGGTCGTTTGAATTTTTTTTTCTTGTGGACGAGTCGCCTCCATTATGTATTGAGAGAGAGAGCAAAGGGGCGAATCACCTTAAAAATGTGTAGCGGAGAGAATTGTGACGTCACGGCTGTGGCAGCTGGAGAGTGACAAAATGCGGAGCAGCAAATCAGTCCTGCAGAGCTATAGACACAGCAGACTCATAAACAGCCTTCAAGACCCTAAAGCTCAGGTCATTTATGGAAAAAAAAGATGTCACTGCTTGTTGTGGTTTAATTAAAAATATTTAGCCCATGAACGCGGCTGTGTGCGCTTTTACCACCTGTTTTCGGGCAAGAGTGGTTCGCTCCATCCATTTTCAGCCATCCTTAATCATAAATGGCTTGGTAACGGACAGTGAGTTAACGCCCCCTCCGTGGTTCAGGGGTAAAAAAACAACACTGAGTGAAGAGAGTCAGAAAAGGTGCCGGTTCAGTACTCTTCTGTGAGGACAGTTTTTTGTTTTTAACTTTTTTTTGGTCATAAAACCACTATTTGGGTGTCTCCGAACACTGATTTTATAGCAACCACGCAATCACATTTCACATTTTCACAAGGAAATGTTATCTAGTTATAATAATTGCACTTAAATTGAAATTAGTTGGAAAGTCTGCTATGTTCTGTTTGTATATCTATATGCCATTTGTTTATGGTAATATTGATCTTTGCAGTATTGATGTTGCAGATCTATCCAATATGCCAACAAACCCAATAACCAATCACTAATATTAGCAACATAATGTGATTATTTTATCCATATCATGCAGCCTTGATTTATTGTTAGTTGTGGAGTTCACCTACTTGTTGCAGGATCAGTCTTTGGTCATGGAGAGCGGCCAAGTCTTCCAGTAGTGGTGCCAGGACCAATTAACCTTGGTTAATGTGCTAACATCAGTGTGCGAGGGCACACAGATAAAAGCCTGTTTGTCTAAATACTGACCTCTGCTTGCTGTCTGGACTGTGCTTGTACACACACTGCCTGTATGAGCTCACAGGTCAAATCCAGTGCACTTTTGGTGTGCATAACATTGAAGACTGTATTAACCAAGAATCTCTTACTGAGTTTCTTCAGCAATATTATAGTTTGATAAATCCAAAGTTTGGGTTCCCTAGCTTTTAAATACCTTATTAATAAACATAATGCATGAATTATGAAGCTGTTAAATCTTAGTTTTTCTGAAAATGACAAATACCAACTGCTTTGGCAATAAATCCAAAGACCACCCCTTGTCAAGATGTCAGTCCTCAAACCTCTTTGTAAAAAAACACATACTGAAACTCTTTTGACCCAGTGGTTTGGAATATAAAACTGATGCAAAAGCAAGTTACTTGTATTAATCTTTTTTTTTGCGAGACTTCACTTCTTCACTGCTTCATAAGCAGTAATAAAAATTAGGCCTTGGCATGAAGCTAACTTGGCTACACTCTCACTGTGTTGTAACGCTTGTTACCCTACTATGCTGTGCAGAGTCAACCCTGGCTTTTTGTTCTGCCCTAATAAAATGATATATTTATTTAAAACAATTTCAATTTCAATTGCTTTTTTACTACATGAGGTATTTTATTAAGTTAAACAGACAGTCCATTTCTACTATGTGTCATGCATCCCTGCTGTATTAGTGCAAAAGTACTGTGCAAAAGTCTTGAGCCACTCCTCATTTCTTTATATTTATCACCTTGCTGGTGCAAAAATTCTATTTTATGCCTGTCATACTGTCTTATCTTTGGTATATTGAGTAGATTAAATGAAAGAAATATTTTATTTCTTTCATTTAATGAAATGAAAGAAATATTTTATATTTTATAGCAACAGGCTGCAAAGTGCCTAAAGATACAAGGTGCCTAGATAAAGGTGTTCCAACTACTCAGCTTTCACCACCATATACCAATCTGAGGTACAGTGTGGTCGAGAGGCAGGTGAGGTATAATGAGGTCGAGAGACAGGTGAGGTACAGTGAGGTAGAGAGGCAGGTGAGGTACAGTGAGGTAGGTGAGACACAGTGAGGTAGGTGAGATACAGTGAGATAGAGAAGCAGGTGAGGTACAGTGATGCAGAGAGGCAGGTGAGGTACAGTGAGGCAGGTGAGATACAATGAGGTAGAGAGGCAGGTGAGATACAGTGAGGTAGTGACGTACTTGGATCTAATGTGATTACGCCCTGAGTGTTGAAGCTAAATAAATCCTAAAAGTGACCAAACACTTTTCTAAGCAATAACGACAAAATAGAGGCCCTTTCCTTAATTGCAGCTTTTCATGGGCAGTGTAACTTCATGAATATGCGAATCAGGCACTATATTAGTGTCCTGACATCCTGCATCAACAAACTTAAATTAGCTTAGCAAATATACTACAAAAACTTCAACCGCAGAAGTACTGTTTTCTTGTCCTCGGATGATCATGATGTTGTTTCGACACTTCTTTATTAGACCTTCGGAGATGCAGCCAGATCTTTTAAGGTCCTCGGGTATGTCCTCTCACATGGATCTAGTTATTCTCATTTGCTGCCAGAAGGGAGACCAAAGCACCTCACAAAAGCTGCAAGATCCAGCCTCATAAAAGGAGCATTCTGTGCCTTGGCATGGGCCGAACACTGCTTACGCTGTCATTGGAGTAATGATTGCCCAGGGTCACATTCAAGTCCTTTTCCTACAACAAACGGACCATCTGTGCACACTACAAGGAACTGGGCTGTAGGGCTTGTAGTCTGAAGCTGATTGTTATTGTTAGAGGCTTGTTTGTGAAGGGTTAGGATGGCCCATATCTGAATACAGATAGAGGTCAACTCTCTTTTTCCTGACATCAGAATCAGAAAACTTTCTTGATCCCAGAGGAAAATGGTTATGCAACGACTGCTCAGAGACAAAAAAAGATAAGCACAACATGAAATATAATATAAGGTAAAAAAAAAAAAAAAAAACTTTCCAGAAAGTACCCTGAAAACAAAATAAGACATAAGATCCTCTAGATCGGTGGCTCAGAACTCCATGAAGACCCTCAGCTCAGAATCACTGTTGTAAAATAAGTAGAATTTAACTTTTCACTGTTTTCCTTTTGCAATTTCAGGTGAATCAGGACTGGGCAAGTCCACACTGATTAACTCTCTCTTCCTCACGGAGCTGTACTCCTCAGAATACCCAGGACCGTCACATAGAGTGAAGAAAACTGTTCAGGTAACCCTCTTCACATACACTTTTACCCAGGGATTTAACAGTAATTAACCGGGGGACGTTTGAAATCCCAGAAATCTTGATGTCTCAGCTTAACTATGTGAGAAGTGCCTGGGAAATGAACTGCAATTCCTGGGAAATTAACAGCAAGACTTGTGAACAGAAGCCAACTCGTTACCATGATGACGTATAAAGTGGCGTCAAGATAACAGCAAAGCTTTTGCAGCTCTTTTGCTTTATCAGGTGTGTTGGGATGGGTAAAATAACCATGAGTGGGTATTTTGTAAGTGATTCTATAGAGGAAATGCAGAAACTGCCAGTCAAAAGCAATGCAACACAGACCAGCAAAGCAAGTAATTTCTGTGGTGCCTTTGTTCTACATCTATGTTTACAGCATTTGGCAGACGCTCTTATCCAGAGTGATGTACCTGTGTGTTTTATAGTCCACAAGAAGACTTTGTTATTTGTGAAGTTTTTGTTAGCTTAGTTTATGACATGAACATGTAGATGTTATTCTAAGTGCTCAGTGAAGAGGAGGGTCTTCAGTTTGAAGACAGTGAGGGTCTCGGCAGTTCTAACAGTCAGGGGAAGTTCGTTCCACCACTTCGCTGCCAAAGCTGAGAAAAGTCTGCATGTCTTCATTCTTTGAGAAGAATTGGGTCAATTCAAGCTTGAATTCAAGAGGGTGAGCTGTGCTGATAGGTAAGACAGAACTGGACTGTTTTTGGCTCTGTAGATGACCGTTAGACTTTTAATCTTATGGAGAACCACAGGAACCCAGTGAAGGGTCTGCAGTTGTGGAATGGTGTGAGCAGTTTGGTGGATTGAAGACTACACATTTTGCTGCATTTTAGATCATCTGTAGTGATGTGGTGGCCTTCAGAGGAAGGTCAGCCAGGAGGAAGTTACAGTTACGGATGTCTTGTTCTAACAGACAAGATTTCATGAGTGTTCAAAATTTCATGACTCAGAAATGAAGGAGTCATTGGCCATTCATATTAAGGATGTTCCATCTTGTTTCTTGTTTAATGGGACTTTTCTGGCAAGTTTTTTGACTATTTTAATGGGCATGATTATACTTGTTTGTTTGAGGGGTGGGCGTGGATTTGGGGGGTTGAATGGTAGACCTTCTTTCCAGCACATTGGGTAGGACTGTGAAGATGCTCAGATCTGTACAAGCATCAAATAAAGCATTGGATCACATATTGGGCAGAGCTGCTCTGCTTAAAACAGTAACTCATTTGACTTTCACATGTTTTGGTCAACATTTTGGAACTCTTTAGTCGGACACAGCTCTACTGTTTATGGTTTTTATAGGTTTAGCGTGATCCGGTTTCCAAAGGTCTGTTGCACCAGAGTGGCTCTGGTTCCCCAGCATACCACAGTAATGGTACACTGCCTTGTGCTACATGTCGCTACTTGCACCTAAAGAAGAAAGCGTCAGCTTTTTCTTAGCTTCACACCTGACTTTATAGTGTTTGAGGCAAAAAGTAGTGGAATATTTGGGTGAAAAATGTCACGTCTGGTCCAGGTGTATTCGATTCACCCGAGAGGAATTTCTCTACATTTTTGAACGACATCAAATGAAGACACCTGTTAGGTGGTAACAACGGGTATCTTATAGGCTGTAATGACCTAGTTTAGATGCAGTAGACACATCAACCATCTGTGAAGAGACACCTGTAGAATAGGGGTTGGCTATATGGCTTTATAATATCATGATACATTATATTTATTTATTCTGATACCTGATAAGTTGGACCAGACAAAAAAGTGAGGAGGACCACATAAAAAACATCAAGAACTATGTGTACAAGTGATTTGTATTTAATTTTTCATGCATTGGCTTCACCAAATTCAGCTGAACAAGATTAATTGTGTGTGTAATGAAACCTGCAGTTGGTCAGTGTTATTTAAATACTATTAAAATATAGACAAAATATTAGTATTGC
The DNA here is from genome assembly GCA_037974445.1 of Brycinus macrolepidotus. Classification (NCBI taxonomy): domain Eukaryota; kingdom Metazoa; phylum Chordata; class Actinopteri; order Characiformes; family Alestidae; genus Brycinus; species Brycinus macrolepidotus. Next base: position 2,388,380 of record JBBPCZ010000001.1, read on the forward strand.
CAAAACAGGGTGTGAGATATTTAAACACTTCTTTCGTCATTTTATATGGTGAAACAATGCTTAAACTGGATCAGAGGATAATATGAGAGGGCCTATAATTGGACTAACTGGCTATATAAACCATAGCATGAGTTTTTATTTTTTTTTAATTTGATGTGTTAGTAATAAGTACAGAGCAGTGTTGTAAATGCTGAATGCTTTATGTTTCAGGTAGAGCAGTCCAAAGTGTTGATGAAGGAAGGAGGGGTTCAACTGCTGCTCACGACAGTGGACACCCCAGGCTTTGGAGATGCTGTAGACAACAGTGACTGGTGAGTGTGACTAATCATAATCATAAATCTATAGTAATCCTCTTTTTTAATAAAAATTTGGGCTCAAAAATATGGAAAAAATACCTTATAATGCCTTGCAATATGTCTCAAACTCATTGCTGATCCCATAATGTGGTTTAGGATTGGCTTGCATTATTTTGACCAAAAAAAAAATTCACTGGCTAAAAATTTGGCCTTCATTCAACAAAATACCTTCACAACACTCATTGGAAATGTCTATTCCAGGAATGTCAAGAGGCTCACAGTTGTATAATTTGATCAGAGGGATCATTTGCATGTATCAGTATGCGATAAGTTTGGGTGCCTCTGGTCAAATACCATGTTATGTTGATTTCCCAAGTGAAAATAAATACACACCCTCTGTAGAGAACACACTCCTGCAAATTTTAATGCACAGGTACTGTTTGAGCTGAATAATAAAATATAAAATGTGGCCTGTGCAAAAGTTATGTCACACATTATGTTGTATGATTATTTATTTATTGTTCAGATTTTGCAGGCAGCTGTGTATATTGTGCAGCTCTAAAAAAATGAATTTTTAATTCAATTCAATTTTATTTTATTTATATAGTGCTTTTTACAACCAAGGTTGTCACAAAGCAGCTTTAGGTCCAAGCCCCTAGTGAGCAAGCCAAAGGTGACAGAGGCGAGAAAAAACTCCCTGAGCTGTAATGAGGAACCAAGACTCAAAGGGGAACCCATGTGCAGCGGTTCCCCTCTGAATAACAGAATAGTATCAATATCCAATGCTTTATTTGAATAGAATGTATATGCTTGTGGCATCTAAAGGCTCATTTGAATAGCATGTGTATGTGTGTGTATATGTGTGTGTTATAGGAATGTACTGGTTCTAGGTATGAGAACTGAATACCTGCCTTGACTCTGCTGTGGGTTCTGTGTTTTTTAGTTGGCAGCCGGTCACTGATCACATCGACAGTAAGTTTGAGGATTACTTGAATGCAGAGTCACGTGTCAACAGGCGACAGATGCCGGACAGCAGAGTCCACTGCTGCTTGTACTTCATCGCACCCTCAGGGCATGGGTAGGTGCGCGTGCGTGTGAGTGATGGAGAGAGAAAGATTCTAAGCTCTTCAGAGGGTGTGCCTGGAGCGCCTCACTTAATGGCCTTATTTCACCTCTTGATCCAGCCCTGCCCTCAGTCGACTGGTTTGGACCCTGGTTAGTTTACATTCCAGGGCAAACGTGAGGGCATACATCATTTTTAGCATATTTGCCTGTCAAAAATCTGCTCTACTAAACAAATGCAGCCAGTGAAAGAAGTGATACCTATTTTTTTTTTTTTTTTTAATGTTTGATCATATGTTTGCTTGATCATTCCCAGACCTCTCCTTGTGTAAGCCCAGTAATACATTGTAATTCTCATCAAATACCTCAAATACTTAGTTCAGCTCAATCAGCACTTCGTTAGATTCAATCAGGAGCTGCAGATGGAGTTTCACTAATCCAAGCAAAGGGTGGAGGTGAAATCTGGAACAGAACCTGTGTTCTCCTTACCAGCTCACAAAACTTCAAGTAGTTTTAAAAAATAAAACTTATCTTGATATTATTTAATGTATTTTAATGTTTTTTTTAATGTCATCTTGGAGATTAAGCGGTCTGATAGTTATGATATTTCATGTAACTACATTGTTTAGTGTTAAACCACCTCATAGCTGAATACAGTCATCATTTTTCCTCTGTTAAAATATTGTGAGAACATGGAATTGTTTTCGATCTTTGTCAAATATGAGTGTATCGAATCATGAGCAACGAATCATCTGTGGAACCAAATCATGACTATCGTTACACTGCAATAAAGTATAAGTTTCTTAACTGAATACCTGATTAAGTAAAAAAAAAAAAAGAAAAGGGGGGGGGG
>JBBPCZ010000001.1:2400827-2412938 GCA_037974445.1 Brycinus macrolepidotus
GCTGGGACCTCCTTTTCTAACACACAGTCAGTGCAGCACATAGTGTGAAATAAAGGTGAACTTCTTTGTTTTAGTTTTCTCATTTAAAATGATATCATCTGTAAATAAAACGTATGTATATGTATCCTGAGACGGCTAAAATATTTTTTCTATGTTATAGAATACTCGGCAGACCAGTTTACCAGTTTTGTAAAAGAATTGACAAGTTCAAATGTAATCGTGTAATAAAAGGATATAAACCCTATTTATCCATAACCTCTCCTGTACTACTCCTAATATGACCTGTTGTATTCTGTGGTAAAAGCAAGTTCACTGCATATTTTTCCCCACCTTTTGGTTATGTAGTCCCCTGTATTTTTGAAATTTTATTTTTCATTTGTTATTGTACAGCCACTTAATAAACGTGTTATGGATTGAGCTAATAACATGCTGATTTTTTTTTTTTGTACAAATCAAGCTGTATTTGAAATAGCAAACTGATGACATCTAAAGTAAATTCAATTCTAAAGATCATGCACTATATAGACAAAAGTATTGGGACACACCTGTTTTTCAGGGTTTGGGCTAGGCCCCTTACTTCCAGTGAAGGAATACCAAGACATTTTGGACAACACCATGCTTCCAACTTTGTAGACACAGTTTGGGGAAGAACCTTTTCTATTCCAGCATGGCTTTGCACAAAGCAGGGCCCAAGTTATGGTTGGATGAGTTCGGTGTGGAAGAACTTAACTGGCATGCACAGAACCCTGACCTCAACCCCATCCAACACCTTTGGGATGAAATGGAATGGAGATTGTGAGCCAGGCCTTCTCTTCCAACATCAGTGCCTGACCTCATAAATGCTCTACAGAATGAATGAGCACAAATTTCTCACAGAAACACCTCAAAATCTTGTGGAAAGCCTTCCATGAAGAGTGGAAGATGTTATAGCTGCAAAGGGGAGACCAACTCCATATTAAAGTCATATGCATTTGAAAGCAACATCGTGAAAGTCCCTGTTGGTGTAATGGTCAGTTGTCCCAATACTTTTGTCCATATAGTGTACCTTAAAATTCAGTGTAACAAACATTTTCTGTTGTGATTTTATGGTTTTATCCATGTTTAACTTGCTCTTTGATGCATTCCAGTGCATGACACCCATTCTGAAATGAAGTTTTAATGATGTTTTTATTAGATTTTATTGCCAGTAGCTAGATTTACTTCTTCTGGAGGCCTTAAATAAGAATGCAGTTGCAGCGAAGTTTGTAAGTATGTTAACAGTGACACAGTTTATCATTTAAATTTTGAGCTTAATGTGTAAAATGTCAGCCTTAATTTGAGAGTTTATGTAGATTAAGTGGACCATATTGGAAAGGCAGCACTCTTATACGGTCCTTCACCTTAGGGTGCCGAAAGTCCACTCTTAAAAATAACCGGTCTAAATGAATCCAGAAAGAGTTCTTTGGATAGAAAAATCCGTTTTATAGTGAAAAATCTTTTTAAAGAGTAAAGACCATTATGATAACTTTTATACCAACTGAAGGGAACATTTCAGGAACTTTTAAACCAACTGAAGGGAACATTTCAAGAATTTTTAAGACTGTAAGTGAGAAAATGAATGCAAAATTTGTTTACTATTTACAAATCCTTTGTACACCATAGTCTCGCAAGCCAGAGTTGGGTGTGTTTCATTGCTTGGAACCAACTACCTGACAGGAATGTGCCACCTGACTGATGGGCAAAATAACCAACCACTGTTTTCACACGAAGATTTTAATGTAAAGTTATGCATCAGCAAACTAAATGCTTCAAAGAGGTTTAAAACATGCTTTGAACACAAACTTTATCAATACAGCAACTACATCTTGAGATACACATGGTGCACAGGCAACATGTGCATAGAGGCACAAGTGCATTGATATATGGACAGCCATTGTGAATGAAGAACAAAAAAATCCAACTAGCCATCATAGTGTACCTGTGTGTGCAGAGCATCTGAAGTACACACTAAACCAAAGCAAGTTTAGTCTAGGCCCCATGAAAATGTTTAAATGTGGTTCATCCAGCATAGATGCACATACTTTAGATTAAAGCTAATGTTCTACACTTAGTCCCTGTCCAATCACTTTACAGACTGCACTGCATGCAGCTGGGATTGAATTACAACATTAAAAGAAATTCAATTCATGCATTATGTTACATGCATTAGTCTTATTTGTTCCCAATAAATCTGACATTTTTCCCCAACCAACTGTTGTAAGTAATCATGTGCCCATTCAATAGTAACTAAAGCACTAAAATCCAAAGATTTCACTGTAAGCTTTTATTTCTTGCTTTGTTTTAAAGAGTTTCATAAGCATAGTTTCATAAAAGAATCACTGAATGAGTTGTGTTCTGCTTGCCGTTCCATCAAAAAGAGCCTAAAAGAGAATATCTAGTGAGAGATTGTTTAAAAGGCGTTGTGGTCGATTTTTAAATCTGATATGGTAGATGTGTTGAAAAGATTGATGAGTCAACTTCACCCACCGTCTCCACTCCGCTTCCCCATGAGACCAACGAAAGACTGAAACTTCTGCCCTGAAAAAGAACATAAAAATGAGTATAAAATTAAATGTCTAATAAATTGTCTTTACACCATATTTCCAAAGGTATCCAGACAGCCCTTCTTATCACTGTACTTAGCTACTTTAAGGTACATGGGTCTATTTAGAGAGCAACTCCTCTTGTGATGCACTGTCTATCGTCAATCACACTTGCTCTTCTGATCAAGCTTGCATCATCTTGCACTACTCCCTGCGTAAAGATTTTAGGACTTAGAACTCTCTTAGAGCTGGAGGTGGCAGAGTTGAAAATGTTAAGATTTGCATTGGGAGTGATGAGGATGGACAGGATCAGGAATGAGTTTATTAGAGGGACAGCTCGAGTTGGACCTTTTAGAGGAAAAGTCACAGAGGCAAGACTGCGCTGGTTTGTACATGTGCTGAGGAGAGACTCTGAGTATGCTGGGAGAAGGATGCTGAGGCGAGACTGAGTATGTTGGGGGAAGGACGTTAAGGATGGAGCTGCCAGGGAAGAGAAAAAGAGGAAGGCCTGGTAGGAGGTTTATGGATGTGGTGAGGGAGGACATGCAGGCAGTTGGGTGTGAGAGAGGAAGATGCAGAGGACAAAAGGAAATGGAGACGGTTGATCCGCTGTGGGAACCCCTAATCGGGAGCAGCTGAAAGTAGAAGAAGAGCTTTCCTCTGGTTCTCACACTGTCTTGAAGCTTGAGTGTCACCTCACACTGTAAGTCGCTTTGGATAAAACAGTCTGCCAGATGAATGTAATGTAATTAATAGTTGCAGACACACAGCTTGTATAACCTCGAAAAGCACCACTGATAGAATGGGAGCTGCCACACATGAGCCTAAGGTCACCAGGCCCACTGCCCAAAGTGTTGGTTTTGCCTTACCAGAAGGTAAAGGGAGAACAAAGTCCCCTATCAATGTTCTTGATTTCAGAATAAAAGCTTTGGCTTTTGGTGTTGATATTTTACTGATATTATACCTCAAGCAGATTTCTCTGAATACGGGTAGATGGCTAACGTTAGTCTCTGTTATCCTGCTCTAATCTCTGCACTCGATATAAAAGCTGCACAAAAGAACTTCAAAACAGTCAAACCTGTGAAGTACAACAAAGCCAAGACTTCAGATTGCACTTACTTTTCCGTGTTATCTGTGATTTTGCTAGGAAAAGAAAGAAAAGGATATCATTATTTTATGAATTGATGTAATTACTACAGATTTCCTGATACCGATACCACAACTTTGGCTACTTTTCGATACATGATATTTTGTTTTGCTCTTAAACACATAAAAATGATAAAGTATAAAATTTAGAATTTAACGTTTTTGTGAAGTTTTGAAGTGTGTTTCTTAGTTTTCTGACATTTTATGCTTGGGTAATAAAGTGTATTTTAAGTATATTTTATAGTCAAACACACTTCTCAACACTAACAAACAAACAAAAAATACTATTGTTATTAGATGACATTTTTTTCTCCCCTCCGATATCCAGTCCAGTGGTCCAATATCATGCCATGGATCAGAATAGGACATCACTGGTAATTACACAGAACAACATAATGTGTGGAAGAAGACAGAGAGACAGATTCATTTATGATGAGTATTTTATAGGACTAGAATTTCTAAAATTATATTCTTACCAGAGGATCTTCTTCCCATTAGACCAAAAAACTGTTGCTGGTCAGGTCTCTGCACCATTCTCTTCAGCGTCATCTGTAATGGATCAGGTTCAAACCACCTCATCTTAAAGGACAGGAATAAAATGGTTATAGCCAACAAAAAGTTTTTTCTTGCAGTCCTTTTCTTAAACACATGAATTAACCTGGTATCCAGAAAGAAGTCAACACCGGTGGGATGTGAGAACTACATAAAACTAAGATTTTTTTGTATTTTTAAAAAGTTATGTTTAAAGCTAATTAACCTCACTCACTCACTCACTTTCTGTAACCGCTTAATCCTCACTAGGGCCACAGGTACCCAGAGCCTATGCCGGGGCTCACACACTGCTAATTAAACTGCTGCACAAAGTATGAAAATATATATTACACTGAACATTATACATTCTTCTGTAAATACATATGGATGGCTAATGTTAGTCTCTAAATTCTCCTCTTGAGGGCAAAATGAGACACTTCAATCCTTCCTACCTACAAATCACTGAAATGTGACATTTTCACTGAGGATAATTAAAATATAGTACTACTGCACAAATTACAGCATTTAGGGGAACAGCCGCTGGTTTGCCTGTAGACCAGTATATGCCACCACTTTATTTTTAAATGAGAGAGAAAAAATGAGGGTTATAGCCAGTGTGCTACATGGACAAAAGTATTGACACACACCTGTTTTGGAACAGTCAGGTGTTCCAATACTTTTGTCCATATAGTGTACCTGCTGGCAGTCAGGGTGGTCCCCCATCAAAATTTCTCTTAGTGCAGGGGTGGTAGGTTGGGTGGCGGAGAAACAAAACAAAGTATTTGTCAACGAGGGGGCTAATGGTGGTAGCTTGTCCCCTGGTGGTGAGGGAATTGGCCCTGTGATCAGAAGGTCATGGGTTCGAATCCCAGGACTGCTAGTGGGACCTCTGAGGTACCCTTGAGCAAGGTACCGTCCCCACACACTGCTCCCAAAACGCTGTGTTCCTGGCTGCCCGCTTCTTCACTTGGGTGAATGGGTTAAATGCAGAGAAAGAATTTCATGCTGTTCACACTGTGTGCTGTGGTGTGTTCACGTATGACAAATGGTCACTTAACTTTAATGTACAAAACAAAACTGACACTTCTGTAGACAGGGTGATTGGGGATGGACAAAAAGAAATAATATTTGTTGGGGGGACAAAACAGAAACAGAAACCCTGTATTTCACACCCTGATTATAGCTGAAAAAGCTGCTGTATTTGCTTCCAGTCATTAAGAATGTGGTGTATTACCACCAACTACTAGAAAAAGTGTTATTGCCCAAACTACAGCATTTACATGAATATTCAACTCCTTTGCTGACAGAAGAAGCCACTAATCTGATTGTGTCTCATTTCAAGCATAACCTGTCAACCAGCGTAATTCAAAACAGTGTCACTTTCCAATTACTTACTTTTCTAAAAAGACAGAAATCAAGGTTAAAGCCAACAGAAGACACATTTGAGAAATACAAATTTTAGCTTTCAGAAAGTCACTCTATTTCTGGCAGACACTGAAAATGTTAATACGTTTTTACAAAGCATTAAAATGTTATCCTGTTGTAAAGATTTCAGCATTTATGAGGGAAAATGCTACTCTAATGCTAAAACAAATAGCCTTTTTTGCTAGTTAACAGGTTTTAAAGCTGCAAAATATACAACAAAATATGATCACTCTCTAACAGAAATAGCTACCTAACAGATTTTAAGGTAAACAGGTTTTAAAGCTGCAGAACAACAACAAAATATGGTCAGTTCTCACTTATTTAATCTCAAAAATGAAAAATGACTTACATTATACTCATTAAGAATATGACAATGTCATTGTTTATTAAAATGTTATCATGTTGTACAAAATACAGCATTTATGTGGTAAACATGCTACTCTCATGCTACGAGAAATAGCCACTTATTCTAGTTAACAGGTTTTAAAGTAAACAGATTTTAAAGCTCCAAAACAACAACAAAATATGGTCAGTTCTCACTTATTTAATCTTAAAAAAATGAAATCCAAAATTACTTATTTTATACTCATTAAGAATATGACAATGTCATTGTTTATTAAAATGTTATTCTGTTGTACAAAATACAGCACTTGTGTGGTAAATATGCTACTCTCATTCTAACAGAAACAGCCACTGATTTTTCTTGTGTAAATTGGCATAATTGGCATAATGAACCTTCCAGTTCAAAACAGGCACTCTCCACTTACTTTATCTTAAAAAAGATGAATAAAGTTATGGCCTTTTAGAAAGACATTTGTGTTCCTTCCAGCCAGGGAGAAAGTGATTTTTTCCTCATTTTGTCACTCACCTCAGGCTCGTAGCTGTCGCTGGTCCAGCTGTCCGCTCCTGATCCGCAGGTGTGTGAGAGGCAGGAGAGCAGCAGCAGCAGCAGCAGCAGGGCTCTCATGGTTCCTGTGGGAGAGAAAAAGACTGATAACCCTTTAAATATCTATTAAAAAAACGTTCCCTCTCTACAGAGAGCCTAGAGTGCTATAACAGCTCAGAGAACACAGAGTAGACTGCAGAACTTTCCTCATGTCCCCAGCAGCAGGGTCCAGCCGTCCCGCGCCCCCTCCACTTAACAGCACTAGACGGGGCTAAGTGCAGCGAGGTCCCTCCAACCCCCCCATCCCAGATAATTATAATAATTATGGATAATTATCACAAAGAGGGTCTTTCTCAACATCTGCCGGCTCTCCTGAACCCAATCTGCTTACAAATACTTCATCCATAATTACTGACCCTACAGAAAAACCTCAGAAAAGAAGAAATACAGAAGCCCCCCTACAAAACAATACAATACTATTCTCCCTCTTTTTTTCTCTCTCTCTACCTTATATTTTGCTTTGAATCACCTTGTTGATGTATAAATACTATTTTCTGTTTATCAAATAGTCTTATCTTTGACATACTGAGCGGATTGAAAGAAAGAAATGGGAACAAATGTTTTACTGCGCCAGGTTCCAAAGTGCCTAACGTATATATTTATAAAATACAATTTAAATATGTGTATTTAAATATAATATACAAACACGTACTGCACCGTGTGTCAACTCTATTGCATAAAAGTCAAAATGCTTTACTATTATATCTATTTTATTTTACATAATTTTTGAGTTTTGTCATTTCAGCAGTTTGTGGTCTTTCATTTTTATTTGCTCACACTTGGCTTTTGTGTCGTTTATTTAGGATACAGTCTGCCAGTCTGCATTTGGAACAGCAGTGTTTCTGCTGATGTTACAGCTCAACTCAACTCCAGAGTCTCGACCTGAACATACACAAGTCACTGTTAGAAAGTCCTGTAACTGGAGCTGAACTGTCTATTAAAATATCACAGCACAGCTGAAATATTTCAAGCGTATTTGTGTTTACAAAACCAATCATTTACACATTACAGTTTTCTACAGCTGTGGAGCAGTAAAGCACTCTGGAGTGATGGTGCTCCACCTTTGGGATGGTGTTTGTGATCCAGAACTGATCATCCAACATCAATAAGTGACCTCACTAATGTCCTGCAGTCAAATCCTCACAGCAATGTTCCAACATCTAGGCCTAGTGTAAAGCCTTCCCAGAAGAGCAGAGAGGGAGAAACTCTCTACTGACACACTACAAGGACAAAAGTATTGAGACACACCTATTTTTCAGGGTTTGGGCTAGGCCCCTAACTTCCAGTGAAGGGCAATCTTAATGCTTCAGCATACCAAGACATTTTGGACAATGCCATGATTTCAACTTTGTGGACACAGTTTGGGGAATAACCTTTTCTATTCCAGCAAGACTGTGCCCCAGTGCACAAAGCAAGGTCCATAAAGTAATGGTTGGATGAGTTGGGTGCGGAAGAACTTGACTGGCCCGCACAGACCTCAACCCCATCCAACACCTTTGGGATGAACTGGAACGAAGACTGCGAGCCAGGCCTTCTCGTCCAACATCAGTGCCTGACCTCATAAATTCTCTACAGAATGAATGAGCACGAATTCCCACAGAAACTCCAAAATCTTGTGGAAAGCCTTCCAAGAAGAGTGGAAGCTGTTGTAGCTGCAAAGGGGAGACCAACTCCATATTAAAGTCTATGTATTTGAATGCAATGTTATTCAAGTCCCTGTTGGTGGAATGGTCAGGCGTCCCAATACTTTTGACCATATAGTGCAGCAATGAGTTCACGAGAGAAGCTGGAGGCTGAGGAGTCTTTGGGACTTTCAGGCCTCCGTAGCCCAGCCCCGGCCCGCCCCTCGTATGAAAGCTGTTATGGCAGCAGAAACAAAACTTCAGCAACTTCTGCTTTCACTATCAGCCAACGGAGGGCCTTGCAGGCTCTACCGACCATCACCATGACTCTCCTCCACCCCAAGCAGTCGCCTCTTTTCTCGCTTCTGTGCTGTGTTGTGGTCGCCCGTGTGGAGGCGGCGCTGCTGTCCAGGGCGAAGCTGCGGAGCGTTCATGCCGGGCTGGGAGGATTCGAGCCCGGGGACCCTGCCCCAGCCTTCCGTGTCCTCACGCTGGAGGGAGAGTTTCTCTATCCCCCTCAGGGCTCCCCAAGATCCTCCCTGATCATCCACGCCTTCACCAACAAGTCTGCCTTTCTGGAGTGCCTCTGGACCTCCAACGCGTCCCTCTCGGACCTGACCGAGTTTCTCCCACCCAGCGCCCAGGTGCTCTTCCTCTCCTTGGACGATTCTGCGCCCGAGCAGGCGCTCTGGATGCGGGAGCAGGTGTACCGAGCCTCCGGGGGCAGGTGGGGCTGGGGGGTCCTCTGGGTACACTTACACACACACACACACACACACACACACACACTGCCCTGTACAGTACTTTGGTTAAAGTGTGTGATATGCAACCCTGTAACCCAAGCAACTTGTAAAAAAATAACTTAATATAAGATATTAAAGCTACGTCCCACTCACACAAACACATCCACGCGCGCGCGCGCACACACACACACAGCTGTGCCGAGCCGCTGGGGGTCCTCTGGGTATTGGGACACACACATCAACACATCCCCCACACATACATACATACACACATATCCACACACACGCACACAGAAACACACAAACAAGCACACACTACCCTGTATCGTAACTTTGTTAAAGTGAGTGTTATGTAACCGTGGACTAAACAGGAAAAGAAATCAAGCACTTTGTAAAAAGTAACTACCCAAATAACACACTACACTAAAGAGGCTGTAAATAAACAGCGCTCTATTAGAAGTGCACTCAGTAGAGTGATTTGTAAAGTATGAAAGTAAGTTGTTTGGGATGGAGCCTACAACAGTGTTATAATATTGGAGCTAGTTGTGAGAATGTTTATGGAGTAATTAAACATGCAGCAAACATGCAGTATCACACGTAGATAGATAAATCCAGTACTGTGCAAAAGTCTTGAGCCACCCCTCATTTCTATATATTTTGCTTTAAATCGCCTTATTGGTGCATAAATACTATTTTATGTCGGTCAAACTGTCTTATTTTTGGCATATTGAGTAGATTAAATTAAAGAAACGGGAACAAATGTTTTACTGCGTTAGACTGCAAAGTGTCTAAAAATACAAGGAGCCTAGATAAAGATGTTCCAACCACTCAGCATTCAGCACCACCAGTATACTGATCACCGCCTGATCTAGAATCATCTGCACCTGCATCTTCACTGGTTCAGGCCTTAAGTTAGATGTGTTTTGTTGTGCTTGAATGATTCATATGTAGGATACTGTGTGGCTTAACAAACAAAAATCTTTCCTCTTGAAACTGGTCAGGTTCAGGGACTGGACTGAAAATGAGAGAACTTTTTAAAAGCAAAATATGAAGAAATGAGGGGTGTATATAAATTTATTATGTATAATTACATTACACACATTATACATGTGTATTTATGTGTTGTCCTTGACCATTTGGGGGCTATGACGGGTGCTGGTGTTTATGTAATATAAATCTATAAATCTTGACAGGGTTAAGAAGATTTTGTCCCGATTGCACTTCTCGCCCATTCCTGTCCACGCACTGGGGAACTGGATCCCTCGAGTGTTATACTCATGGGGTTGTGGAGGACACAACTGTGGCCTCGCACAGGTCGTTTTCACCTCTCCAGGTAATGCAAAGTCATGTAAAGCTTGAAGACTGTTAGGCGTAGGGAGGGACTCTTCTCCATTTGGATAGATTTTGTTTCAAAGCCAATCGACACTATGGAGAGAGCTTTGATCCAACATTGATGACATGTTTATTGTCTAAGATGCCTACAACTATGATGGGGTGTCTGTGGGGCTTCACCTATGGGGAGGCCTATGGTGAATGGGGGACCTTTTCATAGTCAGGCCTATGGGATGCAGGGCTTCCAATTGCATTAAATGCATTCTGTTCAGTTTACTTTTTTATGTAGCTCATTTTACAACCAATGTTGTCACAAAGCAGCTTTACAGAATCCAGGTCCAAGCCACTAGTGAGCAAGCCAAGGACAACAGAGGCGAGGAAAAACTCCCTAAAACTGGAGTAAGAAACCTTGGGAGGAACCGAGACTTAAAAGGGGAACCCATCCTCCTCTGGAGAGAAAGAGAGAGAGAGAGTCTCTATGGAGATAACTAATAATAGAAGGCCTTTGTGTACAGACTTAATCACTGTTGAACAGATGGCCATCTATGGCTAACAGAGTAGGTACAGTTAAGAGTAAGTAGAGAGTTTTTGTTGGAGTACTTTGAGAGTCTCTAGTCCACAGCAACAGTAACAACAATCTCTGCCAGAGCTTTGAACAGCAGTTGCCCTTGGCTGGGGGAGAGCACATGAGGAGTCAAAAGCAGGCTAACCAGTTGAGGGCACTTGGGCAAGGGGCCCCAGTGATTGCAGATCCGGGATGATGTGGTGACCTGGAGCCCTGATGGTGATCAGTTGGGCTAGACAGATGAGCAGCAGTTCCCCTCAAAGAAATCAGAAAACAGTTAGTTCTGCTTCAGTTTACAGGGTATAATTTTTAAGCGTAAAGAGTGCAAGTTGAGACTCCGGCATACCTCGCTATAGCAGCCTAGCTAGAACGGGCAGATCCAAGGGGTTTAATAGACATGAGAGCACCCTGAGACACTGGCCCCCCACACTCCACCGTCAACAAACCAGAGAGAATGTCTATGCATTTCACTTCAAATGCAAAGACTTCCTTTCGGAATCAGAATCGGAATCAGAATCAGAATCGCGTTTATTGGCCAAGTATGTGAGCGAGCACATACAAGGAATTTGATTCCAGTTGATGGTGTCTCTCAAGCACAACAGTATAGAACAACAAAAATATGTAAAGACACAATGAACAATATACTGGACAATATAATATACAATAATATAAAATTATTGAACAATATAAATATGCAATATGGATGTACATTTATAAATATAAAAAGCAGTGTGACAGATCAGCTGTTTAGGAGGGTCAGCGAGGGGAAAGAAACTGTTCCTGTGTCGCCTGGTCCTAGTCTGCAGATTTCAGGTCAAAAAGTCTGTGTCCAGGGTGTGAGGGATCTGTGATGATTTTCCCTGCCCTTTTCCTGGTCCTGGATGGAGGGCAGGGGGGCACCGATGATCTTTTCTGCTGTCCGTACAGTCTGTTCCTGTCCTGTTTAGTGGCTGCTCCATATCAGACTGTGATGAAGGAGCACAGTACAGACTCAGGGACTGCAGTGTAGAACTTGATCTGCAGCTCCTGTGGAAGACTGTACTTCCCCAGTTGTCTCAAGAAGTATACCTCTGCTGGGTCTTTTTGAGGATGGAGGCGATGTTGGTCTCCCACTTCAAGTCCTGGGAAATGGTGGTACCCAGGAACTTGAAGGTCTCCACAGTAGACACCGGGCTGTCTGAAATGGTGAGGGGGAGCAGTGTTGAGGGATGTCTCCTGAAGTCCACTGTCATCTCTACAG
>JBBPCZ010000001.1:2442375-2459124 GCA_037974445.1 Brycinus macrolepidotus
TTTTTTAATGTAAAACTCGATTTTCACGTGCGACGTGCGGTTCGTTGTGTGAAACGCGTTCGTTCTGCGAGTCACGCGAGCGGTTGCGGCTGCGTTCCTTATGCGGAACGTTCATTCTGTGAGGCGTTCGTTAAACGGGGTACCACTGTAGTTGATGTATGCTGCTCTATAGCTCTCGATACTTAGTAGCTCTCTGAAGACAGACACAGCTTCAGCTCAAATAAACAAACGTTACTCTCTGCTGCCCTATACATTCAGAAGTTGGAACTGCTATTGTTTTTGGGCAGGTCCGTGAAGCATCATAGTAAATGCATTATTGAAAAAAAAATATGCATTATATTTTTACATGTATTTTCTTAAACCCAACTGATGGAAATGCAGTAATTACAGTTAACTCTATAAATTGTCAATAGACAATAGTAATAATTGTGACAGACTAACTTACCTTTTAAGTGAGCATAAACTTAAGTTACTCTTACATCTACAGAACTATGAGTTTAATAGTAATTGCCAAATAATCTACAGTAATAACTCAATAATGAATCATAACATTAAAAACTAAATAATAAACATGCAGGTTAAAGGGTTACAGAAACTCTGCTTACAGAGCTAGTAAAGATTAGGATTAGAATGATTTTGGAGTGGGATTATTGTCATTGCTCACAAGTACAGTAATACTTGTGTGTTTTTGTGTTATAGCGGAGAAGTTAAAGCCACAAGCAGCAGGACCTCCACAGCAGCTCTCTTCGATGGACCTCATAACTGGGGAGTACCTGTGCGGACAGTGGCCACGAGAGTTTCATCAGGCTCAGAACAACTGCATGACCGATAAATCCACACAGGTGAGACTGACCTGGGACCAGGCATCCTGCCCACAAAGCACAGTCACACACTGCACTTTAGACCTCACAGTCCTTAACCTTCAAACCAACTGTGGCTATGATCCATTCAGAGGCTAAATAACCTATTTTTCACTGTTTTTCATTGAGATGTAAACTCATTCAGAGTGTTAAAAAGAGTCCATTTTTTTACTGCTCATGCAAAAACCAACAATAGAGATACAAACTAACAACTGGGAAGCCGATGAAGTACAAGCACTGCTATCTCTTTGGGCTGAAGATAAATTTCAGTGGGAGTTTTCTATGACACTAACAAATTTATCTTTAATGCTGTGTGAAACACGATCGCGTACCAGGCCATCGCTAACAAGTTACTAAAAAAAGATCACATTAACAAAAGCAGCTCTGACAGAAAAACTTTCCACTGGTTCGACACCATGGATGTGGTTTTGGGACAACGACCGGCCATAAACTGTGGGCAGAGAATTGGAAAATCAAAGCGTGCTGCAAGTTCCGTGCCATCGCAGTACGGATTAGGTGCAGCTTGGTTCATGTATGCCTATGGAGAAGTGCCTTTACTGACTCGGATTTCTTTACAGTGGTATAGATAGAAAACAGGGGTCATTGTAGTCATTTTATTGACCATCTGGAATCATCAGTGAATCTACATGTTTCAAGTTTTTATGCGTAAAGTTGATAAGATCCTGGTAAATTAGAACAAATATTTTCTTTTGGTAGTGTTTTGCCTTAAAATACCATGCATGTAACCCTTTGCCACAATACATTTTTGGGCCTAAATCTTTTAAAAGGCAGCATGTCCATAACCATTTCATGTAATAACTTCCTTTGAGGGAGCTTTCAGAGGCATGAAACTCTGCAGATGTCTGGTTCCACTTACCTCCACTGTGAACAATTCTGACACTGTAAATTAAGCATTTCACATCACTTCACATCACATTACATATCAAAGGAAAGATTTGACAGAAAATCTACTTTATTACACATACCATCAGCCAAGACATGTTCAGAGCCTAGGCTAACTTTTTTAGCCTTTTTGACTAACTTTGCTAATAAACACCAAATGTCAATAGTCACCCAAATATTTTCCATAATACATCCTCAGCTCCCTCAAACTGCATCCAGCTCTTCATCAAAGGTGGCAAAGACTTTTTGATGTGGTTTAGGACTCACTGTGTACTTTACTGTGGAGCTGAAATCTGTCCTCTCCAGTC
Source organism: Brycinus macrolepidotus (assembly GCA_037974445.1). Lineage (NCBI taxonomy): Eukaryota > Metazoa > Chordata > Actinopteri > Characiformes > Alestidae > Brycinus > Brycinus macrolepidotus. The sequence continues at coordinate 2,444,447 of JBBPCZ010000001.1, forward strand.
CTGGTGTTGTCTAGGTATTGTCTGGTGTTGTGCATTTTTACAGCTCAGAGTGAGTCAAACTATACTACATCCACAGGTCTACTTCACGTTAATGAAGAACTGAATATAGTCTGAGAGAAGTTTTGAGCTTTGTATTTTTGTGGAGGTAGTTTGGATGACCATTGATTTCTAGGGTCTGTTAGCAGCGTTAGCCTTGCTGCTCCAGTTCTAAAATGAAAAAAGGGCTCCAAAATTTGTCTTGGCTGGATGACAACAAACAGGGTAGGTGGAAAATTGTCTAAATTTGATGTTTCTTTTGTCCTTTCAGATTTTAATTTGCAATATATTTAGAAACATTGGCAGAATTCCCCTTTAAAAATGGAGTAAAAATTTTACTCCCCAGAGCAGTTGGTGTATCCACACTGGCCATATTAAGGTGTATCAGCTATCACTATAGGAAAGGCTTTCCCAGAAGTGAGAAAAAATTCTTTAGATAAAGTTTTAAAACAATTGACTAGAATGCAAATCACTCTGATAGAAAGTTATTCAGAATTGTGTTTGCTGGCATTAGACCTGTTTTCAGCCACATAAAGTAGCCATCTGGCCCTGACAGAGCGAGTTTAATGTTGGATTTTCTACGTCTCACTGTATGTAATTTCCTGCCTGGCTGGTTTAATTATGCTGAAACCCCTGTTCTCCTCCTAAAGAAACTGCAGAACAAAAGACAGACGTTTCGTCACCCTCTGAAGGCATAGAAAGTTGACTGATGAGTGTGGCTCTGTGGAGGTGCAGTCGTTTGCACCTGTCTTTCGCATCACGAGTGTGTGTTTGAGCACGGGCGAGCTGGTGGGTGTGTGTTTACACTAAGTCAGGCGAGCGGGTGCATGCACAGCCTCGCCACCTGGCCCTCCAGGCCGTTTCTTTGCATGCGGTGCTAAGCTTGCCGCAGCGGGAGCTATACACATGCTAATGCAGGCTTCTGGGCTGCAGAGGCCACAAGCACTTGGTGCAGCAGGAATGTCTACATCATTCTTCACTCCATCTGCTGTGTGTCTTGGCGGCATAAAGACTGGATTTATAATGGTTGTCTGCATAAAAATTTAGTATTGGATAGAGACGGTCTTGTTTGGTCTCTGTACGTCAGCACTTTCCACTTAAAAGGCCCACTTGATGGAAAACCCAGAGTTAACATTATCACAACATATCATTCTCTGTCCCGTCCATACAGTTCATATATGTAAACTAAGCTACAAATGCAGCCCATTTTAAATTCATCTTGATCACATATACATCAATCAGCCATGACATTAAAACCACTGACAGGTGAAGTGAATAACACTGATTTTAGGCAGCAAGTGAAGTTGTTGAAGTTCTTGAAGTTGGTGTGTTGGAAGCAGGGAATATAGGTGATCTGAGCGATTTGTGATAGATGACTGAGTCAGAGCTGAGCATCTCCAAAACGGTAGGCCTTGAAGGTGTCTCCAGTATGCAGTGGGTAGTTGCAAAAAATGTTCAGGAATGGTTTGAGGAGTATGAGCTCAAGATGTTCACTTGGACTCCAAATTTCGCAGATCTTAATCCAATCTGTTGGATGTTCTGGACAAACTAGTCTGATCTATGGAGACCCCACCTTCCACCTTACAAGAGGATCTGCTGCTAACGTCTTGGTACTAGACACCACAGCTCACCTTCAGAGGTGTTATGGAGTCTATGCTTTGACAGCTTAGAGCTGAGATTTTATTGAAAAGTGAAATTTTCCCTTTCCGTCACAGTCCATACACTCTGTATATGGAAAATCAACCATTTTCCCAATTTTTCTCTCCAATTTTTCTCTTAGCTGTGTCTGGTTCCACACACATGATACTACCAAGCTAAGAGGGTTAAGACTGCCACATGCTTCTTCTGGATCTCTTGAGCCATCACTTGAGCCAATTGTTGAAGCCTGACCACTTCCTACTGTCCTGTTATATATATATAGTGCCCTCTATTGTTTGACCAACCCATAAGACATTACCAAGTGGTGATTCTTCTCACTGATTCTCTGATGCAACCACATACTTTCAAACTGCTGCTAAAGCAGTGTCATAGGTCAGATCAACACGCTTGGAGGACAACACTAACAGATATCTAGTAAGTTGCTGACTGATGAGGGCCATCCCTCCCACCCAGAGCGATTGAAGCCAGTTCTGCTCTTTGATTTCCAGCAACAGAGTATTAGTTCTTCTTAAGTTTTTTTCATTACTATTCTTCTTATAGCCAAAAAAGGCGCTGCTTCTCATCCAAGCCTGGATTGAATTTTGGCAAAATTCCAACGCTAAAACATTCTTTAAAATCTGGTGTAGTGTGCATGTATACACGTTTTTGTTTGGTTTATCAGGGGCCAAGTATTGATCGTGTAAAAAAACTGATTTTTGTGGTCGAGTCGCCTCAGCCAGCCCGGCTATGCAGGTTCATGCTCCCTTAGTTGTGTGGATTATGGACTACCTGACTGATAGGCCACAGTACGTACGGCTACAGGGAAGTCTGACACAGTGCTCTGTAGCACTGAAGCTCCTCAGGGAACAGTCCTGTCACCGTTCCTCTTCACCCTGTACACATCTGACTTCCAGTACAACACAGGGCTGCTATCTGCAGAAATTCTCAGATGACTCAGCAATAGTTGGATGTATCAGGAGTGGGGACGACTTGGAATACAGGATGGCTGTGGACAGTTTTGTGGACTGGTGTGAGCTGAATCAGCTGCAGCTTAACATCAACAAGACCAAAGAACTGGTGGTGGACTTGAGAAGATCACGGTCTCCTGTCACTGCTCTGTCCATTAGAGGGGAGGATGTAGAGATTGTCCAGGACTACAGATACTTGGGTGTGCACATTGACAACAAGCTGGACTTGTCTAAGAGCTCTCTGGCCACATACAAGAGGGGTAAAAGTAGGCTGTACTTCCTACGTAGACTCCAATCTTTTAGACTTTTAGACTGTTGCGGATGTTCTATGAGTCTGTTATGGCCAGTGGCATTTTCTAAGCTGTGGTGTGCTGGGGTGGCAACATGAAAGTGGCAGACACAAAGAGACTCAACAAATTGATCAGGAAAGTGGGCTCATTGGTGGGTGAGGAACTGAACAACATAGAAAGTGTGGCTGAAAGGAGAACATTGTCTAGACTTCAGTCCATCATGGACAATGCTGATCACCCATTCCACAGTGTGGTGGCAGATCTGAGAAGTACCTTTAGCCATAGACTCACCAGCTTAAAGTGCTCCATTGAATGCCACAGGAAATCCTTCTTTCCCATTGCCATCGGACTCTACAACTCCTCTGTCAGTCACACATCCACACAATAATCTGTGCAATAGCCTGTTGCTTCTTGTTGTATAATTTCTTAATGGGTTTAAATTACTACCATTGTGTGTATGACTATGTACATTATTTTGCTATGATGTGCAACAGTCTACCATGTGCAATATTGTGCAATATTCTTATCAGGTGCTCAGCATGATCATTATGGGCAATATCTTATGTTCAGTTGTGATGTTTTTGTAAATGGGTGCTGAATCACTTTATGTGCGATATCTTATGTGCAATAGTCTTACATGTACAATATCAATATTAGTAGTATACTTATATACTACTGATCTCAAATAAGTGCAAAAATTATACTCCTGTGTCGTTAGATTTCACTTAACTGTGTTATTTATCTGTAGTATTTATACACAGCATTTATTTAGATTCTGTATTTTATGTTATTCTTGTCTCTGTGTGTCTTCGCAGTCATAACATACGCTGTTTCCTCCAGGATCAATAAAGTTTTAAGATAAAAAAGAACTTTATTTATCCCGAGGAAAATTCTCTTGTCATTAGCATGCTCCGCACAACAGAAGAATAAAATAAGACAATAGAGAATAAAAAAAAAATAGACAATAAACAATAAACAATTTTCTGATTCTGATTCTCTGTAATGGGGAGAGAGAGCGGAGGGGCAAGTGACCTTAATGGTGTGTAGTGGAGAGAGAGTCTCAGAGCGAGTATTGTAACATCACGGCCATGGCGGCTGGAAAACGACAAATGAGGAGCAACAAATCAGTCTTGTGGAGTTAAACACAGCAGGCTCATAAACAGCTTGTAAGACACTCAGGTTAGTTAGAAAAAAGTATGTGCATCACCGTTTGTTGTAGCTTAAATAAACATAATCAGCCTGTGAACGTGACTATGCATGCTTCTTCCCATCCATTTTTGGGCTACACCCGTCTTCAGCAGTCCTTAACCATAAATGGCTTGGCAATAGACAGCGAGTTAATTCCCCCCTCCATGGTTCAGGAGTAAAACACGGTGTGCTGAATAAAGAGAGTCACACCATCATACTCAGCATCATACATCTACATACATGTCATACCCAAGTTTATTAGATCCATGTCGTACAGTGTGATTTGGAATGATCTTATAAGATTGCTGAAATTGCAGTCTGTAGAAGGCTTACTTTGAATTTGCTGTTTGAAAAAGGCACTATAGACACCTGTGGCCCTTTATAATGCCTTGTTGAAGCAACAAATACAAAAAGTGGCTATTGTACTAATCACCTTTTTCTTGTCCGAATGGGTTTTCTTGTCTTTGTTTTGAGCCTGGATTTGGTCGGCCCTGGGCTAGAGTCTCCAGCGTATGATTTTTACTTTATCTCACTACACAGCTGCTGCTGTAGAACGTATACACACATAAGAGGAAACTGGAAATTCAGGTTGTAACAAGACACGTCAGCTTTATCAGTTAACATGAAGACATTAAAAGGAGCAAGTCAGAGAGAACTGATTTAAACTGTGTGTTAAACTTTACAATTTCTCGTTCAGTGTCTCTGGAACTACAGTCAGTTTGTTAAAGTGCCAGGGATACACACACATACATACACACACACACACACACATACAAATATATGTGTATATATGTGTGCACACATACACATTACAAATACACACATTAATAGCTCATCAAATATCAAACACTTATCTAGTGATCCACATTATAATTATAATTATCATACATGACTTTTTATAGGTCAGTGGTAATGAATAAAAAAATGACATTTTCTGACTAATAAAGGTACTCAAATGGTGAAAATCTCAGTGTGTGCAAAAACTTTTGTCTATAGTAAATATTTACATATTACATATGAATCCAGCATACTGACATTGCAAAACAAACCTGTGTGTTTACTGATATGTGCTGTAGACCCCTGGCTTTTGGACAGACGACTTAGAAGGGTTGAAAACGCACAAGCGCTCAGCATCATGGTCTAGTGCTGACCATCGTGGAGAGGTACCTACACATACGCACACATGCACTGAAATACACCTACCTTTACATGGCTGAGGGGGTATAACACAGTGCCAGGTCAACAGTCAGACAGAAAACCTTTTGATATTTTTGAAAGTATTCTGAATATATAAAGCATTTGAGCAGCATATATGATTCCATTAGTGTATAGGATTCCAGCTGCTTTTAAACACAGTTTATATAATTTCCTGTTGAGCTGCTCCAGGCATCCAGATGCTCCTGATACCATCATGCTTTTGGACTGCACAAGAAAAACTGACCAGTTTGGCTTTAGTTCAAAAGTGATAAGACTGAATTTACAGGAGGATGTACCGTTTCTTCCTCCCAGTTTATTAGTGAATACACTCACCATCCAGTTTATTTGAAACCTCTCTCTTGTAGGTCCATGCACAGTGACCTTCTCTCATCTATAAAAATGAACAACAGCCCCCCAACAGAAAGGTTGTGTGTAGGGCCAAAAGGCTATTCGACAGCACTGAAACCTTTTTTGGTACTTATAGAACCATTTTTAGTTTTTTTTTAAATACGCATACTGTCTTTATGCAAATGTTTGGACACCAAGAACTGGTTGACGTAACTATATTTGGGGTAAATTAGGTTTTTGACTGATTGCATGTATGTTGTTTTCTCTCAGTCTTCAGATGCCACTGATTTTTCTATAAAATTATATTTTCAGTTAGAAAATATTATCAAACTGGCTGGCTACTTTTACCAGCTCTCCAACACCACATTGATGGGGCTTGTCAGGATCTGGAGTCCTGATTGTTTTCACTGACAGCAAATCCTGCCTAATCACACCTAATCCTGTTCATTTAATTCCCAGCAACAAATAACACATTTCAGACATGATCCCCTTCCCAGCTGGGCCAACAAATTCTGGCTGTTTATGCCATGAAATTGTACTTCTGTACATTTTGTTGTGCATTTAAAGCACTTTAGAAAGTTCCAAATGGTATTTTTGTCTCTAATTATCAAAAAAAAAAAATTTTTTAGATTGCCAAACTGCGTGCACAGCTGCGGAGGAGTGTCCTGGGAATTCACCATAACAAAGAGCAAGAATCGGGTTCCTTATTTAACCAAGTCCAGGTTTGTGTGTGTGTATGTTAGTGTGTTTTCTGTTAGTAAAGGAAGAAGGAAATAATAACAGTAGATTATTGTTGAGCTGAATTTCATATAAACATTAAAATGGGCATGTTTTAAAAATATTCACATACTTTGTGTGTGTTTGTGTGTGTGTGTGTGTGTGTGTGTATATGTCTGTGTGTGTGTGTGTGTGTGTGTTTTAGACTAAACTACCTCCTACATACTTGACCGTCTCGAAGCCAGCTGTGTGTAGAGTGAACAGCTATACCGACAGCATTAACCGAGAGCTGGAGAGTGTGTTTGTCTGTGATACCTGGGGGCAGCAGGAGAGGGTATACACACACACACACACACACTTTCCTCTGTATACATCCACAAATGCACAACTACACTGCCTGTCAAAGCTTTGGGGACATGTTTTGACTGGCATGGTTTGCAATAAGAGTGTAATGATTTCAATACAGTATTGGAAAAACTGAGGTGCATATTCAGCCATGCATCGAAAAATGTTTTGAGATATCACAGTATTGGTTCAATTTGTATTTTGCATTTTATATTTGACATATTAACTCTTTCAGAGCTCAATTAAGGCCATCCTAGTTTTGCATGATCATATCATTTTTGACTCCAACTTAAAGTATTATAGCCTTAGATTCAGCACATGGTCACTCAAACACTATAATAATAATAATAATAATAATAATAATAATAATAATAATATAATAGCACATAATCTTATTTAGTTGGTGTAGCATAGTGGTTAATATCATTGCCTTTGAGCAAGACTGCTAATGCTACATTTGCCTTATTCTGTATTGTGATTCAATTGTAGTTTTCCCAAATACACAGATGTATATGCAAATGTCACCAGCTGAGACACATGCAGCAAGCAGTCATAGATCATAGAGCAAGCAGTATACCAGACAGACAAGTTCTTTTTTTCTATAAAAGCACTTTTTTATGAAGAACGGAACTGTTTCCAAACTGACAAACAAACTTTCTAGTTACTCCCGTATCTCTGGTTCCACATGTAAAAAAATAAAATAAAAAAAATAAGATGCAGTGATGCACTTTGGATTACATCCCACATTTTGATAAGGGTTAACCAGAAAGCTGTTTAGATCTTACCATTTATCTTTGGAAATCTATGAGGAACAGCACTAAAGGCCTCACATTTTATTTCCTTGTTGTCAGCACCCAAACCATTCAGGTGATTAAATCACCTTTGAGCCAAAAGAGTTTGCGTATGGTTTCATTAATCCAACTGTCAAATCATGATTTAAAACCTGCTTTTCATGCCACAGAGGCTACTTTGATGAACTTCATCAGCTGAAGCTAAATATACCCAAATGTACCCAAATACCCAACAGCTATTTTATATTAACAATCCCATTGCATATATTTAATTACGTAATTTAAAAGGAGCGTTAAAATAAAATTTTACTAAAAAATATTCAAAAGAGGGCAAGGTGTTGCCAGACACTGTCATTTGCCAAACATTTTGAAAAGCAGCCTATTTTATTTACTCATGCTCTAGGAGCTGCAGGATGGACGGTGCGCTCCAGTCCCTCCTCATCAGAACAGTGACCACCACACACACAGCAAGGACACACAGCCTTTTTCCAATGGCCATCAAAGCCCACGTCTCTTCCCCTCTGCCGTGGACCCCCTTAATGCCCTGGACCCCTTCACCAGCAGGCCTGACTTTGGTGAAGGCCATGTCTATGGTAGAGCATTAATTCTCATCTTAACCCTTCAAAGTGATAGTTTCTGATAAAAATCAACCACAGTATTTCCCTTTATCCTAAATAAAGTCATCAGCCAAGACATGTTTGGGGTTATAAGACTAATGTTGTACAGAAATTGTTCTGTTTCGGTTTGAAAGACCCTACAGAGGATAGTGAGGACAGCTGAGAAGATCAGGGTCTCTCTCCCCTCTGTCACTGACATTTACATCACACACTGCATCCTCCACTACACCCCTCACATACTCTCTTCTCCCCCACACACCCCTTACACACTCCTCACACACCCTCTTCTCCCACACACACACTTCATCTCAAGTAGATTTGGACAACAGCAACTCAGCATAGTTCAAGTATGTGATCTACTCACTCCCTCCGCTCCTCCAAGGTACATCGTCTGGCTCTGCCATCCCTACACGCAAGACAAACCCAGTCTCTTTTGTGGTTCCCCGCTGGTGGAATGAGCTGCCTAAGCCAATCAGAGCAGCAGAAGACCTCTCTGTCTTCAAAAACCTCCTGAAGACTCATCTGTTCAGAGAGCATCTCCTCTCCTGATGCACTTCTATCTTCTTGCACTACTCCTGCATAAAGTTTTTAGCACTTATAACTCCCCTCTGGTTCTCACACTGTCCTGGAACTTGAGTGTTTAGTGGTATTGTAAGTCGCTTTAGGTAAAAGCATCTGCCAAATGAATGAAATAGAATGAGATATCATCACTTTGAACACTCCTTTAGCCTTGTAAAACAAAAGAAGCAAACTTCAGACACTAAACACATCTTGGCTGATCGACTGCATATAGGGGAAAAAAGTGTTGTCAATAGTGTCATTTATTGTTGAGTAAAGTAACTTTAGAAAAATAACTACCTTGTGTGCTTTGTTCTGTCTTCAGCAACTGAAAGTAGTTCACCGCTGCCCCTGCTGGCCAGCTCCCCAAAACCCAACAACAGCTTCATTTTCAAACGGGTTCCTCCTGAGGGCTGTGAGAAGATCAAGGCATTTGAGGAAATTTTGTGAGTCAACTTGTCTTCTGTATCCCTGATATCGAGTGGCAGATAAGACCCACTCATTACCTGTTGAATAGACACACCTACCTAACAGGTCTGAGCTCCACCTATGCTATACATCCACTATATAAATGTACAGTTACTGTAGCCCAATTGTTGCTACACAGTTTACCAGTCCTTTCTACCCCAGTGGTCAGTTTTTGATCATAGAACCGCTGTTAAGTTATTTGGGTTCTCACATTGACATGGTAGTGTGTGTGTGTGGTGCTAGTATGAGTATCAGGCAAAGTGGTGTTGCATAGGTTTTTATGAATGTCAGTGACTTTGTGGCTTACCTGCCAAAACTGTTCAGCCAAGAGTGGCTCTGTGGTCAGCAAGTGACCATTGATGAAGTATGGCTATGCAACAGATGGGCTACCCTTTCTAACTGTACACCAGCTAGGTGAAGCTGCAAGTCAGCAGTTTTTAACTAGAATGCATTTCCGTGAGAAAAAGTGAAGTGTGATTGTGCTCCAACACTTACAGAAACCTATTTTTGATGTGCATGGATGAAAATGGGCGTGGGTGCTATGAGTGTGGGTGTGTGAGACAAACAGCTGAGAGAATCAGCACAAAAATTGCTGGCTACCTTAACTTGCCACATTTTACTGTCAGGCTCATTCCACCCAGAACAGTGACAAATTTTTCACCCACAAACCACAACAAACAGTGATACATCTTTCTTTTCATAACTGGCCTGAGCTTCCGTGTCTTAAAGGAAGTTTATGAGTCTGCTGTGTCTTTAGCTATCACTGGATTGATTTTTTTGCTACGCGTTTCTTGCTTTGCCTTTGCCGTATCTGTGACGTCGCAATGCTTGCTCAGAGACTTTCTCTCCACTATACACTGTTAAGGCAACTCACTCCTTCGCTCTCTCTCCCCGTCCATTACGGAGGCGACTCTACCAAAAAAAAAAAAAATCTTTAAACGATCTATACTCAGCCCCTGATCATCGAATCGATAAGCTGTATACACATGCAATACACTTTACAGCAATTCTTAATGAACATTTTAGAGTTGGAACCATGCCAGTATCTCAAAAACTGTTGGATGAGAACTGGCACCAAATTTCAGCTATAAAAAGAATAATAATAATAATAAGAAAACTTAAGAAAAACAATAGTGTGATTGCTTCCGCAGTTTGGAGTGAGTCATTTGTGATGGTTTATGGTCCTAATATTGATTCTCTCTCCAGCCCTTGTAGGTCAAAAGGCTTCCCCGTCTTCTCCTGCCCTGACAGAAACAAAGTCAGGTTCATCCCAACCGGCTCAGGACCCTTCTGTCCTGTCAGACAGCTGGACTCCTCTTTCTTTCCCTCAGACTATGGGCCTGCCTCACAGAGCGGTCAGCCGAAGGGTCAGTTTAAGCAGGCTAGAGGGCGAGAGAGCCCCTCACCACACTGTTGGAGCCCCCACAGGACACTTCACTGCTAACCAAACAGACAGAGACAGCACCACCATCAGCAGCCCAGTGAATTTTCTGAAAGGTCAGCATAGATCTATAGGTTTAAAGGACTCCCCTGTTAAATCCCCCTGCAGTTCCTACATTACTATTATTTTACTTAAAGGAGAATTCCACCTACTTTTCAAAATTTCTGTCTAATTTATAAGTTAATATGTAAAGAAAGTCACTGATGTTGGTTTGACGTGAAATACTTAATTCTAAATAAATTTGCATAGTCGAACACAGTGGTGATGATGGGAACCAGACGTCAAACACAACTACCATCATTTTTTTCAGATTTACCACTATTTTACCATTATCAACAATACATACAAAAACTCAGAACACGTTTAAGTTCACTGGTGGTTTTGGAGAGTAAATGAAAGACATCGTGACCCTGGGGGCAATATACCACCACTGTAAAAAAAAATTGAGGCAGTTTCTCTACAGTGAACCATATTGCATCAAACCACTCTAAATGACTTTGTTTGCATCTCAGCTACTGAATTATGCTCAAAATCACAAAAATCGTTGGTATATAGATATCACCTCTGTCTTAAGAAAACCTCCAAACTGGTAACTTTACATCAATTCATAACTTCTTAATAGGACTTAATAAAACATTCTTGAATTTAAGTTTTTTCCTTAAGGTCCACTTATAAAATTTGCATGGTATATGTGAACACTGTTAGAGTTTCAAAGCCTGTCATTCACTCCTCAGGCTATATGATTCACACAAAAGCTAAGTTGCAGAATAGCTCATTCTGTATTCACAGTTTCTATGATGTATTGAAACAAACACCTTTACGTATTCAGCCCGGAGCTGTTTAACCTATCCCATTCATGTTGAATTTATAAGGAGTGTTTCAGCTCGAACTTCTTTTTGAATGAGGCACAATACAGGTTAGACAGTCAGTGGGTTTCTGACTTAATGGAAAATATAATCAACCTAGACTCAGAAAAACATACTTCAGTCTTTTATTACTTTTATATATTCATGCTTTTTATACGGTCACATTTATTTATGTATAAGTGGTATAGTATTATCTGGATGATACAAAAAAGTAGAAGTACAAAAGAAAATAGCTAGTCGTTTTTCACTTATAACGTTTCATGTTTAGCAGATGTATCTTAAGTGTTTCAATGGTGCTAGTGTATTAAACTAAGATTTATTTCGCTAAATAGAATCTTTTATCCCACTTTATATAAAGTAATCAGCCAGAAGGGAGGCATAACTGAATACAAAAACCTGACGACAATGTATTGCACTTGGTATTTAAGCTTACAGTGTTATTCAGAGGGTACACTATATTAAACATAATTCATTTTATTTTACTGAAGCAAAACTGGAACACTTTTTCATATGTTGCACAACCCAACACACAAAAATATCAGCTATGGCCTTAAATTGGTTTGTCAGTATAAGTATAGATGGTTAAATGTATTTACACAGTCAAACAGGCCAAAGTTGTATATGTATTTTTAGCTCTTGTGAGAACAGGACCATTGATATCCAGATGATCACTGAGCCGTAAGCGTCCTGTTTCACGCCAGCTAAGGCAAGAGCCTTTAAGTTCCAACCAAAGTATTTTCAGATTTAAGGCTTACGTTTTTGCAGCATTGGTTTAACTCCATAATGCGAGACTGAGTGTTTTCTACCACAACCTACGATACAGTGTTTGAATCTCCATGTGAAATTGACCACATTTAAAAAAATGAACTTGCTGTTGACATCTTTATACACAACTGTTTTAACCACAGGTCATTAAACAATGCTACTAAATAAATTTCTGAAGGTGAGGGGCTGCTGTCACACTTTTCTCTAGTAATTTTCAGGTTACTTTGTCACTGATGTTTCAAATTGCTGCATTGTTGAGACATGCAGAGTGACTTGATTTAAAATGGTTCGTTGTAGAGAAACATACTGTGGTGGTGATAAGAACCAGCCATCTGAAACATTTCATGCTTCTAAAAGATATGTCGCAGAAAGTTATTACATTAAATGGTTACAGGTATGATGCCTGTGCTGGCAAAAGAACCACCTAGTTACAGTGTAGAAAACCACGTAAAATTATTTCCACAAAGTGCTTATACATTTAGCAGTTATAATTAATAATAATCAATGATAGCGACACTTTTCTTTAACCAACATGATCAGAGGTTAAATTTCATGTGTGGGAATACTCGTCTTTTGCTGTGGTCTGCATGAAATGAATAAATAAATGAAAATTTTTTAAGGGTTATTAATATTTTTTACTCTTACCAACTCAGGTAACCAACACCTGAGACATGATTTATAAAATGTATTCTTAAAAATCCATTCCTGGTGGAGAGGTACATGCAAAACAGTCCTCAAAGAAAACATTGTGTGTGTGTGTGTGTGTGTGTATATATGCATGTAATGTATCCAACTATATGAGCCTGTTGGACATCTTGTGATTTATGATAGTTTTAAGATGAATGTTTTTGCCTAAAATACATTATTTCAAATCTATTAATGATGGAGGGGTATCGGAAATAATCCCCAAAGAAAACTTTTTTTTTTTCCATTCTTTGGACTGTTTCTGTGGAATTTACGGTTATTCATTCAAAGAAGTGTTTGTGAGGTCAGGTACTGATGTTTGATGAGAAGGCTGGCTTGCAATCTCTATTCCAGTTCATCCCAAAGGTGTTCAGCTGATCAAGGCAGATCTAGCTGGGCAGAAATTTCACAAACTGACTTGGAAAATTTGGTACCGTTTACACACGTGTTTACAACTCAATAATTAGAAGGGGGGTCCTCATACTTTTGACCATTTAGTGTACAAAACCTGAAAATAAGATTCAGTGACCTTTGGTTCCATTCACCACAACTGTAAAGAAATCCTTCTTAAATTTCTCTACAATAAACCATTTCACATCAAACCCACTCATGCATGACTCATCAATTGAATTATCCAAAATAAAGAACTGTTGGCATTCCCCTTGACCAAAAATAAAGAATTTTTCCTCACCAGCAACTGCTGTCTTCAGAGAAAATAAATGTCCTTCGACTAAGAAACAAAATCAAAAAAAGTTCAAATTATACCATAGTAGCACAAGAAAGTACACTGGAGCTACAAACAGCATTGCTTCAAAATGATAAACACTGGCACAGATATAAAAGTAATGAAGATTTCTAAGGGTTGATATGAAGGCAATGGTCTTGACTTTCCTTTGGCTCACAAATCTAAATCACACGTTCAGTTTTAAGGAGATTTGTTACAGTGTAAAGAAAAATTCATGCAACAAAAGCATCTTAGAGGTCCTATCTGTCCTTTGTGCAGCTAAAGCCGGCAGAGATAGAGAAGGGGCTTGAATCTTGGTTTATGCAGTAAGCAGCTCGTGCTCCTTGTCTGTTCTTCCCACTGCGTCTGGGTTGGTCAGAGGATCCAAATCAGCAAAAAGGTTAAACCAGGCAGAGCGATCCTTCATGGGTTCAGGAGTGTCTGTGCATAATTAAGACACACAATTACATTTTCAGGGCAAACTGCAGAATATTCAACAGAACATAAAAATACTTGATTATATGACTATTAAACTTAAAAGCACATAGTTGTCAGTCTCATATTACATATTATCTACATACATTAGATACATACTAGTTTAATAGCAGTTATCACATCATTTATAGCAGTTACTGAGCAATAGATCTTTACATTGATCTGTGAGTAAAATGTCATGATTATATGGTGTTTAATATGGATGCATGTACCTCTTGCTGTTGGTTTGGAAGTGATCTGACTGGCTCCAGTGGTTTGTTCAGTTAGGCCTGGGGTGCCCTGTGGATTGGTAGCCCAGCCTGAAAAAATGCAGGATTATTATTATTAGTTTAATAGCAGTTATCATGTCATGTATAGTATTTACTGAATAATAGGTCTTTACATTAATAACTGAGTAAAGGTCATAATTTAAAGGGTAATATACACTATATGGACAAAAGTATTGGGACACACATGCTTTTCAGGGTTTGGGCTAGGCCCCTTACTTCCAGTGAAGGGCTTAATCTTAATGCTTCAGCATACCAAGACATTTTGGACAACAC
>JBBPCZ010000001.1:2459224-2473195 GCA_037974445.1 Brycinus macrolepidotus
TATTTTTTTTAACGCGTTATTTTTTTTCAAATTAATTAATCGCAATTAACGCGTTAAATTCCCACCCCTAATATATACACACACACACACACACAAACACACACACACACACACACACACACACATTTATATATGTTTCAAGAAAATGTGACTGAAACACTGAACACAAACCTCCTCGCAGAACTTAAGGTCCACAGATTTGCTGTCACTTCTCACACAATCCAACATGCGGGTCTTCAGGCCAATTCCACACACGGCATTGCTGCTTAACTGGCATGTGCTCCAGTCTGGGGGAGTATTCACACACACACACACAGGGCAGCGCCCACCCTCATTAGGGCTGGCATCCTCATCAATCACGCAGTCCTAATTGAACATAGACAAACCGCTGCAACATACAAATGATAAACACCACTCATCCCAAATAAATGTCCTAAAGAATAAAACGCTTCATCAGTAACCCTCATTCTTAAAGCCATGCTGGAGACTTCACCATTCAGAGCTATTGGACTTAATAGGGTGGCATTAAATACAGAATGGCAGCAGTGCCAGCAAACCATTAGGAATGTCTAGAATTTGGTTTTCATTATACATTGGACTGTTGCTGCGTGTCTCTCTGGGGGAGATGGAGAACACTAAAAGGCTTTTCCAGCAATGATCTCAGCATAATGGTCTTACAGTGCAGCCTTAAAGGCCCATGAGCCTCTGGGAAAGAAACAACAGGACAATAGGCTAGAAATGTTCAGATCCTGAAAGAGTCTAGCTGAATGAGTCAGTTGTTAACCAGAAAAAGTCACATTTATTAATGCTAAAAATGCTACAGTGACGTGCCATTAAATGCATGACAAAATGCACAAGCTTATCACTCATGAATGTGTACAGTACTGAGGAGCTGTTCTGTTTGATCGGCCTTTAAAAGAGATTAGTAATGCTTAGACTAACAACTGAATAATCACATTGATTTATTGGTCTACTCAGGCTTATATATATATATATATATATATATTCGGTTATGTACCAATCCTGCTAACTACAAGTAAAAACAGTTACCGACCAACCAATGCAACTTCCATGCTGCAAAATTATGCTAATTATGAAAAAAATGTGGTAACAGCAACAAGAAGCCTGTACTTATTGACAAACAAAGGCCACCCTTCATCATGTTAAATAACACCACTGTTAAAGAGTTAGTAATTTGGCTAACAACATATAAAAGACAGTATTTACTGATTAGCAAAGACCATGATGTCAAATAATGCTACTACTAAGAAGTTTGATCAAATGTGCTGATGTGGCTAAAACCAAATGAAAGTCAGTAATTAGGAGGTCGACCTTGCATTACGATGCAAAATAATGGTACTGTTAAAGGGAGAGTGTGGACAAAAATGTCAATGTAGCTACAAACAAAAGCCTGTTAGCAAAGACTGACTTAAAACATGCACTGTATGGAAAAAAGTATTGGGATGCCTGACCATTAAACCAACAGGGACTTTAATGACACTGCATTCAAATACATAGACTTTAATTTAATATGCAGTTGGACCCTCCTTTGCAGCTATAACTGCTTCCACCCTTCTCTGAAGGCTTTCCACAAGATTTTGGAGTGTTTCTGGGGCACAGTCATGCTGGAATAGAAAAGGGCCTACCCAAAACTGTGTCCACAAAGTTGGAATAATGGCGTTGTCCAAAATGTCTTGGTATGCTGAAGCATTTAGATTGCCCTTTACTGGAAGTAAGAGGCCTAACCCAAACCCTGAAATACAGGTGTGTCCCAATACTTTTGTCCATATAGTGTATGTATAATGGTATTAAAGGGACAGTCTTAGAAAAAATGCTATGGATAACAACAAAAGGGCTGACTAGAAAAGGAAAACATGCATAATGCGACATGGCCTCCGGGTTATTTTTATGTAACAACATTCACACTTTTGGTAGCATTGTTGGCTGCATTGTGGGTACCTGTGATGTTGTAGCTGTAGTGGTAGCAGTTCTTGTTGAGAAGGCAGGGCTCCGTTTCCATGCTTTTAGGACACTCTCTCCCCTCCCTGGGCAGCCGCAGGGCATAGGCCGTCCTCTGCCTATCGCCTCGACCGCTACAGGGCTTTGGGACACACACACACACTTCATTAGCAGGCCTCTACACACACAAGCCACAGCATATGCTCACTTGTGAGTAATGCTTAAATGTGCTTAGCAGCTGATGATAAGAGCTTGGTGGTAGCAGATCACAGAAGAAAAATCTGCTCTCTTTTTCCTCCCCCCGGAGCCAGCCGAGTGTTGTTGGCGTAAGAGCGTCAAAGCGGGTCACTGTGATTTTTCCACTGCACCATTTTGGCCCCCCAACAGCGGACCAGGGGACCTCGCCGGGGCCATTTAGAGCCCCGAAAATAACAAGATCCCTCTCGTCGTAACCCAGATGAGAAAAAGAGAGAGAGGTTGAGAGAGTGAGACAGAAAGGAAAAGGGAGAGCGAGTGAGAGTGCTAGAGAGTTAAGAGAGAGACTGTGAGAGAGGAGATGAGGGCCAGTTTCTGAACACCAGGGCCGATGCAATGCTAATGTTTGCCTTTGCCTGGCCGCTGGCCCCAGATCCAGGTCCAGAGGGAAATGCCACTGGAATAACTTCGCTGGTTTGTGTCATGAACAACACATGGGGCATCGGCTGCAGACTCCACATGCAAAGCTAGATTGCAGGGGCGCTGTAATACCAGTGAATAGCGCGTGATTAATAACATCTCAGGATCGGGAAAAGGACTAAAAGCCTAAGTTGTTTTAAAGGGAAACTGGAATAAGTAGCTCAATCACAAATGCTAACAACAAGGAAAAGCCTGAAGCTACCAATCAGCTTGAAACACGAGGCTTTACACACTTCCATATACGTACAGTCAGCTCTGTAATTATTGGAACCCTTGGTAAGGGTGGGTAAAAAAGACTTTAATTAGCTCAATCTCACACTGAAAATATAATGAAATGTACCGTAAATGTAGTCTTGTATACCAAAACCCTTATTAAAAAAAGCATGTCACAATTATTGGCAAATCTAGAAATTGTAGAGGAAAAAGGAAAAAATGTAAATAAATGTGGCAATTTATATTTAATTTTTTTGTGATTAATTAGCATCAGTGTGAATTCCCCTAGTTATTCATCAATGGGAGGAAGATCCAAAAATACACTAATGAAAATGGGACAATAGTGTGACGACCTTAATAAATCAGGCAAAGGCCTTAAAAAAGTGACTGCCGCAGAAATCATTTTAGTAGATGGCAATAATGAATGAGAGTGTAGAGAACTCTCATTCTAAGGACTGGTCGTGGGCATGGAGAAGGATGTAAATGTTAATTGGGACTTTAACAAAAAAAATGGGAAACCAGAAGCTATACAAGAAATAAACTAAACACTGAACTAATGTGGGGCATAAGAGTGAAGTAAAACAAAACAAAGCAGAAGAAAACATAACAGAGATTAACAAGAACAAACCGGGAATGAACAGAGATAAGGCAGGAAAGAAATAGCAGGGCAGAACAGTACAAGACGGGACTAATGGGTAAAGAAGGAATCCAGGGTCAAAAACAAAGGCGAAAAACAGAGCAGAAAAACACAGAATCCAGAACAAAACACAGGGCAAAGACCAAGCCAAGAAACACTGAGACAAAAACACAGAAAACCGACATAGACTGAAACACAGGGCTATATATCTAGACAATAGGAGGACACAAGAACAAGACACAGTTGAACAGGATAACAAGGGGCTAAGGCACAGCTAAGACCAAAACAACAAACTCACATTAAAACACAAACACATGGCAAGGGTAAACAAAGACAGACAAGAAAACAGGGGAAAACAATGCGGAGAATGTCACACTAATGTGTATGCCCTCATTAAGCTATTTCCCTAATTTATCCTTGAAAGATATTGTTTGTTTGATAAAAAACACTCCACCAAACAAACTTACTTAAAAACCTTGTGAGGGTATAAAAATGTGTGATTCTCTTTAATAACTGTTGCTGCTATGTTTCCCTACAAAGAGTCTTGGAGAGTTGTGCGTACCTGGTCGACACACAATATTTCAGAAAATTCCCAGATCCACAGTTAGGGCAACACTTTATTCATTTTAAACAAACAGAGCTGTAGTGAACCTGACTGGAATAGAACTTGTTTCTTTTACCCTCCATGAACAGTGAAGAGGTTAGTGCACAATGAAGATGGTTACATGGGCAAAATTTTCTCCATGGTTGGAGAAGGGATGCAGAAGACGGTAACATTTTAGGGTCACCAAGTAGCCGAAACTACAACTGCATGGAGACATAAGTCAAATCGACAAGGTTTGGGGCAAGTGTGATGATTTACTTTTACCTGTTAGCTGCATTATCTTCACAGTTTTACTGCAAAACTAAAGAAGCAAACTTAGGACATGAAATGTCTTGAAAACTGTATACAAACTAACTTTAGGTCAGGAAGCCCTGACTTAAGAGATTTCCCTTCAGTATGCAGAGAATTGCTAATTGCTAAGATCCCATTAACATTTGAATTGACATCTGTTAAAGAGCTGTGGCCACAAAAATTCAGAGCTTATTCATTCAGGAAAGTTCTCAAATCCTTTCAGGAAAGGATTTGGAGAGCCACGGTTGCTCCAAGATTTGATTCCACGTGTTGGTAAATGGCCTGTTGTAGCACTGTGGTTATTTCCAGGCCTTGGATGCTGCAGCAGGAAAAAACACAAGCCTGCCAGTTGCCGCAATTCCTGATTGAGGTTAAGAGGATTGGGAGTATGATGATGGAGTCACGTGAAGTGATGTCACATGAGAACATTTTGCCATCTCTGGTCTAATTCTTTCTCTCTGATCAGGGCCAATGAATACTTCCGAAGCATTAGCTTTCATCAGCAAAATCACCATGAAAGGTAAAGGAATTTACCTCAGTCCTATCTTCTTTTCTTTCTTTTACTCTCATTAAATCAATCTGCACACTAAAATTACTTGTAGAGAATAAATCCAGTCAGAGTTAACCTGAATCTGATGCAGCTTGGTAATGTTAAATTTAACACCACTAACGCTGTTGATGCACCTGCTATGATAGGACAGACATGAACTTGATTTTATTGATAGTACAACCCACAAGTGTGAACAAGTAAGTGAGGTATGAGCAACAAGTCTTGATATTGGAGTCAAGTCCCAAGTTGTTACAAGTCTCAAGTTGATTTCCAAGTCCTGAGTCAGTACAGGCGAGTCTTAAGATGTGTCATGAGTCAATACAGGCAAGTATCAATTTGAGTACAAAGTCAATAAAAGCAAGTCTTAGGAAGAGTTCCAAATCAATACAGGCAAGTCTTAGGAAGTGTTTTGAGTCAATACAAGCAAGTCTCAAGTTGAGTCCGGAGTCAATACAGGCAAGCATCAATTTGATTCCGAGGTCAATAAAAACAAGTCTTAGGAAGAGCTCCAAATCAATACAGACAAGTCTTGTGAGTGTTGTGAGTCAATACAGGCAAGTCTCAAATTGAGCTCAAAATCAGTACAGGCAAATCTCAAGTTGGGTCCAGAGTCAATACAGGCGAGTCTTAAAATGTGTTCCAGGCCAATACAGGCAAGTATCAAATTGAGTCCCAAATCAATACGGACAAGTCTTAGAAAGTGTTCTGTGTCAATACAGAAAAATCTCAAGTTGGGTCCTGAGTCAACACAGGCAAGTTTCGAGTTGAACCCTGAGTCAATACAGGCAAGTCTTAGCAAGCATTCAGAGTTCTGTGCTAGCACAAGCAAGTCTCAAGTTGAGTCCTGAGTCTTTACAGGTGAGTCTCAGTGCAAGTTCTTGGTCAATATAAGTAAGTCTTAAGTCAAGTTCTAAGTTGATACATGCAAATCATATGTCGAGTCCCAGGTTCTAAACTTTACATCCTAAACAATTCAGCATTTGTTCTCCAAAAAGACATTAACAGTAATATAGTCCTTTTAAACCACAGCATGTAGAATATGGCAAATTAGTTATAACTAGCTTAGCTTGTTAGATTTATTGAGTATTCCCATTTAAGTTTGGCAAACATACTGCATGTATACTGCAAGTTTTTAAACAACACATGATGACGGCTGTAACTAAGATAAATTAAAAACAGCCAATAGTTTTAACAAAATGTAATTGACAAAACAACAGAAACCAAAACGACCACGCTGAACAAAATATACAGACAAGAGAGCAGAATGAAGGGGAATTTTGTGTGAGTTAAATCCTTTCAATAGAGTAAATTCTACTTTTGTTTACCTGAGGAAAATATTTAAATATGAATTGGGAAATTACTACAGTAAGACTGTAGTTTAGGTGCTAAGCAAAGGGTTTATTCCAACTCATTTGAATTTTGTTGCTTTACAGCTTATAGAGGCAGACTAAAACTCTCCCACTGGTCTTGCTGGTGTTCAAAAACAGTAACCATAGTTTCTGATGAAGTTGATGTTAGAGATCTACATCACATATATTTTCAGAGCAATTCTGGCAAAAATTAATTTCCATGATAATCATCCAGGTGCCTCTCTGTGCATTTTCTACGTCTCATCTCTTGCTTCTCCCCAAAAAACAAATACAAAAACAAGCAATTGAGAAAAGTCCATATTAGTTTGTTAGTTCCACAAGTAACCACAGCTTAAATCATTTGTCTCCACCACTCTCTTACTCAAAAGTCCGGTGGAAGAGCAGATGGTCAAATTGCAACGTTTCCATACATTTCTTTTCTTTTCCAGCACTAATTATGGAGCTGTTTACCTTGAACTCTTTAAAGTCCTCCAGGTTCCCAGTGGGTATCCCTGGCTGTGATGCAGGTCAGCTCTCTGTCCACTTCAGTACAACAGAGATAGAACGTGGAATTCAGCTCTTACCAGTTCACAGGGTGTCCAGGGACTCCAGTCGGACAAGACACAGTCCTCTGGGCAGGGGAGCCTGCTCTCCCGGGTTCCCACGGGCATCTCCTCTGGGTCACATAAGTAGTCCTCCACAGCATCGGTGGGGCCATCCACCGTGTTCAGCATACACCTGCATTAGAAGGAAAGGAATCAATAGGAATATATGAAGGGAGTTGCAAGATTAGTCTTAAATGCTGCAGTTCTGTTTCACTAGTGTCCTGTTAAAGCTGGGTTACTTTTTCTTGTGCAAATGCTGCGATTTTCCCTCTCCAGGCTCAGAGTACTGGCAGCTCTGCTTGGTTTTTCTCCAAAACACCTCAACGTTAAATCAATAAATCATAATTATCCACCATTTCTTGAGCTGAACCAGGTGTGTTAGATCAGGGAAAACAGTTCGAACACCCTAGTCAAATTAAATGTACTGGTGATTTTATAAGGGAGTACTTACACTAGGCTTGGTTGCCTTGTACCATGACCAAGCACAACTGTGCTCCCAACCCACTCCACCACTGGCCTGCACTCACATGTTCCAGACCCAAACATGTCATCACATCACACATCACATCCCATCCCACATCACATTGCTTTATCATTTTCGTTTAATGAGCTGCCAGATAACGGAGTGTGTTCTGTACCTTCAGAACCTGCAGTTTTTCTTAGCTCCTCACTACATTGATCAACAGTTCTCTGGCATTCAAGAGCATGAAGATAGTTGCCAGTCTTACCAAATATCTAAGATTTCTCAAGTTCAGGTTGTTCAGGTATTCATCTGCCCAAATTTCCAGCAAATACTGGACATCTGCCTTTTGCCATTGTTAAATGGGACAACCATATTCAAGCTTGACACCTGTTCAAGTGGGGCCAAGCTCAGTATGGAGCAATTACACAGACTGGACTTTGGGGATCAGTACAATACAGATTTCCTAATATGAGTACAAACTAAGTGAAAACAAATACACATCCTCTACAGAGAACACATTCTGGTATGCCATTTTTACCCATTTTTAATGCATAATTTCTATTTATTTGTGGATTGTACTCATTCCTTACTTACAGACATACATGTTTTATTGTGGATTTATTTTATTGTTTATTTATTATGCCTATGTGCTTGATTTTATGCACCTGATTGCAATAGGTGTGGCTGAAACATGTGAACTCACTGGTCATTGAACTGCCTCCTTTTTATTACACATGCTTTTGGCCATACTGTATGGTGTATAAAGATTCTATGACCATGACTGCCATACAGAATAGGCAGTGAACAACAGAGGCAGTGAAATACACAATGGTCAATTGTCCGTACCTGACTTTCCTTGTCTGCACTCCTTCACCACAGTTTTCCTTCAGGTCCACATTGCTGACCTTCCACATGCTCCACGGCTCTGCCACCCAAACATACTGACTACAGTTGCTTACACAAGGAACCACTTCGTACACCTGCGGCAGAGATACACGTGTACAACAGATGGGTCATAACAGCTGAAAAGATGAATAGCTGGTTTCTGTAACAGTCAGGCATTCAATTGCTTAAGGGTGCAGTAAAAATGAATGTATTAATGGCAGTGAGTAGGCTTACCTGAGCCTGTGCTCCAGCAGCATTTTAGGATTTGGAGAAAGGAGACATAAGAACACTGGCCAGAACATTTGTCAGAACTTAACATAATTACATAAACAAGCATGCTAACAAGAATGTATTTTTAGAAAACTGCAGAATTTCATGGCCTAGGCAGTAAAATAAACAGATCCTCAGGTTTTGTGCTAAAAATGTAAGTATGAATCTGGCCAAACTGACGAGATATAGTTGGAGGGGGGAAAACAAACATCTCAAATTCAAATCATCATGACCCCGATCCAGCTGTGATAATCTGTTTATAAACAGAAGGGGGGGGAAGTGTTTCATTTCGCGAATGAAAACACGTCTGAGAATGAACTCGCCACTGGTGGGCGGCTCAGAGGAGCTCAGACCTGATGAGAACCATTTCTAGAAGAAATTTAAATAGGGATGACAAGAAATGCTGGCTTCTTCCTTTTTGATTCACTTGAATACATCTGCACTTCTCTTCAAAACTTCAAATTCGAATTTTTCATTATAAAGCGGATAATTCTGGTCCTGTAATCAAATTGGTACTCAGGACCTCCTCACCTCAACTGCATTCTCTATAAAGGCTCCAATTCGCTAAAAACAGCTGTGATGTAAATGGAGTCATCTTCAACTGTTATGCTGCTTGTATGGACCACCGAGTTAAGTGGTAGATAAGGGGTTTTATTTAAACTGAGGATTTTCTTAACTAGCACTAAGCTGATCAGTTAGCTAACAGGCTTAGAGGCTCCTCCATTAGTATCATAGAATTTGAATTAAAGTACTTCATGATTCACTGTAAAACTGCGGTTCAAAACAGCAAAGAATGTCCTACATGCTTCAGATATCCATATTTGAGTTAGACCTGCCTTAGGCAGCAGTGAACCTAGACTGAATCTGAAATAGATTCCTGCTTCCTATATAGTGCGCTCTGTAAGTATCTACACCCAAATAGTGCACTGATTGTCCAGTATGGAAAAGTGACTGAACTCCAAAAGGCTATTTATTAGACATCAGCCATAACATTAAAGCCATTGACAGATAAAGTGAAAAACATTGGTTATCTTATTACAATGACCAGATACTACAACACACCTTCAGAGGTCTTATGTAGTCAACAGTCCAGAGCTGTTTTGGTGGCAGGACTGTAACTAATGACTGTAAGTCGCTCTGGATAAGGGTGTCTGCCAAATGCCGTTAATGTAATGTAATGAATATTAGACATGTGGTTTTAATGTGGATGCCAAACAACTTGGTGCAAGACTTAAAATCACATAGAGGTGCTAATGACAATTAGCACTGTCATCGCTGTGGTAGCAAAAACTATTAGGTTTTTGTGTTAAGCACACTATATTATGATGTGTT
The DNA here is from genome assembly GCA_037974445.1 of Brycinus macrolepidotus. Classification (NCBI taxonomy): domain Eukaryota; kingdom Metazoa; phylum Chordata; class Actinopteri; order Characiformes; family Alestidae; genus Brycinus; species Brycinus macrolepidotus. The sequence continues at coordinate 2,469,058 of JBBPCZ010000001.1, forward strand.
CATTATGACATGTCAAAAAGTTAAAAATGTAATGAAATGACTGCAGTTGACAGTGTATACAGTGATCATCGAATGCATATAGGTTTCTGGGCACCAGTAACATACTCTAAATGAACTACCTTTCCTGGCCAAAGAGTTTAACCCTGTGCTGTTCCTGGCTGTTGGGAAGCAAGTGGATCATTGCTACTTTCCAAAGGATCCACAGATCAAAAAGGAGCGTTTATTTGTCCTATATCTGAACAGATCAGTTTATTCTGTATTTCATCTTTGAAAGATGCTAAATACAGAGCAGCCAGTCAGGGCACAGGTCATTTACATATCAGCCCTAAAGGCACAGAAACAAAAATGGTCTGTTAAATTCTAAGGCATGAAGTGAGGTGGATAGCGGTCATGTAAAAATGAACAATGACTGTCTTTAGGATATAAAACCACATAAATATAAAACACAGTCAATAGTGTCATAAGGGTAAAAAAAAATAAACACAACAAATAAGTAGAATATGGGCCCTTTAGAGCATGTCCCTTACCTGATTGATGTGGTCGAGCTTGGGGCAGGGTCTCCCACCATTGTACGGTTTCTCTCTAAGCCATTTAGACCGTACTTTGACCCCACTGCCGCAGGACTTGCTGCAGCGTGACCAGTTGGACCACTCACTGAGCTTGCAATCAGAGGGGCAAGGGATGATGCACGCCTCCTCAATGTACCCTGAACACGAGACAGGTTGAAAGATCAAAAGTCTGAACTAAGGCACTATGAGTAAAGCTGGCAAATGCTCCACAGGTTTTTCATTGCATAGGAGTTGAGAAGGAATGATTGATTGAAGACAGTCTGCAGAAAAGAACTGAGATGTAGGAATTTTGAGGAACATTAGAGATGGAGCAGACTCCATCCAGCAAAGAGTGGAAATACAGACCCAGATCAAACAGAGACAAAGTCATTTTGCAAGCAACTGCTACTGAATGGCTCTACCACTGAACCATGGAGGACAAGCCACTTATTAATTTCTACTGAGTGGGCCCCTTACTGGAGGAGGGACCTTGACTGACTTTTGGTTTTAGCAATAGAGTGTGTTGTTTTTGGCAAAGTGCTACGTAAAGAAAGCCTCAAGCTCTCCAAATTGCTATGTCATTTGCTCACCAGACGCACGACTTTGCAGTCCAAAACTGTTTGGCTCTTCTTGAACAAAAGCTATGGGAGCAAAGAGGCCAGCAGTGCGCCCTCCAAAAAGCCTAAAGTGTATACTTTTTTTTGCAACTTGATGAGGACACAGATGTTAGTGTACGCTAGATTACTTTTATTAGTGTGACTCCGGAAGCAATCACACTATTATTCTTCTTAAGTTTTATTATTATTATCATACTTTTTATAGCTGTAATCTGGCGTCTCTTCTCTTCCTACAGTCAAAATGTTCTTTAACATTCGGTGTATTGTGCATGTATTCAGATTTTTGATCGGTTGATCAGGGGCCGAGCACTGATCGTTGTGGTCAAGTTGCCTCTGTAATGTATGGGGAGAGAGAGTGGAGGGGCGAGTCGCCTTTAATGTGTGTAGCAGGGAGAAAGTCTGTGACATCACGGCTTAATACTAAATGGAGGGACAGTAGCATAAATTTATACAAAGCTTCTTTAGTTAAGTTAACAATATTAAATAACGTTTTCAGCAAATATCGATCCAAATGCTGGCTAACAACCCACCCAACAAGTTAAAGTGGGGCCCACAAGGGCTTTACTTGAGTTAGGTGGGCTACAAGTGGGCATGGGCTTAGGTTAGGCTTTTAGGTGGGCTGGTGTTGGGCATGTGGGCAACCCATATGAATATAAGTTGGCTACAAATGGGCAAACCATGCACAGACAAAGCATGGGCACTACATGGGCCCCAACTGGGCTAAATTTTTCATAGAAAAAAACCCCCTCATATTGGAATGAAATTCCTATTTATATATTTGTTTAATTTATATAATAATGTATTATATATTCATTATAATAAATGTATTTATTTAATGAGTGGTTTATTTATGTATAGGCTAATGTCCTGGTACATTTGAACAATTTGAACAATTTTAATTAAATATAAATTTTATACAGCCAATGCTATTTTGCCCAACCAATTTTCTACTCTCTAAAAGAATCGGTGCTTCCGGCTGTGAGCGAAGCGCAAGCACGCGCTCACGTACAGCAGCGCCCATCCCCCACCCCTGACACAATTTCCACGCAAGCCTCTCAACCTTACATCGTTCCCGCTTCTTCTCGAGCCTGAGGTGAACTAGCGTATGACAGGTATCCCTAAAGTATTTTTATTTTAAAAGTGATTAAATATTCAAAAACAAAGTTGTCTAAACGAAGTTGACTCACGAGGGTTTTCAAGTTTAAATTAAATCTGTTTAGTTAGCTAATTTAGTTAGCTTTCTTGTTATATTGAAATATTGGCTGGCCGGCTGGTTGGTTAAATGAGCTATAACTCCTTGCTGTACTGAAATATTGGCTTGGTAGCCTGTTTTTTTGGTTAGATAAATTAGCTATCCTTCTTGCTAATGTTAGAAAAAATGACTATGTTTCACAGCCTGGAAACAGCACAACACTACAAAGAAATATTTGTTAAGTAGCTTGCTTACATTTTTATGCAGGAACAGGGCCGGAGCAAGACCCATTTTCAACCCAGGATTATAAAAATGATGTCTGTCAGTACAAACGGTGTAGTATTTCAATGTGTAACGATGGGAACTAAGCAGAAAGGAATATTTCATTTTAAAGGATAAAAAAACTAATTTCGCTGTGTGATATTATTTCAATGCATTTAGAGCTTTGGTATCATTAAAACAGATTTAATAAGTAACTGTGTAAGAAATCAGAGCTGACGTTTTTTTTTAATTTTGTGAAAAAAAAAATTCTTAGGTTAGAATATATCGTAATTGGGAATGAGACAGGACAGGAACTAGCTAGCTTTTAGTGAATGTAAACCAGTGAGGTAGCGCTAGTTGTGTAGCTAGCTTTGGTAATTAAACCTGGTTAAAGCATGATGTTGAACAGACGAATCTAATTTACTGTCAATATCAAGAATATTTCGATCTTATTTTGAGTGGTTGACAAGATATGGTTTAGAAGGATTTGGTTGTGCGCTTGTTAGCAAGGCAGTCGAACAGGCATTAGCAAGCTGTTTAAAAAAGTTACAAATGTCCAATTCTCCGTTTTTACTGTGCTCGTTGCATTTTAATGTTTGCACTTGTTGCATTTACAGTTAAAGTAAAAACACTGATGAAAGTCCATGTGCATGTCATGTGACTTTCTTTAGGGATTTTTTTAAATAATTGAGTGGAGACTGCAGACTAGAGGGGGCACCAGTTCGCAGTAAGTTTGAACAGATTCATAATATTTATAACAAGTTCTTTTCATACTAGATTAAACGAAGTTATTAAATGAAACATTTTTTGACAGAAATGTATGTTTAGACACTACATGTGAACAGACAGACAGACACACGGAGCAGGATTTAAATGCAAGTGCGCCGAGAAAAAGTGGAAAAATAAAACGTAGTTGTAGCTACAGTTTCAGCTCTTTTATACTATATAAAGTGAAAGAAACAAAAACTACAGTTTTAACTGGAAATGTGCTGAATCAAAACCAGGTGCTCGAAATAATACCCACAAGCAAACACGTTCTAATACACCCGTGATCAACTAGGAAGGGGGAACACGAAGTGTACACAAAACCCGGAAGTATGAGCGTTTTAGTCGGGAAGTGAACTACTAGGTAGTGGATACGCAGTGCAGACACTAGACCCGGAAGTAGGTCGTGGGCTAGCAGGGAAGTGCACAACTACACGAAAACCTAACGTGAGCTACTAAACATGAAGAGAAGACACAGAAACATGATCCCAGAAACAGACTTACCTCCCAGACTCAATATTCTGGGGACCGTGAATGTGGCACGACCGCCGAAGGGGGCGTGGCCGTGACAAAGTGGCCTGTTTGATGTTATATTTTAAGAATGGTGTGGTTATTTGGTTTAATTGAATGAATGCTAATTGTATTATTTGTATTATTATTTATTTATTTTCCCCCCTGTTTTTTACAGAACAGTGTTGACATATTTTTGGAGGTGGCAAAACTAGTCCCAGGTATTTATGGCAGGTTCTTGGACC
>JBBPCZ010000001.1:2491797-2505148 GCA_037974445.1 Brycinus macrolepidotus
CACTGGCATGGAATGGTTGTCATACTCACAGAGATGCTGATTTAAAAATAAATTGCAGTGGTCTCTTATTTTTTTCCGAAGCTGTATGTTATATATCACTTTCTATATATGTGTGTGTGCCTGTGTGTGTGTGTGTGTCAATTTATAGACATATATAAGAATGTCATATAATGTCATGACTTGGCCTGCAGTTTGCTGAGTGTAGTTTCCATTACTTGTTAGCTACATTAGCAGTGCAAAACTACTTCTGGAATATCTAAATGTGGGGCGATTGGGAGAATGGTGTAGATTCAGTTTGTCCACAGACACTTTAAGAGATGTGTAGCACCGACGGTTTGTTGCTGAAAGCCATCTGTGACATTAGAGCTGGTTTGGGGACCCCGCTAAGGCTGCACCATTTGTTTAGCACTCTCCTCCAGGCCCAGGCCCGGGCTTGAAGCCAAAGCCTGTCAGCTTCTCTCTACCTCCATATGCTCTCTCTGTCACTCTCCTCTGTGCCCAGCGCACACCAGCTGGGCCGGGGTTAACCAGTTCCCGCCATGAGTGAGACACTCATTCAGACTTCATTATGGCATGAGTGTGTGGCCATTTCACAGCACGTAGCGTGAAACCACAGATGCCGAAACTCAATACAGTCGCGCTACAGTAGGTGTGCTGTAAATATCAGACAAAACTGCTGTACATGGTGTAATGCTTTTAAGGGCATCTCCATGGAAACAAATGGTCATAGAAGGTGCCTGAATGAGTACCCTGAGCTTGAAATAAAGGAAAATATATGTATTCATACTGAAGGAAAAAAACAACTTCACCTGAGGAGGCTTGTTGGTAAGCCAGAGACACTGGTGTATGACAATTACAAAGGAAGCTTGAATAACGTTTTAATACATTTCTTTCATTTTTTAAAGTCTAAAAAGGTAAGAAGGAAACAGGAAGGAAATAAAAATAAAAAATATGATAATTCTGAGCAAAACAAGGAATTTTAATTTGGTCGAACAATAAATAAAAGCTTAAAGTTGCCCTAAAGGTGTAAAATAATCTATGTTGAATAATAACATATTTTAATGATCAATAAACTAATAAAATGGCTTAAGAACATCTTTATTCTCAGGTGAACATGTTTTCCACCGTCCTCACCTCCCATTCATGTCCCCCCACCATCCTCACATCACCACCCATATCCTACCACATTCTCACCTCATTTCTACCCTGGTTACACTGTGCTATTACCTTTGGTGAGCAACACTATTATAAAATGGCAAAAAGGAACACTGGAGAAATACACTTTCATACGTTTGAAGCTCAGACTGACTCAGACTCCAAGCAGACAGCTATTCACCAAAATCGGAGAATTGTCAATGCAGTAGTGAGTTAGGGTAGCTATTAAATTATTGACATTGCTTGCTACTACTAGTACTTTTTCACTACTCCTAAAGTTGGCAATTAGCTAGTTAACTGGCTGAACAGGCCGATTTTCATGTTTGGTGGGTGGCTGGTTATTGGTTGGGCCAGCTAGGAAGCATTAAGGCCCAAAAATATTTTGGATGACAATCACCGTCTTCATGAACGACCAACTAGTCAACTTCATTACAGCTAAACTTCATTATAACTAAACAAACCACCCACAACCATAATTAGAGGAGAAAAAAAAAACATTTTTGAAGATTGAATAGTTAATGTAGGTTAGATATCTGTCACGGCTGGCTCTGATGGGCCACACCCCAGTCCTTCACAGTACCGAGCCTGGTCCTTCTTCCTCTCCCCTCGCGGTACCTCATCACTCTTTGCTGCTTAAGCCCAGCTCGACTCAGAAACACTGCCCGTTCTCCAACCAGCTGGTTTTGCCTGTCTCTGTGTATGTTTGTCTTATATATCAGCAGTGATCCTGCTTTGAAAGTTATGCCAGGCTCTGCATCCTCTATCTTTAATAAGTAAAGTGGCATTTTTTTATCTTTAGCATGCTTCTTTTGTTTCATCTTCCCACCTGATTGTGTACAATAAACTGCAAGTGTGTCTCTGTAATTCGACCAGCTAAGACATGACAATTTCTAGGGCTAGTGGACTGTGATGTTCTTGTCAGTTTTTCAAGGTTTTTTTGCTGCCAGCTACTACTATGCACCAGGAAAAACAGTGGAGTAATGTATTGTTAAATGCATTGTTAAAAAGGTTCTTGTTCTTTTCCTTTTCATGACTGATGGAGACATGCAAATATATAACATAGTGATACTTTCCACAAAACCTGTGACAATCTATGGATAAGATAAGACTGTCACACGCACCAGGCATGTGAGGCGCACGAGGTCTCGGGAGTGACGTCATCACGTGTATATAAACAGGAAGCAGGTGTTTCCCGGTGTTCAGTCATTGAGTCCCTATGCCAGCCCTTCCAGTGTTGGTTCATCCTCGGTACCGTGAGTGCTCCAGTCTCTCTCTCATCTCTCTATCTACTCTCCCTGTGTGCGTGTGAGAACGTTGGTTCCTGGTGAGAACCTTTACTCTCTAAACGAGCATTCTCAGAGCAAGGCGCATAGTCAAACCGACTCTCTCGTGTGTACCCGCGATTGGGTTATTCCCACTATGCTACACTGGGCTAACTTTGGTTCAGGTACGTTTCTGTCGTTTGTGACAAAGACAAGATAGGATAACCCCAATTGATATGGCAGCAAAGTGGACAGTACAAAAGAAGAAAGTAGAAGCAGTAAGTTAAAATAACCAATATATAAAAAGATATACAACTCAACATTATAATATAAAATTACCCAATGCATATATTACAAAATTATAAATGGAGAGCCTTTTCAGAACTTTATTCATTAAAGGTGAAAAAAGTTATGCCAAAGTTGTGCCTTTACCTATGACGGCCTTCCTTTTTGTACTTTTCCAGTGGCAATGAACTTCTTTTAATGGTCAGAAATCTTTAGTAGGCACTTCAGTGGGACTTCAGTATTTGAGTCATTGTATTGTTTTAACACACATTATCAAATTTTAAAATCTAGATAAAAGCTAAATAAAATTTTCAAGGAGGATGCAGTACATCTTTTGGAAGAAAGTTATGAAGTTTCAGAGTACAAACTCACGTGGCACATGGTGGGATGCTGTCCCCTAACGGGTCGCAGAGCTGGCTATCTTCCAGTGATGGGCACTCTGTTCCTACACCCAAAGGAAGCTGTTGAACCTGTCTGCTGCGGGTGCGGGTGCCTTTCGGGACACTGGGGTCAGCACATGTTTTTGAACAAGGTCCCCACTGGCCCCATTCACTGACCACACAATCCTTGGGAATCAGGCAGGACTGAAACATGTCTGGGAGGCTCCAGTGGGGGCACTGGCTGCAATGAGACACAAAACCAGTTAGAGTTAGCATCGGGGGCGCTCAGCCTCAGACATCTTAAACAATATACATATTTTCATACTTTTCTCTTTCACAATAATTCAAACAACGACAAGAAAGTGAGCGAGGAAAACACAAATGATTATTCCCTATTTATAAATAACTAAAGCTTTTCTAATGTAAATGATAATATATTATTCTGGTCAGCTTATTTTAATTTTTTTTTGTAGTACATATGGTACTACATAGTGACGTATGGTGGTGGATCTATGAAGCTGAGCTATTTTTCTTCCAAAGGCTCTGGGATACAATACCAAGACATTTTAGATCAACATCTGTCTGCTAAGAAACTTACCAAAGAATTACCAAACTCATGGCCAATCCACCATACCTGATCTAAACCCCATTGAAAACCCATCAACTGAGCTGAAGAGGATATCCTATGCAGATCCTCATGGATTTAGAACGGGGAAATTGTCTCAGATTATTAGTTCTTCAAACACATAATACAATACAAGGGAGACTTGGTGTGGCTATCTTGGCAAAAAAGGGAGAGGGTGCACCAAGTATTATATGTGAATAGTTTTTTACAGTAACTGGGATGTGGTTTTGAGAAAAAAAGGATTTATTTATTCGTCTGAAAAATCTGAGCTCACCGAAAAGTTTAGATGCATTTCTTAGTTTCAGTGTAAGTAACAACAAGCTGAAAAAACAATAAAGCTATTTTTTGCATCATTTTTCACTTTTTCAAGGGTGCCAATCATTCTAAAGGGCAAATAATTACTATATTCTACATCCCTTCAGTGTCTAATACCACATTAATGGTATTCATATAGCCTCATGACAAAACGACAAAGCGTTTACTGATAAGTTTCTAATCAGTCTTGTTTTGCAAAATGGCTAGTAATCAATTTGGGGGCTTTTAAAGACCCTTCAATGAACAGTAATTCAATGATGAAACATAAAAAAGTGCAGCATTTTCTCTTTGTTTCCTGAGGCAAATCTGCTGACAGATTAGAGTTAATTACAGACTGTGTCTGTTCCAGTAGGCTTCATTTAGCAACACTTCCATTAGCCACTGCTACTACAATTTTTTTGTTTTGCACCCATTTTCTGGCAAGTCTACGGCACTAAAATGGCTTGTAGTACAGCCCTGTCATAAGAGATGAGACACTACAAGTCAATCAGGCTACAAAAGGTGAAATACACTATATGGACAAAAGTATTGGGACACACAAATATTGGCTAGCCCCCTTACTTCCAGTGAAGGGCAATCTTAATGCTTCAACATACCAAGACATTAGGACAACGGCATGCTTCCAACTTTGTGGACAAAGTTTGGGCAAGGCCCTTTTATATTCCAGCATGACTGTGCCCCAGTGCACAAAGCAAGGTCCATAAAGACATGGTTGGAGTTCGATGTAGAAGAACCTGACTTGCTCTCACAGAGCCTTGACCTCAACCCCATCCAACACCTTTGGGATGAACTGGAACAGAGATTGTAAGCCAGGCCTTCTTGTTCAACATCAGTGCCTGACCTCATAAATGCTCTACAGAATGAATGGGCACAAATTCCCACAGTAACACTCCACAATCCTGTGGAACACCTTCCAAGAAGAGTAGAAGCTGTTATAGCTGCAAAGGTGGGACCAACTCCATATTAAAGTCTATATATTTGAATGCCATGTCATTAAAGTCCCTGTTGCTGTAATGGTCAGGTGTCCCAATGCTTTTGTCAATATAGTGTACCACTAGCCAGTTATAGCAAAGGAAGCGAGACACTGTTAGCCAGTCACAGTGAAGAAGGAGAGATTCCATTAACAAATCCTGAGGTAGGAGACTAACCAATCACAATGGAGAAGGCATGATCATACACACTTAAAATAAAGGTGCCAAAAAAAGGGTTCTCTACACGATGCCAGAGAAGAACCACATGTGGTTCCCTAACAAACTTCAGTGGAATGGTAATCACAAAAAATATATTCTTTGCCACTAATAAATTCAGTCTTGTTGAAGTTTTAACACTTCTATGCAAACGGACAGAATCATCATCTTTAGTGTGGTCAGTTCCACCTCTCCAGCAACCCATCACTCCCATTTCTGCGCATTTTTCAACCACAGTGGAGTTATTTGAAATGCCAAAACAGAGGTAGCCCTCAATGGCCACCACAGGTATCTCGATGGCGGGTCTCCCCACTCTGCGTGTCACTGATTGCGTGAGTGCCTGTAACGCCTGTGTTAGATTGGTTTGCACCCTTCCCGTGTCAAGTCCAGTTAAGCTGGAAAGTGAATCTATTGAATCTATTGCTGATGGCTGATTGTTTTCCATGTCATCTGCTAAACCAGAAAAATGTGCAACAAGCTCTTCTGTTGCCAAACATAAAATACAGACAAATATCTCCTCATCTCCTATCACATTAACCGTGAAACCTAGAGCAAGTTATGCTTTGCCACATTTCCTTTTGTCTTGTTTTTTTGCCAGTTATCGGCACTCGCCTCGTTTCTCTCAGAAGCATCACCTGTTTTTCTTTTAGTACCTGTTAAATATCTGTCCATTTTTACCCTCTAAGGCTCTGACAGCAGTGAATGAGCAGATTGCTAACGTAACCGATGTGAATTCTTTGTTCCGCCGTGAAAATGAATCGGATGTTAAACATTAGTTCTGTATGACCTTCCCCAAGGTCTCTTGCGCCCCACCTGTCATGACTCTGTGCCCCATCAGAATCCCTGCGCTAAATGAACAAATCACTCAGCTGAATGGGTTCTGATAAGGCCCTGAACAAGAAAGTGACTTCGTTAGTGAAGGCCTGCCTAGATGAGCGGTCTGACAGTTGTGAATTGTCAATTGAGTTTTTCACCCAAACATGCAATGTAATTGCCAGGGGCACTATTGCATTTGAATAAAGAGACAAAAACCCATGGCAATACGAAATGCAATTCAGTGTCTTGTTATTCTATTTATTATTCAAAATAAATTAAGGATTGCATCAACACTTTGCACATTGAATTGCCAGTTGCAAAATGTATCTTCAAATTGCATGCTCAGATTGAATATTGAATGGACAATTGCAAAATTAATTGCTATTTGAATAAAGAGGCAAAAAACCCATGGCAATACGAAATGCAATTCAGTGAATTGCTATTCTTTTGTTTATTCAAAATATTTTGAAATGAATTAAGGATTGCATCAGCACTTTGCACATTGAATTGCCAATCGCAAAATGTATTTTCAAATTACATTCTCAGACTGAATATTGAATTGAAGTGCATGCTCTGATTGAATATTGAATTGCCAATTGCAAAATGAATAGTCATTTGAATTTTTGTGCTTATAATCTTCCATATTAAAGAAGCTTTTATGACACCTTTTTTGTTAGGAGCATGCCAGAGAGTCATATTGCAGGAGGTATGCACCAGTGAAGGTTGCTTATATAGGCAGCACAGCTTACCCTAAAGTTTCATCATAATATGGTTCTGAAAAAGTTATCAGCACATCTGTACTGCATACTGCAATCCAGTGTTTCTGGGATTACAAAGCGTGAAATATCTACTCTACATCACTGTGCTGTGGTTCAGTTTTTTTATTCAATTCTGTGTTTGATGGCACAGTGTGCATGAATTTCACTGTGGAAGGTACTGGAAGCAGCCTACATAGCCCTGTGGGAAGTAATGGCAGATTCAAATACACACTGTTTAAATACAGCAAAGATCAACACTTTCTCAACACAATTTTTTACCTCACAGTAAGTCATACTGAGTCCTAAATCATATCCACAAGTCTGCACCACCTTAATGAAGAACTAGAAGCTGTATGAGTATGTTAAGAAATGATTTTTCCACAAACAAGTTGGGTGACTATTGACTTCTAGTGTTTGTTAAAAATGTTATTCGTAGTATTGTAGCTCCAGCAACACTCAAGAGGCTAAATTGACACTTTGAACATGTCTTGGCTGACTGACTATATAAAACTGAGTAAAGTTGGTTTGTTCCCCAAACTATCCCTTTAATACAACAAGAAGTTCCAGACCACTGAACGGTAGTTTGTCAGTAGATTATCACCATCTGTGCTTCACCCCTCAGCTCCAATGGCGTGGTACTACCAGCCAATTACAGCTTAGGAAATTGCTGATTACAGACGCAGAAAGAGAGATACAACTAACCAATCATAGCACAGGAGAAGCTGCCAGCCAATTACAGCAAGATTCCACCAACATTCAGGTATGTGTGCAGGGTTGCCAACTCTCACGCATCTGGCGTGACAGTCACGCATTCAGCCTCAATCTCACGCTCTCACGCTCAAGAAAGAAATCTCACGCCAAATCTGACATTCTTCTGTGTTGTAATTTTTTTCACTCATTTAAAAAAATGATTTGCTGAAAACACCGGTTTCAGAGATGTTTATTTGTTACACATAGATGATAAGCATGTGTAAAACGTAAAGCGAGAAAGGTTGTATCTCTCCACAACCCCCCCACCCACACCCCCCACCCCCCCGTCTGTTCGATTCAGTTCCATAATAAAATGTAGGAGTGGATGAAATAAGAAATGATAAAGCAAAACACATTGTCATGTGTGGGCCAGCTAAGAGATTAGATGTTTGGTTCTTAGATGCCGTTACAGATAGCCCTCCACAAAAAGAAGTTGAATCAATACCAATTCTTGAAAAAAAAACTCAATACACTCAAGCACATCAAACAAAATGGAAACAGAACGGTTCGGAGGACTATTAGCAAGAGTCACAGAGCAATTGCTTCAGAGGAAAGTTTGTTCCACTTTTTGGAAGTGGCAAAGCAAGTATGAATATTTCAGAGGCAGAAATAAACAAGTCAAAGATTAATATTTATGCTTCTGGGAGCATGTGAGTTGTTTTGGTGGTTTCTTTGAAATATCGTAGCCCTACCACCGCAGAAGTCGGCATCAGCAAAGAATTAATGAACGGATTTTGTACATAACTGTTAACGTCTTGATATGATGCACTGGTGTAACCTAAGGGCTAACCAGCTGGATATGTTTATTTCTTAATATTCTGTGGGCTATTTGATTATTCTGTTTTATTTCATTTAGTAACACTTTAAATGAACCCAGCTTCCTAACATTGATACAAACATAGCAGATGTCATAATCTGTCATGAGATGTCATTAGGCAGTGTACAGAGAGGCTCACAAACCAACAAAATGTCTCTTAATGTGGACAAAACAAAAGAAATGGTTACTGATTTCATTAGAGCACACCGTGATCACTCTCTGCTGAACTCCAACGGGTGCTCTGTGGAAATCAAGTCAACAGTCAAGTCAAAACCAACAACAAAGTTAAAACTGACGGCCTAGTGAAAAGCTAACAACCAAACGAAAGCTAATAACTTAGCAAAAGCTATCAACAGAACAAATAATAATGAAAGTGAAAGCTAAGAACTAAGAAAAAGCTAGCAACTGAGTGAAAACTAATGAAAGATCGAATACTAAAAACTTAGGCCTCATCCACACGGACGGTCAAATCTTGGATAAACGAACACACTCTGGACGCCATATGCGTTTTTGTTGAGTTTTGTAGCTGCGTTTGGTTGACTTCAGTGAGGTGTTACATTGACGTTCGTTTGATGCTGTTTAACGCCAGCCTGCAGCCCAATTTGTAGTTTTGTGTATTTACCTGTGGGGGCAGTAATTATTCTGTCCAAAGTGTTTACATGTGGGTCGTCTTTGAGGATAGTTCTGCACTGAAACAGGGATCCAGCTGTAGTCAACATTATTGTCAACATTATAAGGCATGATAGAAGGGCTGCGGGTGCTGCTGGATTAACAGCATTAACTGTAGGACCCAATGGTTCAGAGGAGATGGTGGAAGAGCTGTATGTGAGGCTTTTAATGGCATGAGAAGAAAGGTTAGTGCCAGGGTAAAATGAATGGTAAGGTGGAGGTGGGTAGAATGTGGATGTGGTGTGTGAAGAGGGCGCAGGAAAGGCTGGTGACTGTAGCTGCGATGTTGAGTATTCATGAGACATATTCATGGGACAAGAATCATGGGACATATTCGGTCCTCCAGAACCTCAACCGAACGCCATGTAAACGCAGTAGCAACGTTTTCTTTGCATTCATCGGGATTTCGGTAGAAATTGACGCCAAGAAAACGTTGCATGCAGCATTTATTTGACGTCATCTGAACGCACAACCGACCGAACGCAGGTGATGAACGCCCGTGTGGACGTTTTGATTTGCTCCGACGAGCAGAAAAATGGTCGCCGTTCAGTCCACGCTCACCTGACGCCACGAACGCCAGAAAAACGCCTGATTCAGACGTCCCTGTGGACGAGGCCTTAGTGAAAGCTAAAAACTCAGTAAACAACCAAGCAATAACTAACAGTAGAGCAAAGGCTAACAAAAGAGAGAAAGGTAATTCCTGAGTGAAAGCTAACAGTCAAATACTAGATGAACAAAAGCTAAGGACTGAGGACAAAACTAACAACTAAGCTAAAACTAACAACGCAGCAAAGCTAACAACTGAGTGAAATCTGTGCATGGCTCTCTGTCTGTCTGCCTGCTGCCCTTTCATTACAGTTTTCTCTGAATGCACATCTAGCTGTAAAGTGAAAGCGACTTTTACTTTCTTTAAGAAGTAAACAATCTGGATAAGATTTTTAGTTAGTGTACAAGGCATGTAGAACCTTTTTCAATCATTTTTCCCCTTTCACACTGTTTATTTCAGCTTCAGTGGCATAGCAGACTGAGAGTGTTGGACTGAAGGTTGTCAATCCTATATGTTTATTAGAATATCAGGACCTCGTTCAGATAGTACTCAGACATTGATCAGATCTGATCAATGTTTTTAAGCAGTTTTATTATATATGTCCAAAAAGGCCTCTTCACAGAGGTCACAGAAACAGAGGCCTCTGAAGAAGGAAACTGGAGATTTGTCGGGCTGATATGGACCAAATGGGACCAGTTCTTCCTCTGCCCATTTCTAGAAAGCCAAACTCCTTGGAAGAAGTCCAGACCACAGAGCAGCCCTGACATCCTAAAACAAAGGACTTTACACTCCGGGAAACCTTCAATACACTGCAAATGCAACCTGTGAAAAAAAGTCCTGGTTTTGAGAAAGTTAATATACTAATGACACAGGGTCACGGAGGATTTCGCTCTTTTATTGCCTAAACCTTTTTCACCGTCCCTGTCACTTGTGTACAGTGCAAGTCAAACACTACAAAGAAGACAACAGGCTTTCCATTCTGTCTCAGCTCTTTTTAATGACTGCAGCGAGAGTGAGGACTTTGTCATTTGATTTTTTTTAACAGTGAGTGCTGGCCCAGATTCCATGCATGTCAGGAAGTCAGGAGGATATATAGTTGTCACAGGCATGGTGGAAAATAGACATCAGAAATAGAGACCGCTTTGACAGCCTAGCAGAGTGAGGGAGAGAGAGGGAGAGAGAGAGAGAGTGCAGAACAATTGTCCCCTGCCTGTCAGCCCCTTGACAAATGGCCCAGAAGGAGCACTCAGACAAACAGCTACAGCAGAGCTGAGATGCTCCCGGCTCTGGTGCAGCAGAAGGAAGGTCGAAACAAATTGACCCTCATGCAGTTTTTTCTTTTTGGAGATGAGGCGGGTTCAATAAACCTTACAGATCCAGAATTATTACTGTGGTTTTGTTCCATCAGAAGCAGTCCTGACCTCCCTGGGGCCCTAAGCGAAAATGAGAGTAAGATTTGTTCAGTTTTCAGTGTCGCTTAAAACTGGCTTGATAGAGGAGGGGGGTTGTGTGCCAATTGTCTTGTTTTGTCACTGAGGGGGTAGTTCTGATTTGTTGGTGGGGATTTTGATTTATCAACCAGCGACCAGGATGGGAAGGTTTGGAATGATTTGAAGAAAACATTAATTCACCCAAAGGCCCTTTGTCAGAGAAGGCCTCAAGCATTTGCCTACCTATGGTTAAACCACCTATGCATTACATATACATCATACAACTATTTAATAAAATTAGATCATAAATTACAGATACAGCACAAAGCACGTTTACATTCAATTCTACAGTGATAGATTTCCACTTTTTTGGTTTCCATGATAAAAATGTAAAAATGTTTTTTTTTTTCTGCAAACTGTAGACACAATAACTTTTTATTATATTTAAATCATAAGACAATATCTCCTTATCTGTTTAAGATGTGGTAAATATTTCTAAGATTTCTTATAGATGAAATGTGACACAGAAGTGGGTATTTAATAATGATGTGTGGGTGCCAAAGTTATGGTGGGTTCAGGTCAGTTTATTAGAAAATTTTGGGGGTGAAAACTTATAGAAAATTTGTGGGTCGGGTCAGGTTTGGGATGTTTTAGCAGGTTGGGGAAGTTGGCCTTCATACTTTGTTGGGTGGGTGCATGCCATAAAAATCCCTAACCCATGCATTCCCAGTATTTAATTATCTAATATGATCCCTGCTATTATGATCATCTAAAAAGCAACCAATAGAAGCAGCATGGAATGATCTATGTATGTTTATATGATCTCTATGCCCCTGGTGTTTGTATTAGAAGAAAATAAATAAGGTGGATAGTTATTAAAGAGCTACTAACCTGAGTGGCACAGTGCTCCCATTGCGATGGACGCAGATCACCTGCCTGGCCCGGTATCCCACTTCAATGCTCCACAGGTTGCTTTCCTGCCGGTTCAGCCTGTTGCGGTTCCTCTTGCTCTTGATCAACTCGCGCGTCTCTGGGTCCTTAGCTCCCTTGCGCTCTTTGATCTTCCTGCGGTGGGCCTGGCGGGCGGCTCGCTGGGCTGGAGGAAGTGATGGGGCCTCAGAGGCCTCAGGGGGGGCTGGTGGGAGATTACACCCTCCCCAGCCACCCACACGCAAGCTGAAGAGAGTCTCGCGGCCCTCACAGGGCCTGGGCGCACACGTGCAAAACTCAGTCAGGTTAGGGCATGCAAGGCCGCCGAAAAGTGGAGGGGTCACGACTGATCGCACTCGGTTTTGAAGGCCCAGGCCACATGTTTTAGAACAGGCTGTCCAGGGACTGAAGTGGGAAACCACACAGTCCCGCGGGCACGGGATGAGACAGGCCTGCTCCAGGCGGGGCCGTGGCTCAAAGTACTCACAGATGGCATCATCAGCGGGCAAGCCGTCTGCCTTCAGAATGCAACTCACTTCCCTGGTCTGGATGCCCTCCTCGCCCTGTGGACAGGGACCCGAGCGTACCCCACCACCACGAGGCACAACAGGTGCACAGCGGTTCCAGTCACCCAGCCGCCAGTCATAAAGCTCCCTGTGCCAGTCACAAACACGGAAGCAGCTCTGCTGGTTGGCAGGCCGTGCTGACTGGAGGCAGTTAGTGGGCAGTGTAGTCCATCCCTCCATGTGGGCACACCAAACCGCTCGGCTCTGGCTGCCTCCGGGGCCACACTCGCTGCCCATACACCGCCCCCATGGACCTTAAAACAATGGAACAGGAACGTAAGAGTATGCTAGGGTAAGCACATTTAGGACCAATTTCCCAGGCATGGATGAAGCCAATTCGTCTAAATTATAATGCCAGCAGTGAATCACTGCTGTCTGGAAAAACACTGTTTGGAGCAGGTGTGGTCAATTAGAGCTCGAACTAAACTGGGAAGGTAGATGTTCAGGAGCTGGGTTAGTGGCCTCTGGTCTAGCCTGAGGCTTAATCTTGGTCTGGGAAAGTGGCCAATGCAGCTTAAACACACAGACAGTTTTATGCAAAACTATGGACATTTCATTTACATATTTTGTTGTTTTTCTAGGTAAAAAGAAGCTAACCACATTTGCATGGAACAAACTCATTTGCCATACATCTGAAAACTTTAATGCACAATTATTACTAATTTGCTAAACATGTAAATGTCAAATGAAACTTAAAATGTCACGTGTATAAGTTTGGACACACATTCAACTCAGTTTGTAATAAGACCCCCTCCAAACATTCCTTGAACCAACTAAGGCCACGTTTACACTGTCAGTTAAATGTGACCCAATTCCGATTTTTTGCTCATATGTGACACAGATCGGATCTGTTCCATGA
>JBBPCZ010000001.1:2505248-2519827 GCA_037974445.1 Brycinus macrolepidotus
GGAGCAGTGTGTGGGGACGGTACCTTGCTCAAGGGTACCTCAGAGGTGCCACTAGCAGTCTTGGGATTCAAACCCACGACTTTCTGATTGCAGGGCGAACGCCCTAACCACTAGGCCCCAGCAGCAGCAACAATATTATTGTTATTAAGATGTTTTTTCTAAATAATGATTTTTTCACAAACATTCAAAATTCCCCAAAGTTAACCCTGGGTGGTAGTAGCCCGATGTGAACCCGATGACCACAAAGTCGCAGTTTCAAACCCCACTTTCTACCATTGTGTCCTTGAGCAAGACACTTAACCCTCAGTTGTTCCAGGGGGACTCTCCCTGTAACTAACGATTGTAAGTCGCTCTGGATAAGAGCATCCGCCAAATGCTCCCTTTAACCCAGTGAGAACCACTGCCTTAAACAAAACAGTAACCTACAAATATCTGAGTAAAACATTCAATAATTGAGGCTGCTATGCGGTAGGGGATTCAGTATTTTTATTTCTTTTTGTTTTTGTTCTCATCATACACAGGTTTGCATGAACCAGTATTCTGCACTTTCTTTTGCAGAGTTCACTGATTCCCAACTGGACACGAAAGAATGCTAAGAGGTCATTCAACAATGGGGCTTTGGCTGTGTTTGGATCTAAAACATTGAAACAGTCTGAAGCTAACATCTCCAGCATATGAGAGCTCCAGCTATGTTAATGAAATGAAGCGGAACATGGGGCTTGTGGAGCTCCATTATATTTTCCGTGCAGCCGCATGAATGCTGAGCGAGAAAAGCAGATGAAATTAGTCACACTTTAATCATAGCTCATTACCTGCTGGTGTGTACCACTGGCAGCAGAAACGTGCCTCAAATTCCAAAGCACAGAGAGCACATAACACACTCTCAGCTGTTCACAGCACATTGGAGAATGCAGACTAATTGCTGAGAGCCAGCTTTTATGTGAAGGCGAGTGCATTTATCTTTTTGTCCAAACAAAATATGAGGAAAATGTCAGGACACGGCCAGCACTGAGGGCTTCTGAAGGAATTTCAAATAGGCTATCGAAACAGCCAAGTCATGAAAATGTCCACTGGCAAGCTGGTCTAGACTACTTCGGCAGGCATTTGAAATAGATCAATAGGGGCTAATTGAGTCAGACGGAGTCAGGTAGACTACACCGGAATTCCACACTTCTCCCATTAGTCTTCATTATACTCTGTGACTGCTGGGTTACATCAGCTAAGTCACCCAAGGGTCTGCTTTTGTGTCTCACCATCCATTTTAAACTAAATCATAAATGTCCCCGGGTATATCTCTAGCTCAGAAACAGCTTGCTAATTTATTTAATATTCATTATTTTAATTTATTATTGGCCCCCATGAGACAGAAGGTTCATCATCAGTGGGAACCTTTTTCCAGCAAAGTAATCATGAATGACGAGACCAGGCAAGCCTAGCTTAGCCAGACCACAACCACAGTCTGTGGGGGATACTGCTTCCCCTAATGTTTCGATGTGTCTCATCTATATAACTAGCGTTGTAAGATTAAAGGCTTATGCTGGCATTTGACAGTATTCACAAATTTATATCATTCTTCATGTTCTCTCACTACAATACCCAGCATTGATCACACACATACATTATACAACCACTGGGGATACCCTCCACAAGAATGACAAGAACAAAGACATTCTTACTGCCCGCACAGTCGCTGATATACAAGCTAATAAAAACAAATGTGATATCAGTTTTCCTGGCAGTAAAATTGGCATCCCTTTTGCATTTGCCAACAAGCAAGTGAGAAGAATTTGTCTGAAAGTATCCAAACCAAAGGATGTTTTTCAAAAACTTCTCCCACTTTCAATATATAGGGTCCAGACAGTTGTTACTGATCCTTTAAAATGAAAAAAATCACTGAACGTCTCCTCAGTCAATGAATCAGTTTGTCAGTGAATAAGGCCTTGTCCATACGGACGTTCGATTCTTGAATAAATGAACGCCATATGCA
Source organism: Brycinus macrolepidotus (assembly GCA_037974445.1). Classification (NCBI taxonomy): domain Eukaryota; kingdom Metazoa; phylum Chordata; class Actinopteri; order Characiformes; family Alestidae; genus Brycinus; species Brycinus macrolepidotus. The sequence continues at coordinate 2,507,236 of JBBPCZ010000001.1, forward strand.
TTTTTGTTGCGTTTTGTAGCACTGATTGACTTCAGTGAGGCGTTACATTGGCGTCCTTTTGACGCTGTTTAACACCAGCCTGCAGCCCAATTTGTAATTTCGTGTATTTACCTGTGGGGGGGTGTAATTATTCTGTCCAAAGTGTTTACATGTGAGTTGTCTTTGTGGATAGTTCTGCATTGCAACATGAATCCAGCTGTAGTCAACATTATTGTCAACATTATAAGACATGAGCTGAGGTGCTGCTGGATTAACAGCATTAACTGTAGGAGCCAATGGTTCAGAGAAGATGGTGGAAGAGCTGTATGTGAGGGTTTAACAGCTTGAGAAGAAAGGTTAGTGCCAGGGTAAAATGATTGGAAAGGTGGAGGTGGGTAGAATGTGGATCTGGTATGTGAAGAGGGTGCAGGAAAGGCTGGTGACTGCAACTGTGATGTTGAGTATTCATGAGACATATTCATGGGACAAGAATCATGGGACATATTCGGTCCTCCAGAACATCAACCAAACGGCATGTAAACGCAATAGCGTCATTTTCTTTGTGTTCATCAGGATTTAGGTAGAAACTGATGCCAAGAAAATGTTGCATGCAGCGTTTATTTGACGCAACCCGAATGCGCAGCCGACCGAACCCAGGTGATGAACGTCCGTGTGGTCGCTTTGATTTAATCCAATGAGCAGAAAAACGGTCGGTCATTCTGTTTGGGAGTCAGTGAATCACTAAGTCAGTCAGTGAATGAATGACTTTCCAGTCAAGTCAATCAGTCAGTGAATTTGAGAGTCAGTCAGTGAATTAGGATACTTATATACTGGTAATTTATATACTTTATATATTGGAATCAGTTAATCAGTAACTCAGACACTCAATAAGGGGCACTGGCTATTCAAGGCCAGCAAAACACATCAAACAGCTCATCAGACATGTCTGACAAACACAGAGAGAATAAATATCGTTGTTCATCATTTTTCAAAGCCTTCAGCACTGAAGAGAGGGCAGTGTGTTGGCACAGTTACCTCTGGGTCAGTGCTAATGAATAATGACTGAGAGAAAAAATTGCATAACATTCTCCAACATCACCCCCCCACCCCACCCCCGCACCACCACCCCCCACTAACCCTAACCTTGACTGCCCATTTCTCACCGATTTCATTTGTGTGTGGCCATGCGCAGGGGGGTGGTGGTGGTAGTAGGGGGGCATCATGGCGCTCCACATCGAAATGCATACCTTGCAGGTCACCAAGGCTCATTTCCACTACTCATTACCTCTGTTGTGGCACTCATTACCTCTATTGTGGCAACAACCAATTTGCATCCTCATCTAGGCTTATCTGGGCTGGGTGGGCAATAAAGGCTAACTGTTAACCTACTAAAAACCAGAAATTACAACAAGACAGTTTTACAACCACGTGATCTCACAAATTGTCCAGTATTCACAACGGATTAATGTCTTGATGTGGGCTATCGTCGGCGTGTGGGGCTCACAGATCAGAGGGGACATCACACCATTCTTTCTCTTTACAACCATTATTACACTGAAGGTTTAATGGCTCTGTGAAATGTGTTTTGTAAAGGTTGGGGATAAAAAAAAAGCGACAAAAAGAAAGCTAGCTTTCCCGCAGTTAATCTTCTCCATTTCAAGCCACAGTAAACGCAAGCCTCGCAAAATATTTTCACTGCCAACAATGGAATTTTGCTTTCAAGTCTTCAGTCTTTCCCACTGCGTCAGCAGAGGAGCTTTAGACAGCGATTACCAAAAGAAACAGACACCAGAGGTCTGCACAAAAAAAAGCGCAGAAAAGGTGCAGCCTTGCCAGCTGCACCCGTCGCTATAACTGAAGACTGAAATTAAGCCCTGCGCCGATGCACTGAAGTCAGCATGACTATTTTCTCTTCAGCAGTTTTTTTTTCTTCTTTTTTTTCTCTTTAGTATACCGAGTACAGAAATCTCCCACAGACACAGCCAAGCAGTGAGTGGGCTGTTATGACAAGGAGTCTCTTGGGTCTCCGTTGAGTATGGGCATGGAGGAGTTGTCAGGCTTTTCAATGATTACGATGTGTGTTTGGAGTATCATCAGACAGCTGGTTCTGTAGGTGCTGTGTTTGGTTGCTGTGAGTCATGATACCCATGTAAGTGTGGCTGAACCGGTGTTTTGAAATTCTTCCTAATAATATCAGATAGCTCTTCCGAGCTGTGTCCTCCTGATGGGGACAGATTCATAAATCATGGTCCCCTGGAGGTGAACCTTCAAAGGCAAACAACACACTCAGAAACCACCTCTATCCACCTGTAGGGAAACACCCCATAGGGTAGTACTAAAACTGACTGGGAAACTGGTGGTAGGACTGGACTACAATTAAAATTGGACATCAGTTAGCTTTGGTGCTATTGTATTGAAAGCTGCTAAAGCTAACTTTTCACGATTGTGGCAGAGTTTTCAACTGGAGGACATTTTCATTGTTACACTGCTTAAAACACAAACTGAACCACAGCTCATAATCATCAGTATTTCCCCCCTAGCCACTTCATATTTTCACCCCTGAAATAAGCCATTAAGATTTCTGGATCCAACATCTCAAAATCGCTTAGACTTGCTAGCTAATGGCTGTTTTTGTTACTGTGCCTTAAGACTGATATATGTAAATTACCTCTGTTCTGACTGGCTGCCCTGTATAATGCTTATTCAAAAACAGTCCTGGCTGAAATACTCCATATAACATCCCCATGAATGAGTGGGGCTAAAATGCTGTAGACTAAATAAGAAAATAAATGAACATGCTGGCTTTTGCGGCACACAGCAGCTTTTTTTTGCAGCTTAATTTCAACGTGCGGGCAGAGGACTCTATTACAATTAATTTCACAAAAAGCAAGGAAAATTCACTTTCCAAGGTCTTTCTGAGTAACTGCCTCAGAAAGATCTCGGATAAGTATAGGGTGCCATTTTTGGGAGGGATAAATCACATATTTAGACCACAATGTCAATTGTGCTCTCTTGGACTCTCTGCCTTGTATAGCTATAGCATCACAGTGAGGCAAATTTGTAATCCCCTGATAATAGCAATCAGGACCAATTCTGCCTGTTAGGTAGGTCTTCCCCCAATCACATGATGCCACCAACACTGGGAGGTTCAATGCTAATATGTGCATCCTCTGAGACATGAGAAGTTCTAATTATTTTTGCTTTCAAATTGCTGCTAACGTCACTAAATAGCTTGGAGGATAATGTTAAATGTCAATTTTCAGGTTAACAGACGGCTATGTTGGCTAGCATCACGCTGAGTGATGGTGGACTGCAATCCCAATTATGCTCTCTTGGACCCTCTGTCATTTTCTGATGATAAGGAGACTGCCAATTGTGGTGCTAACAGATGCCTGCACTGCCTAGCATCGAACTGGGTGATGTCTGCAGATCCTCCAAGGTCCTAGGTCTTCAGCTCACTCCACAGATTTTCAAAATGGTTTCGATCAGGGGGCTGGTGACAGTCATGTTAGAAGATTTGGAGTCTCACTAGAAGATCCAACAAAACCCCAGCTTTAACATTTTGGTAGAGGCACCCGGATTTCCATTTAAAATCTCCTGGTGCTTTATGGAGTCCATGATGCCATGTATCCTATCATGGTTCTCAGTCTATAGTAGAATCTTATATTGTTTTATATGGGATTTGTCAATACCTGTGGTCTCTCTTTTTCATATGTTTACTAAACAAGGACCCCCACTAGGGCCTCTGGGAACATGCCTTGTAGACCTGGCTGATAATCAGGTCTAAGCAACTCTGTACTCTGCTTAAAACAACTCAGCAATGTAGCTGTGTGATCTCTTGGCCTTTTTAATGAGCAGAAGCCAGTCTCTGGGTGGAACCCTGGGGTCCAAATCGGGACACAGCTGGACATCGATTGAGCTGGTGCTCATTCTTGTTGCGCAGGTCTCCGCAGGGCTGCTGCCAAGAAGGTATGAGGTAATTCCAGCTGACAAAGTGCCGGACTCTTCACTCGCTGACAGGTGCTTCAGCCATGCCTGGATGAAGTGTGGACAATGGAGGCTGTCAGTCATTTGGGGTTTAGTAAATCTGTGCAGAATATTATGTATCAAGAACATAATTAACCGTTAGAAGGAGATGAAAAAAAACATGATGTTCTTTTAACTATTCATTATTTCTCTTTTTTCACATAATGCTCACTTGTAATTGATTAGAAAAGTGGTACTGGGTGGAATTTCTTTTTTTGGGGAGGATGGGGGGATGGGGGGATGGGTTGGGCGGTGGTAGAATTTAGAAATATACATTTTGGCCACAAAAAGAAAAGTGGACAAAGTGTGTTGAAAGTGCAGCTTTGAAAAACATAAATCAAAATGTATAGAAAGGTGGCGCTGAAACTAATAACAATTTAGTAAATTCTGTATTGTTCCAGTTGAGGATAAAGCCACCAAATTCCAGCCAAGCTCAGCAGAATTTAGACTATGATACTGAGTTGATGTGTTGATTGCTATTTTTAGATATACATTATATACAACTGTATTAAATGCGAGCTTTGTTTGTTTCTGTGGCTGTGTGTAAACGTAGATATTTGTGAGCATGTGACTGCAGTAAAGCATGCTATATTGTTTGCTGCAATGCCTAAGCTATAGTAAGTAAAATAACCCAGCTAATGTCAGTTCACATTTTCAAGGGAAAGAAGAAACCTGGGGCATTGCTTGAGTCTACACATGGGTCTATATATGTGGAGACATCTGTGTGAGTGTGTGAGAACAGAACATTGCAGAGTTTCTTTTCATATCAGCCAGTAATTAATGCTAACTAGCAAGCAAGACAGCTAATTAGCCAAATTAGATGCTTTTGAGGGGTGATGGTTCCTGCTGTCTCTCAAGCAGGTAGAAACTGAACTAGAGTTCCATTGGTTCCCATTTGGATCAGGACCTGTTTTTGATTTAGCTGTGGAAACATGCCCTAAATGTTATATAACTAATTAATTATTGGAATGAATTGAACGTTCTTCTAAGGCCTGGACACATAATTGTGAATGGAGCTAAATAAAATCTATGCTGACGTAGCCTGCTAGAACATGTTTCCTAAATGATGCTTCAGAAGCACGACTACAATTATAAACTTCCACATAATGGAGCGCAACTGAGGCACACAAACATTCCCTATCTGAAGTGGAAAGAAAGGACACGGTAAAGTGATCTGCATTTCCAGAAGTGCCTTTAATGAGCACATCCTCCAGATTGGCTTTCAAAAACCTCTACATGAAGGAGATATAAACGTTCATTAACTTCCTGCCCCACTTTAGCATAAAAAGCAAATCGGTCCTGAAGGAGGTGGAAGAACCTCAGGCAGTGAATATTTAGATTCACGAGCCATATTAAAAGTTCTTAGGATTCTGAGATGATGACCCGAAGGTCTGACCAGATCCTACAGCCTTTGAATGCTCACATACTGCCGATCTTGCTTTAACTGCAGCTTAGTCTTAATGATACCATATTTGAACTTTTCATCCACACAAAACACTTCTCCACAACATTTAATTATCTAGCTGAACAACAGGACAATTTTGACTGAACTGACCAAAGCAGATCTGGATTTCCACAATGAATGACCTCACATCAAGAGGCCCATATAAACCATTAACTCACTTTATTTAATTAAAAACAGAGTCTTATGTAATGTGTTAACAGTCTTAAAGTTTTCCCACTTTACCCCATACAGTCCTTGGAAACAAAGATGCCAATTTTGAATGTACCTTGGTTGAATTGAATTGACACTTAAGTCACATTTTACAGTGAAACTCATGCTTTGTTTCTCTTTTTAATGCTCAGAGCACTGAGCAGAAGTAGAGCCTTGAACTCCAGCACACACCCTGAACTGCAGCTGCAGAGCTTCCACTGTGAGTGAATGTTTTTAACAGTGTTTGTCTTTGAGTCCACATCTTTGAAAAATTATGACAGTCTTTGTTACTGCTTTTTCCTTCTCTTCATTTTGTCTTCAACGCACTTGCTGTCATGGATGAAGGACAAGGATGAACAGAATCGCTGGCTAGACCAGTGTAGCGTGGCGGATGAATCCAAACGCGGATGAACGCGTAAGAGCAGGTAAACCACACGTTTTGTTCTGAGAACGCTCAAACCAAGAGTTAGGATTCACACCGGAATCCTCGTTCTCACACACACACAGCAGGGATAGAGAGTAGAGAAGAGGGGTTGGTCTCAAAGTACTCACGGTACCGTAGAGCACGGGATGAGTTGAGGATAGAACTCAATGACTAAGTAGTGTGTGAATACCGGCATCCTGTTTAAATACCCTGTGATGCGCCTCATTTCCGAATGCCCTTGCGCGTCACGTGACTGGTGTGTGTGACAGTAACACCCCCCCCCTCCAGGACCGGCACCAGACGGACCAGGCTGGGAGGATACCCGACAATGGTAGTCCCGGATGAGAGCAGGATCCAAGATGAAGCGGCCGGGGACCCAAGACCGTTCCTCCAGGCCGTAGCCCTTCCAGTCAACCAAGTACTGGGTGCCACGACCACGGCGCCGCGAGTCAAGGATCTGCCGGACCGTGTAGACAGGACCACCGTCAATAATCCGGGGCGGAGGAGGAGAGGGAGCCTGGGGAGACAGAGGGAAAAAAAAACAGGTTTAAACTGGGAAGCATTAAAGACAGGGTGGATCTTGAGGCAGGCAGGCAGCTGGAGCCAGAAGGTGATAGGGTTAATCCATTTGATGATTTTGTAGGGGCCGATGTAGCGCGGTGACAGCTTCTTGGTGGCTGTGTGGAGGTGCAGGTTGCGGGTGGACAGCCAGACCCTGTCACCAATGTGGAACAATCGCCCCGGGCAGTGCCGGCGCAGATATTGAGTGGCATAGCGGGTGTTTGCCCGCTGGATGGCGCTGCAGGCTTGCCTCCAGAGGTGCTGGCACCTGCGGACCAACTGTTGGGCCGACGGGACATCAACCTCTGGCTCCTGGTGAGTGAACATCGGAGGCTGGAACCCGTAGCAAACCTCAAATGGGCTAAGTCCAGTGGCCGAGGAGATGAGGAGGTTATGGGATAATTCGGCCCAAATGAGGAAGCTGGCCCAGGAGCGCTGACAATCAGTCACAAAGCACCTCAGAAAGCACTCCAGCTGTTGGTTGGCCCGCTCCATCTGCCTGTTAGTCTGCGGGTGGTATCCCGATGATAGACTGCAGGTGGCGTTGATCAGACGGCAGAAGGCTCTTTAGAACCTGGCTGTGAACTGGGGCCCTCTGCTGGAGTATGAGCTCTGCGGTGGCTTTGGCAGAGGGGAGACCCGGAAGAGCCACCAGGTGAATGGCCTTGGAAAACCTGATGGTGTTTTTCCCGTTGGACTACGGCAGGCCGGTGATAAAGTCCAGCGCGATGTGTGACCAGGGCCGATGAGGGACCGGAAGAGGCTGGAGGGCGCCAGATGTGGGTTGGTTAGGTGTCTTCGCCCTGGCACACACCGCCTGGACGAATTCCTTTGTGTCCGCCGTCATACTGGGCCACCAAAAGGCGTGCTGGAGAAGAGACAGAGTGCGAGATGAGCCGGGGTGGCCGGCTATGGCGGAGGAGTGAGCCCACTGGAGAACTGCAGTGCGCACGAAGAGTGGGAACGAAGAGACGACCAGGTGGGGTGCCTGCTGGAGGGGGTTCCAAGGCCTGTCCCTGGCGAACTCGGTCTTCTAACTCCCACTGGAGGGGTGATAGAATGAGGTGAGTAAACAGAACAGGCGCTGGGTCTGCCCGGGGGCTCTCGGTCTGGTGCTGACATGAGAGAGCGTCTGCCTTAGTGTTCTTGGACCCTGGGCGGTAAGTACAAAATGAAACTGTTCGAAAAACAGTGCCCACCGTGCCTGTCTGGGGTTGAGCTGCTTGACCTGTTGGATGGTGAGCAGGTTCTGGTGGTCGGTCCAGACCGTGAACGGGTCATTGCCGCCCTGGAGCCAATGACACCATTCCTCTAGAGCCCACTTGATGGCCAACAGCTCGCGTCCCCTACCCCGTATTGCTGCTGAGTGGGGTTGAATTTTCTAGGGAAGAAACAACACGGATGCAGTTTCTGGTCTGGACCGCGCTGGGAGAGGACTGCTCTTACGCCCACATCAGAGGTGTCCACTTCCACAACGAAAGGCTTGGTGTAATCCGGATAGAGAAGGATGGGGGAAGTGGTGAACAGGTGGCATAGGCGACGGAAGGTTGTAGTGGCTTCAGGAGTGAGGATGAAGTGGTTCTGGTTAGGCTTGGTGAGGGCAGTGAGAGGTGCCGCAACCAAACTGAAGCCCCGGATAAAGCGTCTATAGAAATTAGCAAACCCCAGAAAGCGTCTGAGCTGCTTAAGCGTTTTGGGTAGGGGCCAATTATGCACAGCATCCAGCTTCTGGGGATCCATGGCCACACCTTGGGAAGAATTGATAAAACCAAGAAATGTGGTGGTGCGCTGATGGAAAGCGCACTTCTCCAACTTACAGAACAGTTGGTGGGCCAGCAACCTCTTTAAAACTGCCCTGACATGCTGGGTGTGCTCCTCATAGGTTTTGGAGTAGATTAAGATGTCATCCAGGTACGCAAAACACCACCTACCCAGCATGTCACAGAGAACGTCGTTTATAAGTTATACAGACCGAACGGCATTACCAGGGTCTCGTAGTGTCCGGTGGGAGTGATGAACGCTGTCTTCCACTCATCGCCCTCTCTGATGCGGACAAGGTTATAGGCGCTCCTCGGGTCCAGTCTGGTGAAGATAGTGGCACCAGAGAGGGCGTCCAGGGCGGTGTTGGTGAGGGGGGGTGGATGACGGTTCTTTATGGTCAGCTTATTAAGCCCCCGATAATCGACGCTGTCTTTCTTCTTCATGAAGAAGAACCCTGCGGCTGCAGGAGAAGACGAGGGTCAGATGGTCCCCTGGCGGAGACCCACGGCTATGTATTCATCCATAGCTTTCTGTTCTTCCGAGGAGAGAGAGTAGAAACAACCGCGGGGCGGTACTGTGCCCGGCTGAAGGTCTATGGCGAGGTCATAGGGGCGGTGAGGCGGCAGCTGGACCGCACGTTGCTTACTAAATACCTCAGCCAGGTCGCAGTACGGGACGGGAATGGCGTCGCGGTCGGAATCGGGGGCCTCGGGTCTCCCTAAGCATGTCTCAGCCTTCGCCTGGAGACAGAGCTCCTGACAGGTCAGACCCCACTGGAGAACCTTGTGGCGGGACCAGGAAATGAGAGGGCCGTGTTGACGCAGCCAGGGGTGTCCCAGGATGATAGGGGGTGAAGTGAGCGGTGTTATGAAGAAGGATAAGTCTTCCGTGTGGTGGTCGATGGTTAAGGTGATGGGGGGTGTCCGGTGAGTAATGGGGCCAGAAGATAGGGGCCAACCGTCGATGGCGGTGATGGAGACAGGCTGAGTTAATGCTTCAGCTTTCACACCCAGCTGAGCGGTTAATTTAAGATCGCTAAAATTCCCAGCCACCCCCGAATCAACGAAGGCGGTGATCATGATCCGTTGGTGTCCCGACTGGATGTGAACCTGAAGTGTCAGCCGGGAAACGGTGGGCATGCAGGAAGTGTGAGCATGATGACCAGGTGATTCACCTGGTCTGGCCGTTTCTGAACGGAAAGGGCAGACGGCGCGATGGTGATCGGGGGAGGCGCAATAGGCACAGAGGCCCTCGCGATAGCGTCGCTCTCTCTCCGCGTTAGTCAGGGAAGCGTGCCCTATTTGCATGGGCTCCCCGGCTCCGGGGGAGTGGGCCTCTGAGGGAGGTGTAGATCTGGGGGAAAGTGAAGCTGGTTCCAGGGTGGTATTGGCACAAGGACGGGAGCCCGCTGGCGGCAGGGTACGGGGGGCTGGCTTCGGGCGAGAGCTCATCCTTAAATCCACCCGGAGGCTGAGTTGGATGATGCCCTCCAGGGTATCGGGCAGCTCTCGCCCGGTGAGTTCATCTTTAATGCAGGGAGCCAACCCCTCGTAGAAGGCAGTACGGAGGGCGGAGTCACTCCAGATAGGCTGTACTGCCAAAGTCCTGAAGTCGGCGGTGTAGTGACTCATGGGGCGGTCTCCCTGCCGCAGGTGGTAGAGGCGGGAATCCACCTCCACCTCTCACTCAGGATGCTGGAAAGCGGTCTTGAGTTGATGTGTGAAGTCAGGGTATGAATACCCGATGTCCGAGTCGGACCGCAAGACCGCTGTAGCCCACTCCGCTGCCTGCCCAGTGAGGAGAGAAACCAGGAGTGCGATGTCAGAGGGGAAGCGTTCCGGCTGAAACTCAAAAATAAGGGACAGGTTAGTCAAAAAGACCTCACACTTACTATCTACACCATTATATTTTTCAGGGAGAGACATTTTTGTGTGAGGACGGGGAGAGGGAGAAGGAGAGGGTTGGACCGGCGCCTGGGGAGATGGCTGCCTGGCAGACAGAGCAAGGCGCGCCTGCTCCAGAGTGACGAGCTGATGACATAGCTCACCAATCTCCTTCTGCAGGTTAACTCAACTGCCTGCTGATTCACCGTCTTCACCAGCCTAGCAAAGTCCGTTGGGTTCACCGAAATGGGCTCAGTCACTCTGTCACGGATGAAGGACAAGGATGAACAGAACCGCTGGCTAGACCAGTGTAGCGTGGCGGACGAACCCAAACGCGGATGAGTGCGTAAGAGCAGGTAAACCATGCGCTTTGTTCTGAGAACGCTCTAACCACCTCGTTCTCACACACACACAGCAGGGATAGAGAGTAGAGAAGAGGGGTTGGTCTCAAAGTACTCACAGTACCGTAGAGCATGGGATGAGTTGAGGATAGAACTCAATGACTGAGCGGTGTGTGAATATCGGCATCCTGTTTGAACACCCTGTGATGCGCCTCATTACCGAATGCCCTTGCGCGTCACGTGACTGGTGTGTGTGACACTTGCTGTCCCTCCATTGTGTACCAATCTCTTCTTGCACATTTTGCACTAAGCATTTTTCGATAACACTTTACTTGAACTCTGCTACATAACATTGACATAACCATGCTATAAACTGTCATAGCAGATGTCGCATTCTGCCATGAGTTGTCATCTGAAAATTGCCCATGCAAAGACAACGATTGATGTCATTAAAGTTTATGTCAAGACATCAAACATTTTCAATGTTGTCACTGTTACTTTGCCTCATATTTCAAATTGGTAACAATTTACCTTGGTACTCTCATGTCCGCGCCGTGTCCGCCACGGCCTCAAAGAGAACCCTCGCCTGAGTATTGAGGAGTCCGCATCACGCCCCCCCTGTCTCCACGTGCGAGTTTGTTTATGTTTGGCGCGGTGTCATGGCAACGCCTGATCCACAGCTGATTGCTGTTGCCATGGCGCCCGCTAAGTATCACCTGTGAGTCGCCTGTCTTTGAGTTTAGAGTCAAGTGTCTCTGTCTTGTGATTGGTGTTCGTGTCTTCCCTCCTCGTGTCTTCCCAGCTTAAAAGCCAGCCGAGCCAGAATCCTGGCATACGGTCACCGTCATCGTTCCGTGTCTGGTCTGCTCGTCCTACGACTCACCCAAAAACGGAGACGTCGTCTACCCTTCATATCAAGTCAGTAAGCTCTGAACGTGCTCACTCTCTCTCTCTCCCTGCTTCATAGAAGTAACCAGCTGGGCTGTCCTGTCAGCTGGCTGGGGAAGCCGTGAGCTGCTGCGAGTTGTGGAGCTTCGGTTCCAGAGTTGTCTCAAGACCCCCGGAATGGGGTCTAGTAGTATCGAGTCCTGCCCTGCCAAAGGTGGATGCCTCTCACTGGCCGTAAGAGGGAGTGACCCTTTTCCAAGAGACCGGAGGAAGAGCTATCAAGTGGAATGATCTGGTTCCACTTGTGTTGTAGCTCACACAGAGCGCTGTTTTGAGTTCCTCACTAAAACCACTGTACTAACAGTGATGCCTGCGTTTGCGTCCTCCTTCTCCTGGTTGACATGACTGGTACATAACACTGACATAAAGTAAAGTGCCCCCTTATAGTCACGCGTGAACACACCACACCACAGCATACAGTGTGAACAATGTGAAATTCTTTCTCTGCATTTAACCCATTCACCTAAGTGAAGTAGTGGGCAGCCAGCAACGCAGCACCCGGAGAACAGTGTGTGGGGACGGTACCTTGCCCAAGGGGACCTCAGTGGTGCCTCTGGCAGTCCTGAGATTCGAACTAATCACAGGGGCAACTCCCTAACTACCAGGCTACAGCTGCCCCATGCCCAAGCCCTGAACGTGTCTGGGCAGATGTAATATGCTCTCAGGACTATTAATTAGTTAAGACACATTTACACTTTTGACAAATGCTCTACACCAGTCATGGCAATGTAACATGGCATGGCAACTCATGACTGCATATGGTGTCTTTGCCAACCCATAACATGTATATGAAACAGTTATGTCAATGTTGTGTAGCAGAGTTCAGGTAAAGTGTTATGTTTTTTCATAATTCACGTGTGATTTGTCAGCCCTCTCTGCTCTTTTAGCTGCAATGGCTACATTGAAATTGCTGCAATTTACTAAGCTCTAAGGTGATGTGAAGTTGAAGTTGAAGTTTATTGTCATATGTACAAAGTACAGCGTACAGAGCACAATGAAATTCTTACTTGAAAAC
>JBBPCZ010000001.1:2533391-2556735 GCA_037974445.1 Brycinus macrolepidotus
ATTTCCGGGTCTAAATACCGTGTGACGCGCTTCACTTCCGGTTCCACATGCGCGTCACGGACTGGTGGGCGTGACAGCGTCCTCTCCCAGTGAGGTCCAGACCAGAAACTGCACCTGTGCAGTTTCTTCTCCTGAAAGTTTAATCCCACTCAGCAGCGATACGGGTGGGGGAACAAGAGCTGTTGGCTATCAAGTGGGCGCTGGAAGAATGGCGTCACTGGCTCCAGGGCGGCGGTGACCCATTTACGGTCTGGACAGGCCACCAGAATCTCGTAACCATCCAACAAGCCAAGCAACTCAACCCCAGGCAGGGGCGGTGGGCACTGTTCTTTGAACAGTTTAACTTCCAACTATCATACCGTCCATGGTCGAAAAACACCAAGGTGGACACCCTTCCCCGCCAGTATGAGGCGGAGAGCCCCTGGACGGACCCCGCGCCTGTCCTGCCTCCTCAGATCATCATCTCGCCTCTCCATTGGCAGCTTGAAGATCAGATCCACCAGGGGCAGACCTTGGAGCCCCCTCCGGCAGGCACCCTGCCTGGACGACTCTACGTCCCATTGGCTCTTTAGTCGGACGTCCTCCAATGGGGTCACACTTTGGTCCTGGCCACCCCAGAACCAAGAGGACTCTCTCCCTCCTGCAGCGGGCCTTCTGACGGCCGAGTATGGCTGAAGATGCCAAGGAGTTCGTTCAGGCATGTGCGGTGTGCGCCAGGGCTAAGTCATCCAACCAGCCCACTCCCAGAGATCTCCAACTCCTCCTGGTTCCTCGTCGTCCCTGGTCGCACATCGCCTTGGACTTCATCACCAGCCTGCCGGAGTCGAACGGGAAGGACGCTATCCTCACCATCGTCGACCGGTTCTCCAAGGCTGTCCACCTGGTGGCTCTCGCTGGACTCCCCTCTGCTAAAACCACTGCCAAGTTGGTCATCGAGCACACAGTCCGCTTGCATGGGTTTCCCAGGGACATTGTCTCAGGCAGAGGGCTTCAATTCACCCCTAAACTCTGGAAGGCCTTCTGTCGTCTGATCGATTCGTCATGCAGCCTCTCCTCTGGATACCACCCGCAGACGAATGGTCAGACAGAGCAGACCAACCAACAACTGGAGTGCTTCTTGAGGTATTTCGTCACTGACCGCCAGCCTGCCTCCCTCCGTGTTCATCCTGTCTTCCACATCTCCCAGCTTAAGCCCGTGTTCTTCTCACCCCTCAAGACCCTCCTCCTCCTCTCTGGATCATTGACGGTAGTCCTGCCTACACCATCCAGTGGATCCTCGACTTGCGACGCTGTGGACGTGGCACCCAGTGCCTCGTGGACTGGGAAAGCTACGGCCCGGAAGAATGGTCTTGGGTCCCCGGTCGCTTCATCTTGGACCCCTCCCTCATCCAGGACCGTCGTCGGGTATCCTACCAGCCAGGTCCGACTGGTACCGGTCCTGGAGGGGGGTGGGTACTGTCACGCACATAAGTCACGTGACGCGCGTCACGTCCTATATAAACAAGGAAGTGGTTTCATACAGTGCTCAGTCATTGAGTCTCATGCCCGCTCCGACTCGTCTCATCTCTACTGATACCGTGAGTACTCTGTTTATTTTCAACTCCTTATATAGACACTATGTATGTGTGTGAGAACGCAGGCTCCCGGTGGGAACCTCTACTCTTGGCTGAGAGCGTTCTCAGATCAAAGCGTGTGGTCTACCAACTCTCTCGTGTTCAATCCGCGATTGTGTTCATCCACCATGCTACACTGGGCAACAGTTCTGGCCAGCTTCATGACAATAACAAGCTAAAACCCAGGAAAGACTATAGTACATAGGACAAAAATAAGTGGACAGCAAGTTTATTCAGCAGTCTCTGGTATCAAGTCCAGAACAGAAAGCACAATAGGTGATGAAGACAGAGGAAACTGAACCGGAAGATTCCCATTAGAGCTACTTCAGCTCTCCCACAAACACAGCTAGTACAGCAGGATGCAAAATGTGGGCCAGCCGATCATACCCGATTAGCCTGGCGTGTGTTGCTCCAGGCAGCACTTCCTCTAATCTGCTGCCACTTCACATCACCTACTGTGTGATCTTAGATGCTAAGATGACATGATATTTCAGAGAAGATTACTTCTATACCAGTATACAGCACCAGCCAAACATTTGGACACACTTGACCGAATGTCAGTATTTCAATCCTGTCATTTTCATTTTTATCGGATTTTCACAGGGATTCATGGGGTTATGATAAAATGAAAAACTTGACCTAGGACCCAGGGGAGAAGGGTGGGACATTGGAAACAGTTGCATTTGTCCCATCCAAAACTTAAAAAATGTCATTTTTAAACTTATACTTTAAAGCTCAAAGCATGTACCATGTCCTAAACCACATCCACCTTGATGAAGAATCGGAGAATCTGAGTGGGTTGAAAGAACATTTTGGGTTGTATTTACAAAAAGAGTTGGGTGACTATTGACTTCTAGAATCTCTTAGCTACATTATCTCCAGTTCTAAACGAAAGAAGCAAAATTTGGACTGCCAAACATGTCCTGGCTGATCGACGACACCTGGGATAGGTGGAACATTTGTGCCGCCCAATTTGTTTTTGAGTGAAGTGCTTTAATACAAAGTTGTTCATTTTAGTAGGTTTTTAAAGAAAAAAAATGCCAGATCAGTATCGACCAGTTCTCAAGGTTTCAGTATCAGAAATGAAAAAGAAAAAACAATTCTGGACCACCTGTATTCCGAACATCATTTAATATGGAGAAGCAGACCAGCCACTGCAAATGGGAGGTTCCCCTGGGACAGCAAGTGTTGGCCAATCAATCAAATAACCTCAACAGCTTTATTAAAAGATGATTAGGTTTATCACTAAATACACATTTCCATCTCTCCACCTTCGTAATTTGGAGCAGGGGTATGACCTTTGGAAAGACTATAGTACATAGGGACTATAGTACATAGGGACCTTTGGGACTAATTAAAGACTGAAGGGCTCATTTGCGGCCCAGCTGAGATAAGGGTCTGTTTCCCAAGCTTTTTTCTCACGGACAGACAATGACAGTGTCCGTTAGAGAGGCTCGCAGGGACATCCTGGAAATATTTTAGCAGCTTCCCTGTCACTGACAACACACTGATGGGGCAGACATTGGAATCATATGCAAGCAAGTGCTGGATTTGCACTCTGCGTGATCAATAATAGTTCACACGATATCAGGAAATGAACCTCCAAGTACGGTTAACTGAAAGACCAACACAACTATATGGCACACATATATACAGTGGCTATAAGAAAGAATCAACCCCTTCAAAATATTCACATTTTGTTGCTTTGCAGCCTTAAAAAAATCCAGTTGTATCTACTCAATGCAACATAACATCCACGTGAAAGATATTACAGCAACAGATCAGAAAAAATAAAAAAACAGAATCACTGAGATAAAGGTACACAGCACTGTTTTATGGTTTTATGGATGCCGTAAAAGAATAGCGAGACCGAAAATCAGATTTTCACAATTTATCCCTATCCCAAATGAAATTAACCAGTTATTACAGTTACAGTGCCTGAAGTTTTACACTGGAACTGCAGAGCTAATGTATCTAACAAGTAGAAGCTTATACCCAATTAGCATTGAACAAATAGTTATAAACATAATCGTTCAGCAAAAAAAAGCTAATTTACTCAATTTACCCCAGCTAGGAAAAGGTTTGATGTGTGACATTTGCTTTTTTTATTTTTGCACTGGGGCTACAAATCTAATTTTGTAGCCTATCAAAGAGGATAATGTTTGATATCTG
The DNA here is from genome assembly GCA_037974445.1 of Brycinus macrolepidotus. NCBI lineage: Eukaryota > Metazoa > Chordata > Actinopteri > Characiformes > Alestidae > Brycinus > Brycinus macrolepidotus. Next base: position 2,537,177 of record JBBPCZ010000001.1, read on the forward strand.
AAGTCTACTTTTAGTTTTACCCTGAAGCTTATAATTAGTATTGTACAAATTACAAATAGCAGTATGACCAAAAATCAAATTGACTCAACTGACCTTTTACCCAACATTGTAAAACTGCTCAACCCACACAAATGTGCAATATTACTGCTATGCTAAATTCTACATGGTCATATTTGCATGTATTTGATCTCACCCATGCTCAACACTTTGCATTAACATTCTCTTTATTTCAATTCCCATACTCTACCCACTGCAACACTATATTGCTGCCTTGCTTTGTCACATTGCACTTTACTTCAGGTTGAATGTTGTAATAAATGCTGTCAGAGATTTCATAGTTGTTAGTATTTTATACTTGGCATTTATTGTATTGTAATGTTGCGCTTTCCAGAGTTAATTGCCTGTAATCTGTGGACAAATGTTAAAATAATATTTTCATTGTACTTTGCACATATGACAAAAGAACTTTAGGTACCACTTTAAAATAACACTACCCTTTGAAAGGGATTACATATGATTTATTATAAGGTTGTTAATTAGGTAGTAGAGAGTTTATCATTTATAATCAATAATAAGCAGTTATTAAACTGCTATATAATGGTAGTAGCATATAAATACAATTAACAAATACCTGATGAAGCTGACAGTTTAACTTTCTGACTGAGAATGGGACAAGATAAGCTCAGCAACAAGCAAGATCTAAGATCTTGCCAAATAGTGAGCCTGCATCAATGTATCTGCTTTAATTTGTTTAGAACTGCTTTATAAACTGTCTACAACCTAATTAACAACCGGATTATAAATCATTTAGAAATCCTTTTTAAGGGTAGTAATTCTGTAAAGTGTTACTGAACACTGAATCTTGAATCTACTCTGAATATAGTCCCTCAACTAGGAAAATGTTTGCTTCTTTAGTTTTGCTCTGGAGCTACAAGATTAACATAGACACTTAGCATACCATTCTAGCTTAGCATAGTGCAAACTGAATACCTAAATCACTGCAAATTGTGCTGAGCTGGTAAGTTATCAAAAATATTCGTGTTAATGCGGCTCTTGTATGACTACCTATTAAACTGGAAAAAAAAAATCAAGCTTCACAATAGATGCTGCTCCTGTTTTTAGCTATATGATGTGTTTTACTCCATTTAAACCATAAACACACAGGCAAGCAAGTTTATTTGAGATTACCGATCAGCAAAACACAATTTGAAGTAAGCTTGTGCCAATTTGCACAATGCTAATTATCATGGTGTGCTGTATATCCAAAATTGGCCTCGTAGTTCCAGTACAAATCTAAAGAAGCAAACTTCAGACATCAAATATTATCCAGGCTCACAGCCCATATAAAAATTTTATTTTTTCACCAAACATTTCCTTTGTAAGCGTTGTCTGATAGCGTGCAAGGCAATTTTGTCCATGAAAACAATCAATGTGTATTTCTGGCACCAGAGCATTACAACATGTAATTCTTTAGATACCTTATTCAGTGTCAGGCTGAATTCATTGTACACTCTATTTGCTATCTCCTCCAGGACCGCATCAGCACCAGCAGGAAACAGCAGATGACGATATACTCAAAAACAAGTCCGCAGCGCCGCAGCTAGGAATGAAACTTGAATAATTCAGAATTCAGTGATACCTCCCGAGTGTTCTGGCAGAATAAGCATCCACCACACAACAGGGGAGATCTGGGAGTACTGTGGAATAAATATCAAACATGCATGATATTGTTGTGATATTATTGTGCGAGACAGCTCCAGCTCATTTGAATTTCAGATAAAATCTGTGATTTCGCCTGAATAGCATGGATATTATCATGTAGCAGTTTTACTCTTGAAAAGATTCCAACAGTTCTCTGGAACGATGCCATATAGGAACCACTTTTGGGTCTCATTTCTGTATACCAGTAAAGCAATCTGCACCGCCCGGTGGCAACTGTTTTGAGGCTGGTCAAGCTTTTGTTGTTGTATAGGCTAATCAAGCTAATATAGGCATGGTTGTTGCATAAATGTTATATGGATGTTGCATGGTTGCATATTTGTTGCATGGTTCTTTTACCTGCCTCATTTCGATTAGCTGAAACAACATATTCCAGTCTGGTACACCAATAGAAAAAAGGACACAGTCCAGGTAAATTACAGTCCAGGTAAATTTTAGGTACAAACAATGTAAATGTTTCCTCAAAGGAACCAAATTGTCCTTAAGGTCTGATGGCCATAAAAGAGTTTTAAAGGTACGCTACATTCATTTTCACAGGAGAAAGTAGAATATTTGTCTCTTTTTAAAAGTTAAATTTTGAACTTGTGCAAAAAAAGAATAAAACACAAAATAAGAAAAGATTTAGAGAAAGATTTAGAATTTTTTTTCAATAGAAAACTGTTCTTAGCACACCTCCCCATCCTAACCACATTATAGAGAGCATAATGGCTTGGTTTGGGAATTGCTCTGCCTCAGATCACAAGACCGGTGTACAGTATACAGGTGAAAAGATCACAAAAGTCTCTCTCCCCTCAGTCTCAGAAACACACATCGCACACTACATCCACAGTGCTACCAGCATTGTGGACGACCCCACACAATTTCTCCTTCCTGCCATCTGGCAGAGGGTTCTGTAGCATCCGAGCATTCACTGCCAGGATGGGAAACACTTTCTTCCCTGAGGTCATCAGACCTCTAAACCAGAACTAACTTCACACATAAACACAACCCTGAACTGAACTGCTACGTTCTCCTACATACAATTGCATATACACACTTACACTGTTCCACCATGAACAAAATCACACCCAAACTGCCACTCCCCCACTCCCCCGCCACTCCTGCCTCTGGTGGCAGAATGCCAAATTAAGACATTAGTGCAACATCTTCATCAGAATACAGAGGTAAAAACACATTTTCACTTATCTCAGAAGAGCTCTTGAGAAATGAAGCTGAAGTGGACGACAGTGGTGATGGTGGTGGGGGGTGGGCAGATTAAAATAGGCTGTGAGGAGAATGTGATGTCTGTTGATAAGCTGGTGAGAAAAGGAAAGCTTGGAGGGGGGTGCAATCTCCCTCACCTGCATGCTCTCTCTCTATCTCTCTCTCTCTCTTTCTCTCTCTCTCAATGGGCCAGATGGAGTGATCACTGGTGCTGGCTTGGATTCATCAGGTGCTTCCAGGCCACACACAAATCTCATCCGTCTGTGCCATAGGATAAAGTTCTGCTCTGGAGCTCACGCTTGTCTTCATTTAGCTTCTTCAGTTTCATTTGCATTTATTTTTCTTCTAAAATTGAATTTCCTTGAAACTCAGCTGGGATGGGGCATCATTAAGCACATGATGAGCATGTCTGGATGATTTTTTTGGCGAAAACCATGCTGTCTGTGAACATAACCCATTACAAGGAACTATGTTAAGTTAAACAGATTAATTAAATAAACAGTAAAACAGATTAATTCAATAAACAGTGAAACAGACTGATTCAATAATTATTCAATGTCTGATAAACTAAGTTGGAATCAAAGTCTGTGTCCAATAAATTGATAAATGTTATACTGTAATTATCTTTGCATTTTTTTATCAAATCAATTGCCTATTGAAACATGATGAATTGTGGATAGTAATTTTATCACTTACTTCTCAATGTTATACTGCTTTTTCATACATTTACACTCTTCTACAGGTTTTTGTTAAGGGATAATTTTTAGAATGTGAAAGTGCAAGCAAAGAACATATTAGAATCGTCTTGCCTTCGACCTGAATGGATAAAAGCTCATATGGATAGGAAATTTATTGGGGATGAACGAGCACAGCTCTCCCTTTCTCTCTCCGTTTTGATTCCAACACTGCCAAGCCACTCAAAATGTAAGTCAATCAGCTGAGACATGTTTGGCGTCTGAAGTTTTGTACTGGAGCTATGAGGTTAATGTAACTAACAAATAATGGAAGGTTATTCCCACCAATAAGCATCGTGCATATAAAATCAGTTTATAAAATTAACGCAGGCTTGCTTCAGGCCCCACAGTGGTGCAGTGGGTAGCACTGTTGCCTCACACCTCCAGGGTTGGAGTTTCGAATCTGGGTCCTGGCCTTGTGTGTGCGTAGTTTGCATGTTCTCCTTGTGGTGGGGTGGGTTGTCTCTGGTTTCTCCCACAGTCCAAAGACATGCATATCAGGTGAACTGGGGATTCTAAATTGACCGTGTGTGTGAGCCAATGGTGTGTGTATGTGCGCCCTGTGGTGGGCAGGCACCCTGCCCCTGGGTGAGTCCCTGCCTTGTGCCCGTAGACCCCGGGATAGGCTCCGGGCACCCACGACCCTAGTGGGGATTAAGTGGTAACAGAAAATGAATGAATGAATGAATACACGTGGTTTGAGACTGTATGGCATACTGTAAAAATGGACAAGCTTCAAGATGCTACTATTGCAACAACTATAGTCCATATAGTTTTAATGATAGTCCATTTTAATGGATAAGCACACAAGCAAGTGTGTTTATCTGAGATAAATTAACATAACACAATTTGAGGTAAGGGTGTGACAGTTCAGTCATGCAGTTTGCACAAATGAGTGTTGTATGCTAATGTACATTAGCCTCATAGCTCCAGCACAAAACTAATGAAATGAAAAAGTACAGACCAAATTCAGGACTCATGATGCCTACTATTAATATTCCCTTAATTTTTCCTATGAGTTTTGTCATATGCCATTATACCTCAATAAAGCGCAGATAACACAACATACAAACACTGTAAAACACGCTAAGGTTTGTCCGTTTTTCATAAGTCAGAATGAAAATGCGGTGGTCCCTCATCTCCTGCTGTGTAATTTCCATCTGAGGTCCAATTTGTGGGTGAAGAGCAGACAGAGCAGAAAGAGAGGAAGGGGTAGCCATTATCTGTTTACAATTAGCACCATTAATGAGTAGGTATTCCATGTTTTTGTTTGGACATTAAATTTAGACACAAAACAACATCAGCAGGGATTTTGCCAGGCCCAGAGAAGCTGCTGAGTGTTTACACATACTTCAAGTCAAGTCAAGTCAAGTCAAGTAGAGCTTTATTGTCATCCCAGCTCAGGGTAGGACTGACCATCTGGTGTATCGGGCATTTTCCCAGTGGGCCGACGTGCTATTTGGGCTGACCATTTATTCATTTATTTATTTAGTTATTGGTCTGACCGGCCCATAAGACTTGTAGATCCGCGGCCCAATTGACACTGGGCTGGCTCAATCAACTTTTTAAACACCACCCCCTTTCACTTTGGTCCCTGTGCCTGTGCAATGCATTCTCCAAAAAAAGCACAAGAGTTTATTTCCTGACCAACGGCCCATGAAACACTCATCTGCAGCCCATTGGTTCTTTTCTTTACTGACACGGGGTTAGCCCAATCATATCTTTAAAGACTTCCCCTTTTTGGCTCTATGCCTGTGTGCAGTGTCAGTGGATGAGATGAAGAGAGAAAACGTAAAGGGGCACATAGAAACTGAGAGAGAAAAAAAAATTGGCACTTCAGGCAGACGCTGCCAAATGTGCCAAAATTACAGATATTTTTGCTGCCGGGCCTCCATCAGCTGATGATGGTGGCGGTGGCAGCAGTAAACCTGCGGTAAGCTGGACTGCTTTCAGAACACTTAGGCTAAGTTATGAGTAAAGGAACCCATTAACCACCTTTGGTTAATCTGTGCCATACTAGACAGTTAGTGGTGGTGTATAAACTAGCTGTTTGCAAAGTTATGGTGATAACACACCAATAAAACAATTTCTTGTTACATTTATGAACGCCGGTGAAATAAGCTAATAATATCGTCAGTGTTACTACTAGGAGAACGGCTATTTATAACACATTGTGTACTCTTGCTAAAACAATAGGGGCGTTGTGTTAGAGACAGTTTTTCTGTAGGTATTTATGAACAATATACATACATGAAAGACATCCACACATCCACTCTCTCTCTCTCTCTCTCTCTCTGTCACACACGGACACATACAGAATCCCCTCTCTTTCTTCCCCAAATATTCATTAAAAGATTCGGCTGCATCATTTTTGACTGGGTAAGTTCACAATTTATTGAATACCACTTTGTTGAATACTACTTTTACTGAATACTACTTCGTTGGTATACACATTCATGGGAGCGCAAAGATGGGTGGTGTGCGTAATTGTATGTGGTGGGCCGTTCTACCCCAAAATACTAGGGCCATTTTTTGTCCCAGTTCACCCTTGTCCCAGCCATATACATTTAGAACACAGTGAGACGAAATATCGTCCTCCTGGACCATAGGTGCAACATACAACACAACACACTCACAACACAGATCTCTGAATGTGCAATTATTTTACTATTATAAGTTCATTGCTCACTGGCTCTGAATACACACACAGACAAACCGCGGGTCACAGGTGGGGTGGGATGTTGATCGTACTGGCTTGGGATGGGCGTCATTACGCATCTCAACCAATGAGAGCATTTGAGGTGGGCCTAAGACTGCTGCTTGCACTCACATGAACCAGAACAAAAAAGAACTGGCGTGGACAGAAAAATGGAGAAAGGTACCCAACTCTTACATGAACATTTTCATTTTAAATCTCTTCCAGGCGGTGGAGTTGATAGAACCAAAGTTATTTGTTATCACTGCAAAGCTGAATTTTCTTATCACCAGAGTACTTCGAGTCTGAAGTATCACTTAAACGCAATACACACCATTGATGCCAGTGAATCACCCACTCAAACAAACAGTGGAGAGAGGATTCTGCAGACTACGTTGGATGCAGTGTGTTGGATAAGTATAGATAAACAAAAGCAAGACAAGCTAACAAATGCCATAGTGAAGTGGATAGTGGATATCTCTGCAGAACAGTGCGTTTGACAATGTCCTGGCCGAATGCAGAAAAGCTGTGGGCCACTTTAAACACAGTCCAGCAAGTGCTGCTGAATTAGAACAACAACAAATTGGACATGGACAAAAGAAGGAGTCACTTATACAAGACATTCCAACCAGATGGAATTCAACTCTGGACATAATAAAAGGAATGAACAGCCACTGAGTGATGTCCTCACCACACACAGCACAACAGCTGAAATGGACAAACTGCAGAAGTTGGAAACGCTACTGGAGCCCTGCAAGTATATTTTACATCATATATTTCTCACTGTCCTGTCTGAGTGTGTGTGAGAGAGAAATAGTGTCTGTATGTGTGTGTAAATATAGCATGAATATGTAGAGGACATTTTTTGTGTGTGTATATAAGTAAGTGAATGCAATACATTTCGACTGAAATGGTTTTTTTTTTCTGTTGCAGGTATGTGACTGAACGTCTGGGAGGAAAAAAAAAATATTTCATGCTGTGTGGTTCTGCCTGCTTTATGCCATCTCTCTCGGGTTATGGAGAGCTCAGATGATGACCCTGCCTACGTGGTCAAATTCAAGTCTACATTCAGAACAGACCTGGAGACATGCAATGAAAACTCCAACATTGCATATATGAAGATTGCTATGGCACTGGACCCGAGATTCAAGGACCTCAAGTGTATACCCAGAGCCGAGAGGGGTGAGGTGTGGGTCTCAGTCACCAACTTACTCAAGGAACATAGGGTTGTTGCAGAGAAACCTGTGGAAGCAACAACATCAGAGCCACCAAAGAAAAAGTTAGCCCTATTAGCTGCTTCATCAGACTCTGATTCTGAACAGGAGGAAGACTCAGTTGAGAACATTGTGCATCGATACAGAGCGTCAGTACAGTTGCCTGTCCGTTAGAGTGGTGGTCCAAACATGCAGGCTCACACAGCTGGCCTCCATTGCACAGAAGTACTTGGCCACACCTGCAACATCAGTACCCTGTGAAAGGTTGTTTTCTCTTGCTGGTCATATTGTACAGAAGAAAAGAGTTTCTTTATCATCTGAAAATGTAAATGACCTTGTGTGTCTTTGCAACTGGCTTAGTGCAGAGGAGTAAGAAAATGTAAAGTCGGTGGAATGGATAAATGCATTTAATTTTGTCTACTCAACCTGCATCACTGAAAGTACTTTTTTCTTTTTTTGACCGAGATTCTCCAGGAAATCCAGTACAAACATGGACTTCACAGACTAAAAAGTCCCCAGCACAGTAAATCCCAGCTGTGTACCTTTTTGTGCTCTTCTGTTAAAAACACTATGCTACAGCTATGCCCCCCACACCCCCAACAGTGGGTCGCCCCCACATTAAAATGCTTCTGACGCCCGTGCTTGTATATATATTGTCTTAAATTTTTAATTTAATTTATTAACCCTTATAGTCACACGTAAACACACAGTGTGAACGATGTGAAATTCTTTCTCTGCATTTAACTCATTCACCAAGTGAAGCAGGGGGCTGCCGCCAATGAGGGGCACCCGGGGAGCAGTGTGTGGGGACGGTACCTTGCTCAAGGGTACCTCAGTGGTGACACTAGCAGTTGGGATTCGAACCCCCAACCTTCTGATTGCAGGGCCAATGCCCTAACCACTAGGCCACTTCCATCATTGTTCTTGCTGAAGCATTTTTTATTTTTTTCCCTCAGCATATTAGGTCATATTGCACATGAACAGTGCAAAAAACGTTTTGCTGTAAACACTTTTATAGCAAAAAAAAAATGTGTGCGATTAATTTAGATTAATTAATCAGAGAGCTTGTAATTAATTAGATTTTTTTTATTGCCTGACACCCCTATATATATATATATATATATATATATATACATACATACCATATACATACATATGTATACACATAAATATCCATATACATACATATATGTATGCTATAATACAATTTTACAGTAATTAAGAATATATAATTATAGTCACAATTTAAAAAATATATAATTATAGCCACACTACAGTGTTGTATACAATGTAACAACAGAGTTATAGTACAACAGACTAAAACTAAAGACTACGAAGAGAGAAGAAAAACAGTGCAGATTTACGGAGAGTACCTTCAATGTAAACATTTACAATTGTGCAAATGAGGCATTTGTAGCAATTGTCTTGTGCAAATGTAGCCATTTGTGCAAGTACTGCAGTATACGGGCAGTGTTCAAGTAGACATAAACGCAAATGTAAACATTCACTCTTGTACCAGCGATTAAAAGTGACGAGGTGGTGTTTTGTACTGCAGAGCAGGGTGTAGTAATATGTAGAGCAGAGCAGGGTGTGGAGCAGACAGGTCAGTGTGGGAGGGGGCAGCATGGTGTTCAGGAGCCGGACTGCTTGGGGGAACAAGTCTAGCAGACCTGCTCCTGATGCTGCAGAATTGTCTATGGGAAGGGGGTAAACAGTTCGTGGCAGGGATGGTGGGGTCCTCCACGATGCTGGTGGCCTTTAAGATGCAGCAAGAAGTGTAGATGTCCTGCAGGCTTGGTAGAGAGCTGCCGATTGTAGAGAGCGGAGCGGTCCACACAATCCTCTGAAGGGCTCTGCAGTCGGAAGCATGCCAGTTTTCATACCAGACTGTAATACAGCTGGTCAGGGTGCTCTCGATGGTGCCTCTGTAGAAGGTGGTGAGAATGGGTTTGGGGAGGTGCACCTTCTTTAGTCATCACAGAAAGTGCAGGCGCTGCTGGGCTCTTTTGGTCAGGGATCCGGTGTTGTTGGTTCAGGAGAGGTCCTCTGTAATGTGAACACGAAGGAACTTGGTGCTCCTCACTCTCTCCACTGTGGCGCCATCGATGATGAGTGGAAGGTCAAAGTCAATAATCAGCTTTTTTGTCTTGACAACATTAAGAGACAGATTATTGTTCTCGCACCAGACCGCCAGCTGTCGCACCTCCTCTCTGTACGCCATGTCATTGTTGTCCGTGATGAGCCCCACAACTGTGGTGTCATCTGTGGACTTGATGATGTGGTTCGTGCTGGAGCTGGAGGTGCAGTCGTGGGTCAGCAGCGTGAAGAGTAGCGGGCTCAACACACATCTTTGGGGGGCGCCTGTGCTCAGTGTGATGGTGTTGGAGCTGGTATTGCCGATTGCACTGTCTGGGGTCTTCCAGTAAGGAAGTCCAGGATCCAGCTGCAGGTGGATGTGTTCAGTCCGAACAGGTGTAGCTTACTGATGAGCTGCTGGGGGATGATGCTGAGCTGAAGTCAATAAACAGCATTTTCACGTGGGAGTTGCGATGTTCCAGGTGTGACAGGGCCAGGTGCAGTGTAAGTGAGATTGTGTCATCTGTTGACCGGTTTGCGCAGTACGCGAACTGCAGTGGGTTCAATGTGGGAGGGAGCAGATTCTTGATGTGGCTCAGGACTAGCTGCTCAAAGCACTTCATGATGATAGGCGTAAGTGCTACTGGGCGGTAGTCGATGAGGTGTGAGACTGTGCCCTTCTTTGGAACAGGTGTTATGGTGGTGGCCCTGAAGCACTGAGGGACGATAGCTTGGCTGAGGGAGGTGTTGAAAATGTCCGCTAGGCTCTGAGCACACGTCCGGGTACCTTGCCCGGTCCAGCAGCTTTGCGTGGGTTGACCCTGGCAAGAGTCTTTCTCACACTGGCCAGCACACAGATATCAACGTGTAGAGACAGTGAAGGGATACCTCAGCAAATGCATTGAGGATGTTATCTTCATTAAACATTTCAAGACGTGTGCAAAGCAGAAGCCATGGTTTACAGCAGAAGTTCACAAACTGCTGGAAACACAGGATGCTGCTTTCAGAGCGAGCAATGCCAAAGCGCTCAGAACAGCAAGGACCAACCTGTCCCGGGGCATCAAGCTGGCAAAGAGCGAGTATGCAAAGAAAGTCAGGAACCATTTCACCTGTTCGAGAGACACAAGACGCATGTGGCAAGGCATACAAGCCATCACCGACTACAGGACCCCGCCGCATGTGTGTGACACCGACGCCTCTCTTCCAGATGCACTTAACTCATTCTACGACAAGTTTGAGGCCCAGAACATTGAGCCAGCATGGAAGACCACCCCCCTGCCAGATGACCAAGTGCTGTCCCTATCTGCAGCCAGTGTGAGAAAGACTCTTGCCAGGGTCAACCCACGCAAAGCTGCTGGACCAGGCAAGGTACCCGGACATGTGCTCAGAGCCTAGCACAGCCAGTCTGTGCTCCAGTCTGTGCACTCAAAACAGTCCTGCAGGGCTTCAGTATCTCCCTCTGGCCATGTTCTGATCTGCTTTGTTACAGGTTTTGCTCTCTTCAGCAGTGGGTTGTATGTTGGAGTGAGCAATACTTTTTTTGAGCATTACTGTAGCGTGGTCAGTGTGTGTAGTGTGGTCAGAAAGTCTGAGGTGGGGGTAGGGGGATGCTCTGTATGCTGATCTAGTGTTTGTGTAAACCAAGTCCAGTATACTAGCTCCTCTGGTTGGGAACTTGACATATTGGTGGAGTTTGGCCAGAACAGTCTTTAAATTTGCATGATTAAAGTCCCTGGGAATAATGAAAAATCCCTCGGGATGGTGAGATTGCAGGTCGCTGATGGCCTTGTATAGTTTGCAGAGTGCCTCCTTAGCATTAGCATTGAGGGGAATGTACACCGCCACTATAACAATGACGCTGAACTCCCACGGTAATAAGGTCTGCACCTCACTGCCACTGTTTCCACCAGCGATGAACAGTGTTCGGATATCATACCTGTGTTTCCACACCAATTTGATTACAGGTAATCCACATGGAACAGACACAGCGCGCACACACATACACTCTCGCTCAACCCCGATGTGATGTGATTAAATCTAAACTGGTGCACAGGTCCAGATGTTGCATGAGGGCTGCAGGGGCAGAGAGGTGTGTGTCCTCCATTCACTCAGATAAATCCCTACTTTTCAGATGTCATGCTTCACTGATTTGCTCACTCACCTCATCTCCCTTCCACTTAGTGTAGCATATCAATTATTCCAAAAAATGACGCTTTCAGCTCAGGAATGGGGGAAGCTTCTTCAGCCTAGATGTCCAGCTTAGATGTGTACTTAAGAATCTGTTTGTGCTTGAAGCTCTGGTTCACCCAAAATGAAAAATTTCCCCCTTACTTCAAATGCAGTCGGTTAGCAAGACATGTTTGGTGTTTGAAGTTTACTTCTCTGATTTTGCACTGGAGCTACAATGTATTGGGAAAAACAGCAAAAAACAGCTGAACAACTTATTGATAAATGTCAATATTGGACATATAGTGTCCAATTCAATCTCTTAGCTAAGACTACTCCAATCAATCAGTACCTCCAAGCATCAGAGTGGTGTGGACTAGCTAGTCATGTGAAGCTCCACCACGCCTTTTCAAACTGCCACCAATGCATCGGACTACTCAACTTTACAATAAAACTGCCCTTATAAAGGGTTTATAAATTATTTATAGTCAGGTTGTTAATTAGACAAGATAAGCTCAGCAACTAGCAAGATCTGAGATCTTGCCAAATAGTGAGCTTGCATAAATGTATGACAACTGTTATAACTTGTTTAAAATTCATGATTTATAACCTGTCTACAACCTAATTAACAACCTGAGTATAAATCAGTTATAGATCCTTTATAAGTGTAGTGTAGTGTAATTGTAAAGTGGTCTCCTTTATGTTGTAATTGTTAGGATAAGAAAGCATAATTGAAAGGCTATTGAGTGGCACAATTGTCATGAGAATGAGCGATGCCAAAGCCATCCACGCTTATGATGTGTAATTATGGCCCTCCTCCTCCCCATCACTCTGGCAGAATTGCTAGTTCATGTTCTCCAGTATAGTACTGTGCAAAAGTCTATGCAAATTGTTTGACACCATTTAATTCACCAGTGGGTTCCTTTCTGCCAGCCAATACACAAGCCAATACACAACATTAGAATAAATGCAAACAAACAAGAAAGTACTAAAAGGTATCAAGATTTGTTTTGTTTGTAAAAAAGAAGTTGATATTTTGTGAGATGGTTAGAAGAACCCAGGTTAGGTTTTAGATTTCTCCTCTATGCCTCCAGTCATTGCTTGGATTTATAAAATTCCATAAGCAACACATTGTAAAGTGGTACCACATACAGAATAGACAATGAGTGTAGATACAAGGTAGGTGGAACAAATGAAGAAGCTAGTCGGTACTGTGATTTCAATTTGGCACATATTGATCATATATTGATCATATACACTACACTACAGACATAGTAACTCTAGACGTCCTAAGAACTGGTCACAGCAATGTTAAGTTTATCTGTTTGTAAATTAATCTGACTAGAGCTGGCCTGGCAAAGTTCATCTGAAAAGGGTAAATCAACAGTGGAGATTGGCCTCTGCTCCAGACTGAAAACCAAAAGAGGTTGGTTCAAAAAGACCTCCCCAGCAGAAGGAGGATCAAACAGACTTGACAGCGGCGCTGCCTCCAAAAGCCGCATTTCCTCTGGATCAGACACAGTCATACCCCCTGAGTCTCAGCAAAGATGGAGGAAATGGGTAGGGGAGGGAGTTAAAAGAACCTTTTTCTTCTGGCCTGAAAAGCAATTTATTAGTCATATCAGATAGAAACCAGTAGAGCATGAGGCCGATCTCCTCCAAGGAGTTTTCAAGATAGTAGTAGATATGTTAACCCTTTAAAGTCTGGAGTTATTGTTGTTGGTTTGCAATATATCAGTTATTACATTATTAAATCATGAATTAAATAGCTATAAACTGAACTACCATTGAAATGTTTGGAATCACTTGGAATCCCAAGACTGCTAGTGGCACCTCTGAGGTACCCTTGAGCAAAGCATCGTTCCCACACACTGCTCCCTGGGCGCTGTGTTCCTAGCTGCCCGCTGCTTCACTTGGTGAACGGGTTATATGCAGAGGAAGAATTTCGTGCTGTTCAAACTGTGTGCTGTGGTGTGTTCACGTATGACAGAATGGTCACATTAAAATTAAATGTAAAAAATATATATATTAACATCCTTCGTGTTAGTTTACAATAACTGATACATTTAAAGATTAAACATTCAGCTCTCAGTTTTGGGACATCCCCTGCCCCCATGTTTTTTTAAGTACTAAGATGTCACCATTTACTGAAAATAATGAGTAAGATATCCCTGCAACATTTGGATTCAAAATTAGCAGCAATCCATTCTGAGCTCTTGCCTTCAGAATAAACACATTAATACATTTCATTTGTTCTGATCATTATTGTCGGCTGAGGTCTGTCCTGTGAATTAAGCTAAAGCTCATTTCACACCAGAACTGGTGTGTCGCCACAGCAAAGCAGAGCGTCTTTTAAGCATTTTGCCAAGTGGTTTGCGTGGACATGAACTTGAGGCCTGACCTTACCTGACCCAACTGCTGCGGCAAAATTTGCAAGTGAACCCACTGGTCACACACACAGTTTTTCAGAGCTTTGTTAGTTAGTAAGTGCTTGAGTTGAGTCTTTCATCAGTATATTTGTATGTATCAATGCAGTACATTCAGTTATATATATTTCAGCAAAATTTGCTCAAGACAGGAACAATTAGCTTAACCATTGGTAGGGGTTAAAGATACAGTCAGATATAAATTTACTGAAGACACTGGCATCCGTGAAGAGCATATTATTGGACTTTTTTAACGCTTCAGTGTGTGGGAAACAGCTATAAATACCCTCACTCTGCTAATCAGTTTTGAACCCCGAGCAGTGTAGCACATGAGTGGATTTAATAAAGAAGCATCCTCCCACTTAATCAATCACGCGTTTTGGCGACAGCTCCGGCTGATGAAATAATATGTCCCTGTCCCTCCATTGCCGCCAAAGTATTTATAGCCATAGTGAGGAGCTAGCTGCGCTCATCTCGCTTTCTCTCTCTCTGGCTGATCAAGCAAAAGAGCCAGTTACCCTTCAAAAAAACAGCTATGTCAAAGCTCATCAACCTGTCTTGTTTATACAGAGCTGAACCGTGCTTGTGAATGGGAGCTAATTGGTGGTTGAGCTGCATTATAAAATTCCTCTCTCTCTCCCTCTCTCTCTCACCTAACCACATTCCATCTCTTCCACAATCTGTGGGCCTGTAAATACCAGCTGCCAAATGTCTTGAGACTGCTGTAACACACACACACACACATAACCAGAGAAAAAACACACATATTGTACGAGGCACTAAGATGGCACATAAATACAAACGCTTTCACATAAACACATGGTCACACACAAACAGCTTGTCTGAAAAGCTCAAACAGCACAAACACACAATATATACATAAACACACTGGTAATGCACTTATAAGCTGTTTGCCAACCGCCAGCAAAAGTAGAAGAAGAACCCCCGGTAAAACAAACGTAGTGCTGTCAGATTAGATGCTGCTCAACAAACAGGAGAAATATGCAAAGCCAAAGACTGTTACAGCCATCAAAAGGTTGGAAATCCTTCAAAAAAATAAACGAAAGTGAGGTGCACTGCAAACTCTGTAAAGGAAAACTGAAAAGTGCGAATAGGTTTGTATGCGTGTGTGTCTGTGTGTGTGTGTGTGTGTGTGTGTGCGATCTTCTAAGAATAACTGAATAGTTCTCATTAATACTGTATTGTTCTGCTTGAAATGCCTGCCCTTAGTATGTACAGTAAATACATACTCATATGTATATATACAGCCATGGAAAAAAATAAGAGACTGATTAATTTTTTTTTCTGGTTATTGTTTTTGTAATTTGTGGGAGTGTGTCTGTGTAAAATGTGCATGTCACTATTGTTTTATACACCACTGACCACACTTGATTCAAAATTCCAAACCAAAAAATTTAAAAATAATACATATAAGTAATTTATTATACCTTGGAAATGTTAAACTACACACTCACATTATTTTACAATTGCAACAATTAAAATAGTGATGTTAAGTGCATAGTGTGTGCATGTGTGACTCTGTTTCATCCCATCAGCAAACTGAATCAGGTGTAAAGCTGCTGGAATACAGCACATAGAATAGCTGCTACACAAACACTATTGCACTTACAACACGTATGGAGGCATTTTTTATTTTTTACATAGCTCACACTGCAATAGTTCATAAAAGAATAGCAACCTGTGCATTTTACACACACACACTGCCGCAAGTACAAACAGTGAACAGAAAAAAAGTGAAAAGTGATCTCTTATTTTTTTCCATGGCTGTATATACACACATACTCTGTGATGATGCACTCCATCAAAGCTGCATGTTGGGAGAGAGATGGTTTTAATGATATTAATCCTCTAAATGCTGCGGCCCGCCAGAGACCATTCTATCAGCAGGGGGTTTTCACATCATGCTAGAGTGTGTGTGTGTGTGTGTGTGTGTGTGTGTGTGTGTGTGTGTGTGTGTGTGTGTGTGTGTGCGCATGTATGAGTGGAGGGTGTGGCAGCGGGACGGACTGCAGCAGACACACTCCTTGGCACAACAGCAGGGTAAGAAGCAGCAGATCCAAGTGACCTACATATACACGCACACATGCACACATACACACATACACAAAAAAGGCTAGGGATGTGTGATTTAAACTCAAATTTATATCACACTGTTACATATTACATTGTCTGGATGAAACCATGACGTGATATAATATATATATGCATAATAATAATAACGACAACAACAACAATTCTACTACTACTACTACTAATAATAATAATAATAACAATAACAATATTAATATGAATGCGAATGCGAATGCGAATGCGAATATGAATATGAATATGAATATGAATATGAATATGAATATGCATAATATGCATTTGAATTTAGGCAATTTCCTCCAGGATCAATAAAGTTTTCTGATTCTGAAAAATAAAAATAATAATATGAAAGTATGAATAAGTTAAGTTGTTGAGTTTATTAAGACTTATTTAAGCTAATTTGTCTTCAGGCAGGGATTTTTGTGGTTTAGCATTGTTGGGCTTTTCATGGTATTCAAGATGTTATGGGCCATTATCCCACCAGTACTAACTTTTATAGCTCCTACCTTTACACATACACACACGTACACACAAACATACCTCTTCCATGAGCTACAGAATGTGCGCTGTTGTCATGGAAAAAGTATGGAGGCACAGAGATCATTTGAATTCCAGTTCACAGCCATTTTGGCTAACAGGGTGCTTAACATGGTGCTCCCACACATATGCAAACTGCTAACAGTTTAACGGCACCCTGAGGAGCACACACACACACACACACACACACACACACACACACACACCAAGGTAGAGAGTGCAAGAGAGAGAACCAAGCAAAGGAAGCTGAAAATAATGCAATGCTTAATGTAAGGCCGTCGTCACAGGAGCGTTGCCATGGCTGCAGCTGTCACTGTGGCGTAGAGGGGTTTGTACTGTGACTGACAGCTGTGACAGCGATGTAATCCAATCCCCCCACTAGAAAAAACCCAATCTCCATTAAAGCCGGGTTGCAAAGCTGCTGCTTGCTCGCTCAGGATGGAGAGAAGGCCGTGTACGTGAAGTGAGCAGAGGGGAAGAGAAGGCAAGAATTCAGACTGGAGAGAAAACTCAAATCACACACTGCTTTGCAGCCCTGGACTTTAGTTCACATTGGTCTACCATAATCGTCTGGACAATAAGTAACCTTGTTTCCCCCTCAGTGTACCTTCATCAGTCATTTTATTTAGGTGCAAATAAAGCAGACATCTCCCTTGCTTGCTAGCAGTCAGGTAAGTATAAGGTAATTGAGTTAAAGCAATTAATATATTAAGAAATAAACTAGCTAATGTCACTTAGCTAAGTACTAAGTAAAGTTACTCACTAGGTACAGGTAGCTTTACAGAAAAGGTAGTAATTCTGTCTTAGTTGTGACTCACTAAATCATAAAGTGCTTTCTAGCTTCTACAATGTGCAAAATTCCGCATCAGGCATTGTTGGAATGGGGCCAAGTCGTGTGTGATGCTAGCTTCAACTTCCCAGCAGTCTGACCCAACAGCAGTAGTAGTACAGAAGTAGTTTAGTAAGATAACAAACTAGCTAACTTTACATAGCTAAATGAGTTAGCCAGCTAGGTAAGGACTGCTTTACAGAAGAGGTGATTTAACTAAGTAAAAAAATGTCTAACTTCTTCTAGCTAAGTAAGGTAACAAGCTAGGTAAGGGTAGCCTCACAGAAAGGTGGTTTAGCTAAGGAACAAACTAGCTAAGGTTACCTGGTCAGCTTTACAGATTTGGCCAAGTATTCTGCAACTAATTTGGCAACGTTCATTCAAAAAAAACTCTGCTGCTCTGTGTGACTGGGAAATGCAAGCTTCAAAGGATGCAGCCCCGTAAATGAGGCACAGCATATTTAATTAGCTTACTAGCAATGTGCCTAAAGATTAGTCAAATTAGCAGGTCAGTCATCCATATATTTATCTGTGAAATGGTTGTAAAAATATTATACAAATTATTACAATATTATACAGATTATACAAATTAATACATATTAGGTATGTGTATAAACAAATACAATCAAATTAAAATTTCCCATGTGGCCTAAGACAGACACAGTGCTATATATTCTTGTTGTGAATTTTATTGCATTATAATGAAAAACCTTCGTGTAATTTAGAGGTCTACTGGGTACTGACAGATGCTTTATGACTGCTTCAATTATACCCCAGTCACAAAGTAGAACAGGATCCCGAGGGCAGATTAAGGACACTCTGAGTCCAAAGGCTACAGTGAGAGACTGTTATGAAACAAAATGATGAAACGATATTGATTTTTCAAATCAAAGTAGTTGAGAGCTGACTGAGAGAAACCAGCCCAGAGGGACAAATTATAAGGCTTGACACAGAATTCCTATGAAATGCAAAGTGTTTTACCTAAGTATGAATAGGTGAAAAGAAAGACTGCAAAAGAAAAACACAAGTGGAGCTTACTGCAGAAATATGGCAGTGAAAAATATATGGCAGTTTATATAGTACATATAGCACATGGGAAATGTAGTCCCAGAAAAATAACCATAGATAAAATGATTAAATAAACACAACTACAACCAAAACAAAACAGTATTTTGTGTAATTATATAAAACAAATATATAAACAGAAATATAACAGTTACACTATTCACTGGACTGTTAGCCAAGTAGTCTGATGCAGGACAACTTGTGGTGCTGGACTGCAGCGAAATCTGTCTCTAACAAGAGTATGCCCTCTCCAAAACCGACCCTTAAAATCATCCAGTCCACTCTCTTTTAACGTTCAAAGTACAATTGATAACACAAACAAAACAAGCTAGCCAGCTAAAAACCATCATCAACTACATGTTCATTTTCAATGCACCAACTACGTTCCCACCCATATTTAGCTCAAACTTTATCATGGTTGTCCCCAGTGGAGGTCATGTCTCCCGCCAAACTAAGCAGCTTGAACTATGAGTGAAGTATAATTATTTCTGTTATGTTTTGATTATCATTCATCTATATAATGCTTCTTACAAGTACCTTGCTAGGCTAAGATGCTATGTCTTGCTAGCAGGGGTGAGCGATATGACACACACACACACACACAAAATTCAAGATATTTCAAAAACGTTTCACAAAACACAATTCAAAGTCCTGTTATTAGCGGTCCAAGGACGAAGTCCGTAGGAACCCTATTGTTTTTCTACTGATTTTTTTAGGGGTCCAAGGACGAAGTCCGTAGGAACCCTATTGTTTTTCCACAGATTATTAGGGGTCCAAGGACGAAGT
>JBBPCZ010000001.1:2561392-2572748 GCA_037974445.1 Brycinus macrolepidotus
TTGTCAGCAGTTCTTAAAAACTAAGGCAAAGCTGTTCAGTTCAATACTTGCACCTATAAAAGATAAAACCTGAGAAATGGAAAATTTTTGCAGTGGTCTCTTGTTTTTTTCCAGAGATGTATATATATAGCCTGTTCCAGGTGAGTTTGGTTTTACACAGTTTACAAGTATATGAGCAATTGAGTCATAATATAATAATGATTAATAACAAATATACTATATACTATATTATATAACAAGAGAAGAAAATTGGGTGCTGCCAGCAGGAAAATTATCATTGATCGATATTAACAATTATATTTTAAGTTTTAGGAGAGTATGAACTCCTGTTGTCTCTCTTATGGGTCATAAATATAATAACAATTAATGTAAACACACCATGGTAGTTTTTAAAATTGTGCTTCATTATATTGCCATTAGCTTCCTCTGCAAGTTTTAACAAAGGCAAAAAACATCACCTTCAAGAACCATTAGGTCCTATTGGTACCAATCTTGAGCTGCTACCAAAAGGACTGAAGACATATCTGGGATGAATCCACAAAAGATGAGATTTTCTCTCATCTTGGCCTGTACCCGGGAGATTTCTTAGTGTGTTCATTGTTGCTGCAATGGAACATAAAGAAAAGGCAACACAACCTGAGGGCCCAGTTGTTGGAATCTTGTCAGTCACAAACCATACCTGTGTTTTGAACAGATAACATTTTTCAGGTGAAAAATGTGTGATCCTCTTTAAATGCAGTGTAAAAAGTTTCCTAGTTAACACAATCATACAAGAAAAACACATTTCATGACACAAGGAACACAATTGTCTTCAAAAAACGTCTTCATTTGTAGGTATATCCTAAATTTGCAGGCTGCTGCCAAGGGTCTAGAATAGGAGCCAACCAATTATACCCAGAGAGTTTGCTCACCTCCAGGTACAATGAAAATGAAGGTTGCGGAGGTTCTTATTAAAATGCATATGCTAAAATAAGTTGGAGATTTGACGGGACCGATGCCATGGATATCCTCCTCTCTGCAGATGTTTTGTTTCCCACCACATACAACAGATTAAGCACTCATTTATTATACCACTGAATTTCTATTCTATTTCTATTGCTCAGAGTAAGGTTATGGTGAGCGGTAGGGAGAGTTTAACTGAATAGAAAGCTTTGAACAAAAAGCTTCTGCTTTCAGTTGCAATTCTATTTGAATGGCCCTCAAGTTTAAGTAACTTTAGTCCTTCTACAGACTCTTCTAAGACTATAAGCATTCCTCAAGAGCAGGGGTTGAGGAATGCCATTCCTGATGACCCCATCCTCATCATTTTTGAGTTTTCCCTATGCTCCACACCTGGTCCAATCAATGAGGAGTTTGGTAATTAGGACACTGAAAAAAGCCTGTTTTCAAGAAAATCTTCCCAAATGTGCTTTATACATTATTCAACTTGTTTAGAACTTCAGAACTTGTTTGACTCTTAACATTTCAAAGACAATTTCTTAAAAAGAAATGTTGTTAACTTTTTGGCCTGTAAATGATTGTAAGAGTTGATACAATTCAAAAAACATAAATTCATAAAATATGATTGTTAATATTGACCAATGAGAATTTTCCAGCTGGCAGTAATGGTTTTCTCCACCATCCCTTTTATGTCTTGTTTATTTCATTCTTTGAATGTGTGATTCTTTGAATTCTTTGAATTTTGCTGTAACATAATGGGCGTACTTTACAAAAAGACTACCTTGTAAAGGTTTTAAAATTGGTTAAACGTTTGTTTATTAATGGTTATTAATTGGGTCATTAATAAGCAGTTCTAACACATTTGTCAGGTCTGGTCCGCCACGGTCACGCCCCTTACGAAGCCCACCCCCTGAGTTTTGAACATGTGTAGCCCTGGACGCAGAGTTGTGACGTCATGTGTTGTTGTGTGGCTGGCCATCAGGAACCTAGGCAACCCGGGTGTTAGCACTGAGCACTTTAGCTGGGTTGCTAGGCGCCTGATGACATGTCCATGTGAGTCTCGTTTAGTTAAAGTGATGCTTGTTAGATGTGTTAGTGTTTGCGTGGTATGATTGGTTGTCACTCTCTGTGTCTGGGTTTAAAAGAGCTGCTGGTCCGGAGGAATGGCGTGTGGTCACCAACATCCAACCTCCAGTTGTATTCGTCTCGGGTTTGTATGTGACTTTTTGAAGTACCTCACCTACGTCTGTGTATGTGCAAGCAGCCTCTGGACTCGTGTGGGAGATCTACTGAGCTCTCTCTTGTGAGCGGTTCTCCAAGTGGCAGTTGGAGAAGCCTTTGTCTACGCTAGCCACTTTCACGTGGTTAGAGGCTCTGGACTTCTCTACCAACACCAGTGACTGTTACTCTGAGTCTGTGTCTATCTGTCTCCGCAGGCGTGAGGTGTTTACCCGTATCCACTGCGGGTGTATCAGTGGAAACCTTCCTCAAGCTAGTTAGCCGTGGAAACTGTAGCTCGGCTGGAAAGACAGAGAGCTTTCACATGGCGCAGGTTCTCTCGCAGGAGTGAGGAGCTCCTGGAACCTCTTTGTACTAGTTTGGACTTTGGAGACTTTGCATTTGGAGCTCTGCGAGCTCAACCTTTCATTTGTTCATTAAAAGCTTCTTTGTGAAACTCAACCCTGTTCCTGCAGTGCGTCCTTCTAGTGCACTCAACATGACAACATTAAAAAAGTGAGCAGTTCTATCTGATGGATATAGATATGTGATGAACCTAAGAGGTGTAACAGGTTGATTAGTAGAGAAGACAAAACAGAATCAATAACCAGCAAGACCTGAGCTTTAACAGTATAGATGAACGTAGGCTCATTAATCGACAGGGGCATCTTTAGCCCTGGGTAACCACGGCTACAGCTCCAAATATTTTATGAATTGCCCAATATTTATGAAGATCCTAATGATGCCTCTGCTATTTGGTAACAGCCAGTGTTGCCTTTTTAATTTATGTGTTATAACTGCTTATTAATGATTTTAAAGGTGTTAAAATATAAAATAAACTGCCAACCATTTTTGAATAGAACTTATAAACCCTTAATAAGGCTAGTGTTGTTATAAAATGAAACTACACGATAATGGTTTATACAGCAAAAAACTATAGCCTTTCTTTCTTTGGAGAATATTTGAGAATTGTTTTTGAGAACTGCTTTATTATGAACTTTTTGTGTGTTTGTGCTAAGATTCTTTGTGATCTTAGAATGGCTTTTGTGAGGCGTTATTATTTTTGTTCATATACAGCATATGTGCAAGATTAAAATCTGGTAAATTTCTAAGGGACAGTAAAAACATTCTTAATGTATAACAAAAGGTGACTGTCACGTCTGGGCCGCCTCGGTCACGCCCCCAGCGGACCCCATCTCCTGAGTATTGAGTGTACACGTTTCTGGTCTCGTCTTGATGATGTCATGTGTTGATGTGTTTGGACTCGGTGCCGGGGCAACCCAGGTGTAGAGGCTGATGACGCTGTTCTTGTGTATGTGTTTAGTGTCTCCTAGTTTAAGGTAATAGTTTCGGTTTCGTGATCGGTTGTGTGTGACGAGCCCCTCTGTGTGACGCAGCTTAAATGCCAGCCGGTCCAGAGAGAGGTGTGCGTTCACCCTGGTTATGTTTGTGTAAGCTTCTATGACAGCTGTGAGGGATGAAAGGAACAGAGACTGTAGCCTCTCCAGCCCAGCTCAGCCTGACGGGAGCCAGCCGTGTTTCAAGTGGCAGTTGGAGTGCGGATTGGAGCTCGGAGGGAAACACCGCTAAGCTGAGGCTCTCCTGAGGCAGTCACGGTAGACGGTGCTAGTCTACTTTCTCTCTGTGTCTCCCCTTTGTCTCTGCATGCAGTAAATGGTGAGAAGGATCTCGCCTAAACCTGAAGTCCGCGAGAAGCGGACCAACCTTACCGGCCGCCATTATGAGTGTGCCTAGGAGTATCTAAAGATGACTCGGACGCCCACCGAGTGCGCCTCTCTTCTCCTTTCCCTCAAGCCTCAGTCCTACTGGGAGTGAACAGACTTCAGTTATCTGGATCCTTCGTCTGTGGGAAGAAGGACTTGTGTTCTTGTGGAGCTCTCGAGCTCATACTGTGTTTAAGTTCATTAAAGTTTGTTCTGTTCTGAAGTCTATCCCGCAGTTGCATCCTCCATAGCTGCACGCCATGACAGTGATGTGATTTTAGTCAGTCTGGATCATTTTTATTGATTCCTTCGTTATGTAATTTTGATTCAATGCAAAGGGCAGCAGGCCTTAAAAAATAGGCTACTAAGCCTAATTAAACAAAGTGAGAAACAAATCAGACAGATTTACTGACGTTAACTGCTCCCATATCCCAACCTTATACCTGACATCACCTGACATCTATGGCTAAGACCGAGAAAAGCTTCCTGTGGCTAAGACAGAGAACATGGTAAGCCTACATAAGAAAATGCTAAATCTACCTATTCTAGGCCTATTAGGGTTATGAGCAGAACAGAAATGGCTAAGCCGGTGGGGGAAGCCCTTCATATGCTCCCTAGAAGTCAGTCTGTGCATTCCCAGCTGTCCTAATGATGGTTATAGGTGAATTAATGTGGTGCGACTAGTGAGTGCCACCATAAGGGCCTATACAATCAGGAGACACGGCTGACTGCACGTAATCTGTATAATCTGGGTGCCAATGACAAATAAGTATCAAAGAGCATCAGAATGCACTTTGAGGATGCCAGTCTTTCATTTATCTCATTCTTCCAACACTTGAAGAACAAAACCTCACAGAAGTGCTAACCCTGTACCAGCCTAGCTCACATGCTGGCACGCTAATTTTGATAGTGTATGCATTGCGTGATAAAATGACAGTGGCAGTGCTTTAGAGGAGAACCAGCAGAAGCCTCTGAAGAATATTCTCTCAATATAAAGAACTCCAGTTTCTTTAGAGACGCTCGGACCTCTGATTCATAGAATAACCTGAGCTGGGGAATGAGCACTATAGATGAAAATACTGTACTGAGAAAAAGACGCACAAAAGTGCCTCAGAGGCTGGTGCAAACCCACGGTGAGACAGCCTTCTCTTACCGCGGTCTACGCCTGTGGAACAGTCTTCCTGAAGACCTGAGGACAGCTCAGAGCATTGATATATTTAAAAGCAGACTCAAGACTTACCTTTTTAATCTGGTTTTTAATTAAGTTTTAGACATAGATATAAATGTTTTTATTTATTTTTATCTATAATAATTTATTTGTTTTTTTTTTAGAATTTTAGATATTTTTGATTTTTTTATTTATTTTTTAATTTTCTCTAAATATTTATTTTTTGTATCAACAATAATTTTACTCATTTAATTTAATCTTCTTCCTGGTGTTTTCTCATGCATGAGAGGTATGATAGCGTTTCCTCAGTTTTTCCTCAGTACTTGTCTTATTTTCTTAAAAGTTTTTTATAAGTTTAATGTGGTGGGGATTGGGGTGCGGGATATGCTGAATATCATTTTATTATGTAAAGCACTTTGTGCTACAATGTTTTTATTGCATGAAATAAATTGCATGAAATAAAGTCTGATTGATTGATTGATTGGTGGTAGCAAGAGCAGGGATGTGCTTGTTTCGCTGTGGGGTAATTAATATGACAAGGAGGAGAGGCTTCAGAGGCACTACATTCTTCTACAAGAGCAGTGTCATTCCTCTAAGGAGAACTAATGAGGGGTATGCATGTTTTGACAGAACGCTGGTGTTATTTGTGTCATTAATCGATAAGCCAAACCCCCCTGGCGCTCTCGTCTCAAAAGTGGCCCTTGCATCTGTACAGTGTTTACTGTGTGAGGTGCTTTAACGACCCTTCAGCAATTTCCAAGGAAAATCTTTCAGGTTTGATGTCTAACCTTAGATTAAGCACGAAGTTTAACACTTCCTCGGATGCCCTCATTGACCGCAGATCTTTGCGCTTGATGTTTGTAGAGCTGGATATTTCCCGAAGGGCCAGGCTGGCACAAGGGTAAGAATGAGGCAAATACAAAAAAAGTGATGATTAAAGGAATATTTTGGTGAAAAATGAAATAGCCATAGCCCCTTACTCCAAACGAAGATCCACTAAAAAATGCTTGATATCCAAATTTTGCTTATGCAGTCTTATGCTGGAGCTAAGAGGCTAACATATCTAACAAGTCATTTAGGCTTTCAGGGTGTAACAGGTATTGTGCAAACTGCAAGACTAAAGGCCCAATTACAGCAGCTTTAGTGAGCAACATTTTGTATTTGTTTCAATGGATCTCACCCTGATTAGTGGTTTTGAATTGCTGACTTTAATAGCGAACACATTTTTCATGTAAAATATCATGTCGAGTTCAACTCTGGTGAATTCTGACATGCAAGTTTACATCTTTAACCAATGGTGATAGAGCTTTGGCTGCATTGACCCCTCTGAAGGGTCATGGGTATAGTAGTATACAAATAATTATGGCAGTTTCTAAGCACAACCCTTTTAAAAATTTGTTCTCTAATGACTATAAACAAATGGAAACATTTTCCTGAAGGGCAGCATCCACATGCTACATAACACCTACAGAAGCCCAACTGATATAAACCTACATAAACATTTATAAAGCCTTATACCACCCAGCATCAGTTATTGCAACACTTACTGACATCAAAACTGACAAAAGCAGTCTTTATGATACCAGACACCTGGAATAAGCCCTGACAAATGTTAATGTATGCATATGTCAGGCCTATGTAGACACATAGTGCCCTTCAATGAATAAAGATATAAAAGACAGTATACAGATCTGCAGTCAGTCAGGAGACAGTATGTGGTTTTGCTTTTTATGGGAGGCCAGCTTGCCAACAACCAGGCCAATTCCACAGCTATCTACACTTATTTGCTGTGACTTGGTGAGTAGTGCTATGCTCTTGTGAGCATATAACTGATCAAAATGATTGGCAGTCTTCCAGGTTCAGCCTTGGTAAAGCCCGTTTCATGAAGCTGCATATGTGCAGTGGGACTGGGGTTTAAATAATTTCGAACCAATCTTGAATCTCGAGTTCTTAAGTAATTTCTAATAGACTGTTAGTTTTAAAAATGGTTTTAAAGGAAAAGCACAGTCCATGAGTAGAGGCCAACTGCTACCTGACATTAAGCAATCTATCCCATTAGATGCGACCAAAGAATAAATGAATAAGTGGCGCTCTTGGGTGCATGAGCTATTCGGAATACATTGGAGTATGTTGGATGGCGCGTACAGGTATGTGCGTGGTCTTGAGCATTTGCCAACAGAACGTGGGCTTTCAAATTAGCTATATATAGGTACTTTCACGGCTCATGGTCGGCATTCAATACCCAACCCCGGAGGGTTCAAACAGTCTCTATGCAGAAAATTACCTTTAAAGCTTTCAACTGAGAGAACTGATTTCTCTTGAACACCACCTGAATGGTGCTGAGAGGAGTCGGAGTGTGATCATTTTCTCTAAATGTCTCCATTGACGAGAGCCGGCTGATGTATTGTACTACTGTGAAACCAATAAAAGGGAGATGAGCCAATTCCCTGCAGTTTGGAGCCCGAGTCAGGCTTCTGCCGGATTCATTATGCATACGGCGCATCATAAGCCAAAACTGTCTTCCCCTGCCCTGAGCACTCTCAGATTTGCAATAATATTATGGTGCAGTCTGGAAGCACCAGACCAGTTGTAATATTGGAGGTGACAAAGGTGGGTTTGTCAAAAGCAGCGCCTTTGATGAGGATGGAGTGAGACAAGTGTTTTCCAATCCGCTGTCATGTTTAGCCCCATTTAGTTCTGTGTGGAAGCGCCCAATAGGAGGGATAATGTGTATTTACTGTGACACAGAGGAAAATGCTGAGCATAAGCAGGCTGAGTTTGCCCCTCTGTGCTGTGCTTCTCTTTCCTCTTCGTCCTGCTCCCCAGCTTGTTTTCACAGCATAAATCCTGTACCCTTTTAATCTCCTTACTCAGCTACATCCTCTTTAAAAAAAAGACTCCACGAGCGCGGAGACACGGGCACATCGACTTGGGAGCACACTGACCAGAAAAATGTCCAGAGCATGCCGGGACTCTCGCTAACAAATTGCTCAGCCGACAGAAACAAGACATCAGGGAACCATACGCAACAACAGGAAGTTTTCCTGAAGCTGGACAATTCTTAAGTCTATTGTATATCACCACATAAAGCCAAATGTTTCCTTATATTTCACCTCCCAAGAAGACAACAAAAGCATGCTTATTTTATTAGCTGTGGTTTCTACAATATCTCCTCATCCCATCACCTTCACCAAAATTCCAAATGTTTTTGATCTATAGTACAATATCTGCATGTGTATCTGTGTAGATGGTGTGTATGGACCATCAAAATTATATGATTTTAACCCAATGCTTGCATATCCACGGAGAAATTAAAAAAACCTTCAGAAAAACCATGCATGACTTAACCTAAAATGGTCTTCTAACCAATATAGTATATCAGAACCATAGAGAACCCCCATTACTTTTATCAAAAGCATACACAATTTATTCGATTGCGGTATTCTTAACCAATAAAGACTATAAAAACCATGGAGAACTAAAACTACAGAGTAACAAGAATTACCTTCATCAAAGGCACGCACATTGCTAACAATATCCATGCCTATTAGCACCATGGAGGCAATTATGTATCGTTCATGCTGCCATTAGTGGTCAGTTACAATTAAAAATCCACTTTAAAAGCCTCTGAACTTCACACACAAGCTAATCATCAGCTTATGTTGGCTTAAAATGTGACTCTTCGTAATGAGTGTTTAAATTTATGTCACCTGCTGAATTATTTGGGACAAAAGCAGGCCATTTTGTGAAAATGTAAAGAACCCACATTCTCCAAGGTGACTCAACGTTCCCCGTTTCAGTAGAGCAGAGTATTTCAGCATGTTTTAGTGTTGCCTAGAAGACAGCAATCCTTCCACAGCAGAAGTTAGAAACTGGGGGTCCATACCTGTCTCCCAGAAGTACAGTGACTTGCTGTCCCCTGAGGTTTGAGCGTGAACAGTGTGGATTCCACAGCACAATAACACTAGACTCCACACGCTCGGGACGCTCTCTCTCCACACTGTCCTTGCATCCCTCACCCCCAGACCCATGACTCTCCGGGAGCCGCCGAAATCCAGACAGTTCCTGAGAAGAGAACAAGCTTAGATGGAAAAAAAAATAAGACAAGAGGTCCCACAAGAGGATGGAGGGAGGGTCCTGCAAAAGAACAGAAGGTTGGCGGCAACTCCAACTGTCCAGTGACCTCCTGCCCGGGTCTTTTACAGCTGCTATGTGCGGACAGAGCGCTGTCCAGAGAAACAACAGAACAGCAGCAGAGGATCGCCGCTGTCCTCTGCCGCCGCTGTCCTCTGACTACTGCAGCTAAACTGATGCAGCACCTCTCTCTCTCTCTCTCCCCCTCTCTCTCTCTCACACTCGCTCTCTCACTGTGAGTATCTCTCTCTCTCTCTCGAAGCCTCTTGCTCTCTCACTGAACCTCTCGCTCACTCGCTCTCAGCCTCCCTCCTCCTTTCTCTCACGCTCTTAGCCTCCCTCCACCCTCACTCTCTCTAACTGCCTCTCTCTCTCTCTACCCTCCTCCTCTTTTTCACTCTATTTCACAGCTTCTCAGCCTGCCTCTGTCCTTCTCTCTCGCCCCTCCCTCTCTCTCTCACTCACTCTTTATTTCTTTCTCTTTTTTGCTCTCATCCTCATTTTCTCTTTCTCTCTCTCCCTCTCTCTCTCTCATGCTACAACGATGTTGCCTCACTCCAGGCTTCTGTGACGCTAGAAGAGACGAGATCAGAGCAAAGCCTCCACTGTTGCTGCAAGGGGGAGAGAGAGAGAGAGCATAAATTGTATCTGCTACATGTGAATAAAGCAATGGGGGTGGAAAGCTCCCTTTGTGGGAACAGTGGATCCATGTAAAAAAGCAACAGACACAAATATGTGATGAGCGGAGGCTAAAATGACACTTGAATGCAGAAACCGGCTTTAGATGACATTATGTTATTGCAATATGAGAAATCTTCCCATGTCATTTCAAATTTGCCTCAATTTGGACCTAGAAACCAGGCATTCTTAGCATAAAAGCGAAAAAAGGCAATAAACTGAAAAGCGGATGCTTATCTATTCAGTTCTCATTCTGTACATTCACATCCTGTACCAGTGCAGATGTAACAAAGGCCTAGAAAAGAAAAAAAAACACTTTACTTGTACCAGAGCTTCAATAAAAAAGCACTTTATTCATACTGGGGCTTCAATATGTCAACAGTCAATCACAGTACAGGCTGCAATATCTTTTCGGCAGTGCGGGTCACTCCAGGTCCTGATGACTTAATCCACTTTCCTCAGGTCAGCGCCTCGCGATGTTCTGCACACAGGCCGCTAATAAGACTTTGCGTGGGAACACGTTTAAATGTCAGAGCTACGGCAGAAGCTCTGGCGCCGCCTGTGCTCCTCGGGTTTGATAAGCGTTAGATTGGACTGACAGATGGATTTAGCCTGTGATTGATGAACAAAAGGAGGGGGACTATAAGCGGAATCTGAATCTGACAGCCCACCTGACGGAGAGACAGGTGTACAGGCTCACTAACTGACACTAACAGTGGAATCTAGAACAAGCGGATGGGCTTCTCTGATAGCAATAAAAAATAAGAACGGGGCTCCTGAAAAGAAGGGGATAATAATAAAAATGAAGACTTTCGGGTCGCATTTAGCCAAGTATGATATGCTATATGGACAAAAGTATTGAGACACCTGACCATTACAGCAACAGGGACTTTAATGACATTGCATTCAAATACATAGACTGCAATATGGCATTGGTCCCCCCCTTTGCAGCTACAACACCTTCCATTCTTCTTGGAAGGCTTTCCACAAGATTTTGGAGTGTTTCTGTGGGAATTTGTGCCCATTCATTCTGTAGAGCACTTATGGCTTGCAATCTCCGTTCCAGTTCATCCCAAAGGTGTTGGATGGGGTTGTGGTCAGGGCTCTGCGTGTGTACAGTGATGACATAGGACTCGGTGTGTACTCGTTAGGAACATGTTTAATACCCTTCTACCCTCGCAGCCCACACACCAGACACACAGCCCTGTGGGGAGTCAAGCATCATGGGAACAGTAGTCCTACTACTACATCTCCTCCTTTTAGCTTAAGTCATGCTTTTTTCTAAATAGACTCATTTAAAGCAACTTAGTGTCTCAACTGAACACAAATGCACTCTGTACCTTTTAACATTAATTCCTATTACTTCTATCAACAAACCTTTTTTAGGGGTCCAAGGACGAAGTCCGTAGGAACCCAATGTCCGTAGGAACCCTATTGTTTTTCTACTGATTATTAGGGGTCCAAGGACGAAGTCCGTAGGAACCCTATTGTTTTT
>JBBPCZ010000001.1:2579302-2593164 GCA_037974445.1 Brycinus macrolepidotus
TTAGGATGTCTTCTTTCCAGAGATATTTAAAAAATTGAGAAAAAAATGATTTTCAAAAAAAAATTTTCAAAGTTGAAAATGTACCGATTTCGTGGACTGACCCAAACACACACATACCTACATGCACACACAAATAGAAATACATATACATCCACCCCACCCCCCTCTGAGGGGCGATGGGTGCCAGACCATGAAGGCAACATCCGGAGGTACCGCCGATTCCCAAGAGCGGCACCCGCCCAACCCGGCCCGGGAAGGCGGCTGGAGCATGGCCCTTTTGATGTGCCAAGCATACACAGTCACCCACCCTCACAAGACAAGCTGCCCTGAGGCCAGTTGCCGGAGTGGGGTGGCTATGGGTCGGCCCCGTCCTGGTGGGGCTGGGGGGCCACGGTGGGTCTCCCGGTGGCTGCAGACAGGGCTCCTGGCAGACCTGGGCGATGGTTGCCGGCTTGGGCCGGGGGCCGGGGGCCGGGCCACGTCGATGTGCCAAGCATACATAGACACCCACCCTCACAAGACAAGCTGGCCTGAGGCCGGGGCCTCCCGCCCCTCCCACCACCCAAACCACGTCGTCCTCCCAGGAGCTTGGAGCTCAACGCGCTCCAGGCACCCGGGCCCCAGGGCGTCTTCCGGTGCCGACCCAACCACCCAGGAGGGGGGGCGCCCGTGAGACACAACCCCCCCCCAGAACAGACGGGACCCCCACCCGAGGAGCGATACGCCCCAAGACACCAGGGCACCCATCCCACGCCCAAGCCCACGCCAGGAGCCCCGTCCGCAGCCACCGGGAGACCCACCGTGGCCCCCCAGCCCCACCAGGACGGGGCCGACCCATAGCCACCCTATGTGATAGAGTCAATTACTGGAGACCAGAGAGTGTTAAAAACAGCCAATTGGTTCCTAGAGGAAGCAGACATTCTCTCCATACTAATATGGTCCACCACCAGACACCTGTAGTGATTGATACTCAGATTGTTTTTGGAATTCCAATTTATGAGAATAGTTTTCTCTGCCAAAACATCCGAACAGGTGTGCATCCCCATATGGCATGCATGTAATCGTCTGGTGCATTACTTTTAAACTGATCCGTGGTGGTTTATCTTTCCATAGAAATTTGGAGATGTGTGAGTCTAATGATTTGAACCATACAGATGAGGGTTTATAGGGGATCACTGAAAATAAATAGTTAATTTTGGGTAGGATCATCATTTTAATAGTAGCCACTTTCCCCATGAGTGATATAGGCAAGGTGTCACGTCTGGGCCACCTCGGTCACGCCCCTTACGTAGCCCGTCCCCAGAGTTTTGACCACATGCAGCCCTGGATACAGAGTGATGATGTCATGTGTTGTTGCGTGCTTGGTCATCGGGAGCCTAGGCAACCCAGGTGATAGCACTGAGTACATTAGCTGGGTTGCTATGCGCCTGATGGCATGTCCGTGTGTGTCTCATTTCAGTTAAGTGAATCTTGTTTACTGGTTGATTGTTTGCGTTGTGTGATTGGCTCTGTGTTTGTCTGGGTTTAAAAGTGCAGCCAGTCCGGAGGAACGGCGCGTGGTCACCAAGCTCTACCAGTGTTCGTCTTGGGTTTGTACGAAACTTTATGAAGTATTTCACCTACGTCTGTGTCTTTGTAACAGCCTCTGGACTCATGTAGGAGATCCCGTTGAGCTCTACACTGTGAGCTGCTCTCCAAGTGGCAGTTGGGGGAGCTCCATTCTACTCCGCCACGTTTATAGTGGTTAGAGGCTCCACAGGACTCTTATCTGTACCAGTGACTGTTCCTTTGTCTTTACCTCCATCATTCTCTGCAGGCGTGAGGTGTGCAACCGTATCCACTGCGGTGAAAACAGTGGAACTACACGACTGGCCAAGAAGGCCATTAAACCTGTAGCTCGGTATCGAGACCTAGCCTTCTCTCCCTCGGGCTTGGGTTTTTTCGCAGGAGTGAAGGTCCTCCTGGAACCGCCTTGTACTTGTGTTGACTCTAGTGTTCATCTTTGGAGCTCAGAGAGCTCGCCCTTCTGTTGAGTTCAATAAACCTGTTCTGAGAAACTAAAGCTGATTCCTGCAGTTGTGTCCTTCAAGTGTACCTGACAAGTTTTGGCAAGTCTGAGAGCCTGGGGGAAAAATGTATGTCCTGATTGTAATTTGTTAGTAGAGATGTTCTGAAAAACACAGTTTATAGGCAAGACAATGGATTTTGACCAATTGTTTGAATACTCTGAAATTGCAGAAAATTCGTCTATGATTGAGATTGTCTGAGATAAAAAGGATTGTGAGTTCTTCAGAAAGAGTAGTACATCATCTGCATGGAGACTTATTTTGTGATGCTCATTTTTAATTTGGATACCTTTAATATCATTGTTTTGTCTGATAGTGGCTGCTAGTGGTTCGAGGAAAATGGCAGGGGAAAGTGGGCAGCCTTGCCTGCTGCCCCTCTGTAGATTAAAGCTTGGTGAAGTGTGATCATTTGTCCTGACCTATGCAATGGGAGAACTCTATAATGTTTTGATCCAGTTAATGAAAGACGATCCAAGACCAAATTTGCGTAGTATTGCAAAAAGAAATTTCCAATTTACCCTATCAAATGCCTTTTCTGCATCTAAAGAAATGATTGTAGTTTCTAATTTATTGATGGTACAATAATCTATTAGATTAATTAACCTACGTGTATTGGTGGCCTTGATGAAGCCTGTTTGATCTGGATGTATTATAAAAAGAGTGATATTTTCCAGTCTTCTTGCTAAAGCTTTACAGATTATTTTAAGATCTGTATTTATAAGCGATATAGGGCGATAACTAGATGGAAGCGTAGGGTCTTTGCTTGTCTTAAGAAGTAAGCTAATATTAGCTGAGTTCATGTAAGAAGATAACTTGGCACTCTCCCTGATATGACACACCATTTTGAAAAAAATGGGTTCCAGTGTAGTCCAGAATTCGTTATATATAAGTTTTTATAGAAATTTCTAAAAGTATTGTTTATTTCCTCTGGATCATGGGTAATATTTCCTGCTGGATTTTTAACGGAGGCGATAGTTCCTTTTTCTTTATTTAGTTTTAATTGGTCGGCTAGGAATGTGCCTGTTTTGTTGCTATAATTGAAGTTTTCTAGTCGCAGTCTTTGTACCAAGAACTGTTTTTTTTTTTTTATCATTTATTTCATTTAATTTAAGTTTTGATTTCCTTACTTCACTCAAGATGTGTTCCTAGGGTGATACAGCATACTCGACCTCTATAGATTTAACCTTTTGCTTGAGTTCTGATATAATTGAGTTTTCTAATTTTTTCTTATGCGAGGAGTAAGAAATTATTTTACCTCGCATGACTATTTTCCCTGTCTCCCAAAGAACACATGGTGAGATTCCTGGCATGCCATTACTGTCTAAAAATAGTGCCCATTCCTGTTTGAAATAATTTATGAAATCTTGATCTTTAAGTAATGATGTGTTAAATCTCCAGTTTCTGGTTGGAGGTGTGACCTTTGCGTTAGTCAGAGTGAGGGAAACAGGTGCGTGGTCACTGATAGTGATAGGGTGAATCTGAATGGATGCAGTGTCCCTCATAATGGAGCTGCTGATTAAAAAGTGGTCTAAGCGAGAATACGAGCGGTGTACGGACGAGAAGAAGGTATATTCTCTAAGGGTAGGGTGATGAACGCCAAACATCACATAGACCAAAGTCCCTCATGTATTGTTTAAGAATTTCTGCAGATTGCAAATTCCTATAACTCCCTGGAGTACAAAGCCTATGAATTTCAGGATTAAATACCAGATTGAAGGCCCCTCCTATTATAAACGTGGTGTCAGAATGATCAGAGATTGAGGAGAAAAGAATGTGAAAGATGGAGGGGTCGTCAATATTTGGGCCGTATATACTAGCAATGCATATGTCCTTCTTATGAATAGACAAATTAACTACAATAAATCTGCCATCCGGATCTGCAATAGAATTAGTGGTAGTAAAATGTATATTTCTATTTATCAGTATGGCTACTCCCCTTTGTTTGGAGTTGTAGCTGGCTGAGAATACATGGGGGCACTATGGTGAGGTGAGTGTGTTAGTTGTTGTTTTGGGTAAGTGAGTCTCCTGTATAAGGAGAATGTCTGCCTGTAGTTCTTTCAACAGATTAAACACTCTTAATCTCTTTTCCCAGGAACCCAAACCACGCACATTCCAAGTGACAAACCTTAATGTACTCATATTTAAACTAACTAGCCGAGTGTGAGAGGCTTACTAAAAGTGTGTGCGCGTGTGCATGTGTGTATACATGTGTGTGTATATGTGGATGCATGTACGTGCGCATGTGATTGCGCATGGTGCCTGTATGTGCGTGTGTATGCCTGTGTGTTGTGTACCTGTTGTGTATCTTCGTCTATTCGGGTTAGAGACTGGGCCAGTGTGTGCGTCTGTGTGTGTGGTCTGTTAGTGTGCTGTTTGTGTGTGTGTGCTATGTGGGATGCAGCTAAGCAAACTGTAGCATTAAATACCATATGAGCGGCTAATTGTTGAGGAGAGAGAGAAAAGAAAAAGAGAGAAATAATGATAAACGAGAAAGAGGACAGAAGTAAGCAAGTAGTGCAAATACCAGCATTACATTTACGACAAATATTGTCTGTGGTTAAGCTGTTAAGACAAGCAGATAATGCTTAAATAAGGACATGCCTGTTAACAGATTAGTGAACAAATTATGTTAATATGGAAAACCATCACCTGATTTTAGCTTAGTAGAGCCAGGGGGTGGTTTCCCGGTCGCGATACAGTTGTCCGTTGACATACAGCTTGTTGACAGCAATGACCGCTCAGGAACCTCCATCGATGAGAAGCCTCCTGATGGGAAATAGAACTCTGCACCACTGCAGGATCTCCTGGGAAAACTGGTCATTGACGCTGAAGTCCGTTCCTCTCAGTTCCCTGCCTCTGCTTTTCACCAGCTCCTTTTGCTTATAATTTTCAAATTTGGCCACAATAGGTCCAGGTCTGCGGCCTTCGGGTCTTCTTCCTCCAAGGCGATGAACACGGTGAAAAGTGATGTTAAAAGTGATCCGCTGGGAGCTTAAGCTGGTTCTGAATGAAGTTTTTGATCATGGATTCTGGATCCTCTTCGGTCTCCTCTGGAATACCAGCAAAGACTAGGTTGTCTCTCATGCTTCGTGCCTGTAGATCAAGCACAGTTTCTTTAATTTTTTTTATTTTCCTCCGACAGCTGGCTCATACCATCAGTGAATGATTTTACCGACTCTCTGAGGACCGTGTTCTCTGCCGTAAGTATTTCAACCTGTTGTTGGCTAAATTCTAGAGATTCACGTACAGCTTGAACTTCTCTGTGGAGAATTTCCAACAAGGACAGGCGTCCGTCGAAGCTGGCTAGTTTGTTTTTTATGGAGTCCAATATGGTCATGACATGACGGAGAGGCCGAATCCTCTGGCCGGCTCCTCTTGGTGGACGGAGTAGTTTTGTTGGCCGTCGGTGTGCTGGTGAGAGTCGGAACCTTGGGTTTACCCATATTGATTCGGTCGAAGCACTCGTCGAAGAAGCTAAATAAACTTTCCAGATCTTCTATGAAATGATATAATAGGAGTTAATATGATAGAAGGTGTAGTTTATTTTCTTACCTTTTGGGCTGTCCTAGGCTGGCGGAGGGAATTAATTAATAGGTGTTTGTATTCGTGTCTTAACTACTTCAGCTAACATCAGTAGCAGTGAGAAGGAGACATAAGCTTTGAACATGAGCTAAAAGAATGTTTACCATCAGTAAACCATTTTTACCATTTTGTTTCACAAAAAATGGAATGAAAAAGCAAAACACCCCTGTAGAATGTTTTGGTGGGAAAAAACTTCACTTACTAACACTAGTATCTCTTCATCACTGAGTTTTCATTTTTTGAATTGTCTCGAGTTTGTTAATAACTCTGTTATTTTACTCCTAGTAAATCAAACATTAAATTCAGACACATAGTGGGGACATAGTGCAGTTGCATTAAGGTGACCTGTTTTTTGTAGACTCATATGTACTTCTGGCTCTGTGATACACATTAAAATTACATACTGAATGTAAAAGTAATGTTTTTAGGAATTTTTAGCTATGTAAAATAACTTTCTGTATCAGTCACAAAGCATTCATACCAGTTTGGCCTTTGTGGCAACATGGTGGATACCAAGAATATTCCCCTTTACTGACCACGTTACCTCCTTGCAATTTTCCAGAACAAAACTGAGCATTAGGTTGGATTCCACACTTAGGCGTGATCCTCAAGAGAAAGAAGTTGTTAGGCTGATGAAAACTGTGACTCAGTGGAGAAAACACACAGTTCTTTTGGGATGGAGCCAGGAAGACTTAAGACTTCCTAAATCTGCCCCCTTTTTTAAAAAGGATCTATAATAAGTGATAAGCGTCATCACAGCAGGCAGGCAGAATGCTCAAATGATCCTTGAATTAAACTGGTATAACAAAACAGTGCAATGACTGCTAATCAGGATGAGGAGAATACATATGAAATCACAGTGGAATAATTGTTGCATGAAGAAATACATAATGTATGATAAGTGAACATATTTGAAAAGGATATTTAAAAAAAAAAAAGACAAGACACTAAAAACTAAAATGCTCTTGTCATTAAAAATGCTCTTTACAATATCTCCCATGGCATTAAAAAAAGCAATTTACAGTATTCTCCATGCCATTTTCAAGAGAACAACATGGAAAAAACATGTCTGAAAGTCAAAAAACTTTGCCACTTTTATCTCAGTTTCAAGAATTACCTTTCTGAGAATAAATAGCTCCTAACTGGAAAAATCAAAAGCAAATGTGGCAGGATTATTAAGATCGTTGGCTTAGTAGTCAGAGGTCCAAGCACTGTCCAGTAGGAACTGCCTTCACTTCTTCTCTTATTGAACAATCTTGAGTCTTGTCTTCATTACCAAATCCCAACAAAAGTACATGTCTAGTTTGAGAGTGCTGAGTAGTGGGACTAAACAGAGAGTTATCTGCCTCCTGAACGTGGCGGACAGGACTGATTCACAGCGAGTATCAAAGTAATATGGATCAGCAGAATTAAAGCAACCCAGCAATGGCGCCAAGAAAGAAGGAGGTCAGATTCTGCGCTGTTTCTGTGGCCTCTGGGATTAAGCCGTCAGAAGAAGGGTACAGATGTCAATCCTCTGGATTCTGCTTAACTGTCTTAAACACGGCATCTCAAAGACAATCCCACACAGCCAAACTTCACCGCTAGCAAAGCCGCCGAAGAAAAAGCATAGCCAACCATAAAGATGAAAACATCATGAGAAAACGAATTATCTTCGCTGATGTTGTACTGTGTAAACATTAAAGATCAGCTAAAGGGCCAGTACTAAGAAAAACCTTCACTTTTTTGGAAGTAAGTGTTAGCTGTAGATTATAAACAGTGATAGAGCCTCAAAACATAATGTTTTCATACATTCCATGTATAGAAACTAAGCTGCAAAACAGCCCGTTGAATAAATTGTTTCTGTGATGTAACAAAAACCCAATACAGTCACATGTACAGTTACCGCCTGTTCAGTCTACACTAGTTTAGTCCCACCCATTCTCACCAATGTTATAAAGAGCGTTTCAGCCTGATTTTTGGATGAAAAGATGTCTGAAAAGATGTTATTAGTGTGATTGTGTCAGCAAAACGGGGGGAAACACAAACGCGAAGAAACAAATGCTGAGCAAAACACACAGCAGACTCATAAACAGACTTCAAAACATTAAAGCTCAGGTCAGTTATAAAAAAAGATGTGTGCCACTGTTTGTTGTGGTTTAATTAAAAATAATCAGCCCATGAAAGCAGCTGTCCTTAACCATTAATGGCTTGGTAAGAGCCAGCCAGTTAGCACCCTCAGTGGTTCTGCGATAAGACAGCGGGCACTGAATCAGAAGATCCACAGTGTGAGTAATTTTTTTTTGCCCATAAAACCAATCTTTGAGTGTCTCCAAACACTGGTTTTATGGCAACCACGCAATCACACTTCGCATTTTCTTGCGGAACTGCATCTAGTTTGCATATGACATTCTAAAACAGCCTGATTGATTCTAAAGAAAAGGGACAGAGTTGGAAAATGGTCAAGTTAAAAGCAATTATAACTGTTTTTGTGGAAAATAAACACACTGTCATGGCGGTGTGCACAGCGTGGACAAACTGCAGAAAACCCTTTAAAGATTCACACAAAGTCTTTAATGAAGCAAAAAGGAGCAAAAGAGCTCAGAGAGCTCACAAAAACATTGAACTCAGAACATAGCTTAAGCAGAGAGGCTGGAACCAAAACAGTACATAAACTAGCCTAGAGCAAGAAGACAAACACACATGAGCGGCACATAACAAATGGTAAAATGGAAAGCATAACATTTGGTAAACTGGTAAACAACTCCTAATATGGATGTTCCCTTGGTTTGTGTTGATGCTTGAGGTGTCAGAGGCCATGCTGAGCTTTGTTTGGTGTTACTATATCACGTACAACCAAAGTTATTGTAATTTATAAAACATGTAATAATAATAATAATAATAACTGCTACTGGGGTTTAAAAAATGGAATCACACTCAAATATTCATAAAGAACAATAATGTCCAAATTTCTTTTATTTTAGGTCTTAGAAACAAACAGAAAAAAAACAAGACAAAAACTTTCAGGATAGTCTCTGCCCATAAGTAGGTGGGGAGAACCTGCAGAGGGAGGGTGGTCCGGAGAGCGCCGAGCAAAAGAGCAGCAAACGGCAAATCTGTAGGAGAGCAAACACCAGTTTTAGACTGTTTAACACAATTTTTATTTGCTGAAATCAGATTATAATAATAATAATTAATAAAAATGTTTTATTTATATGATCTTTCTCAAACTCAAGGTCGCTTTACAAAGTAGTTCAGACATAGAATAAACAGCATATGAGAGACAGTAGTAGACAAAAAACTTACACAGAGTAATAAATGTAAATGGTATAGTAATTTAAAATCTGAAAAAAAATAAGGCCTTTTATGAGACGACTTCTTCTTTTATTGTGAATTACAATGTACCTCTCCAAAGGCCAAAACACACAACTTGACTAAATTGGCACAACTTGGACTAAATTGGGGAAAAATTGAGAAACAATGTGAAAAGTAAAGCATATCAGGTAGCATATCCATGACCATTGCATGTAAAATCACCACAATGAACAAATCTGACTTGGTTTGATTCACTAGAATTAGACCCTCTGAACAACTTTATTTTTAACATACAGAATATCAATACTGAAATTATTCAATTCTAATTTAACATATATTTCATTATGAATAAATGCTGAAAACATTCGTTTAATTTGTGTAATTTTATCATTGAAACTTTTCTTTATTAAAAAAAATGTTCCTCTTTTATTGTGTTCACATTTCTCTCTCCATTGATGTAAGTTCAAAGGTGCCTTGTGACTTTTAAAGCATAAAATGTGCAAAAAATACTTTTAATTAATTACAGTTAATTTGTCCGTATCATGCAGCGTGAGCTGTGTGGAGACAAAGCAGTGCTGTGGACGGCACAATGCAGTAGATTGTGTGAGTGTGTGAGGGTGAATGGTGGGGGGGTGAACTGTTGATTAGAGAAAACGTCAGCTTCCTACAGTCTGACCCATAATCACAGACAGCCGCTTTGGTGGCTCTCTGCTCGCCAATCCCTCTCTGGCCTCGAATCACACAGCAATTTGGTAAATTAAAAGGTTGTTTTGGAGATTAGAGAGGAGCGCTTGTAATTAAATCCTTTATTCCCCGCGTGCACACTTTGACATCTCTGCTGTCAAACAGCGGCACAGCCCCTCCATGAAAAATAAATTGAGAAATGAATACTTTACAACCAACACAAAGGAAACAACAATCCCAGCAAGAACTAGAGCCAACATGCTGGGTGTCCTCATTAACTGCTCTGAGGAAAAATCAGTGCCACTGATTAATGAAACTAATAAAAGATAACAGCCATACTACTTTTATAGTGCTGTATTATGCTTTTATAAT
This sequence comes from Brycinus macrolepidotus, assembly GCA_037974445.1. Classification (NCBI taxonomy): domain Eukaryota; kingdom Metazoa; phylum Chordata; class Actinopteri; order Characiformes; family Alestidae; genus Brycinus; species Brycinus macrolepidotus. Next base: position 2,589,301 of record JBBPCZ010000001.1, read on the forward strand.
AGCCAGCAAGATTTAAGGATCCACATGCTATTCCTGGAGTAGGGCATGACCTGACACAGTTTGGTTTTTGATTGATAAATGTAAAGGTTTTTGATCAACAACAGATGCTTAATAGTCTGATGAGTGAATGCAGCACACAGTTAATTAATACAGCTCTGTATTTTTTGAACCAGCTCACCAAAATACATAAAAATATATTCATCTAAATAAAAATGACTGGTGAAAAAAAGGCTGTCAGATGTGATAAATATTGTAGTATAATAATGTAATAAGATTAATGCATTATAATAATATGTGCATAAACACTACAGTACAGGCACCATGAGGGTAATGGTTATAATGTAATTGGTTTGAATTCAGTGCTTTAACACACAACTCAGTAACCGAAAATAATTTATGATGGAAAAAATCTTTACTTTCAGAGTCTGAAAACAGACTAAATATCTGTCCAATTGCTGTCAAAATTGGTAGACAAGGTTCCTATGGGAATACGAGGGGGTGAACAAAAGCTTGTTCTTCTGGAATCTATAGCTGCCAGAGGATTTTGTAGTAAACTATAATAATTGTCTGAATTTATTACAAAATCCTGTAATCACAGTAAAGATATTTAGCAAATTATTTTATGTGTTCAATATGCTTGTGATACTTAGACTGAACATTTAGCTTGTATGTCACCACACAAGTAAGATTAATTAAAATTTAATGACAATGAATTTAAAGTGTGATTAAAATTAATTGATTTAAATAAACATGAATTTTAGAATTTCTATTTGTATCTGTATTTGGTGGCCCATGGTCAGTTTGATGACTGTGCAATGAATACAACTTGTCATACGTGTTAGGTCACATGACCAAAACAGGATTTGTGCCAGTCTTAGATAGGGATGAGTAACTATTTACTCTAGTCTCTCTTCTATGATGTGTTTTCTAGTAGTAGGATGATTGAGTGTGTTTAAAGTAACGGATGAGGATAAACTAACATTTTCTATCACTCGTGAGAACTCACCCTGGGATAATATTACAAAACTTTTTTGAAAAAGCATGGTGGTTAACACTGAACAACACAAACTTCCAATCTCTTACCATAGTTACATTAAATTTACACTCTGTCCAAAAGTATCCAGACATCCCTCCTAATCTAATTTAAGGTGCACCCATTGCTGGCAAAGGTTTAAAAACAAGATCAAACCAAGAGAGTGAGAATGACTAATCAGTTCATGTGGAGTTTGAGCTGGCAGGACCCTTTCTCGTCAAGATCAGCACTTCTCTGCAAAAGGCTGACTCATTCTCTTCACTTTGGCATTCTGTTCATACAACAGGAAGACAGTGTGGGTCACGATACAGGAAACTACGGGCTTGACCTCGACTGCTGGAAACCAAACAAGACAACTGCTTCTTATGGATTTCGAGAACAATAGCAGAAAACAAAAGACTCCACTGAAAGGAATGTGCCCCGAAAGCATCAACTACATCCTTGACACATGAGCATAAAGAAAGGCCTTCCTAAGAAGATGCTTTCCTTGATTAAGTTTCAAACATAAGACTGTATTGCTCCAACCATAATCAATCCCTAATGAAATCCCCATTAATGGATCAGACTAGGGTCTGGAAATGAGTGGTTATGAAAAGAACAGTGCCACCTGCTGGCTCCAATCTCACATTTTGGTCTTATTTCTGCTTTTTTTCCAAAATAATAAGATCATAAGAAAAAAGAAATTCTATAGCAGTCTATAACACTAATAGTATAGTATAATATTCCTGTAGCAGTGTGTTATAGTAAGCTAAAATGCCCGTATAGTATCCTGTTGTAAACTGTAGCAATTGAATTGCAAAAGATAAGGGCTGCTATAGTGAGGCCTGTGGGCCAAAGTTGTATTTTGGATTGCTTTGGCTCACCAAGAAGTTTCCATGACCCAACCCCTCAGTCAGTGAGAGAGGAATTTTTTTTTTTTATGAATAAGAAGAAATGTTTTATGTTTTATATATACTATAATATATAATATACACTGATAGTATATGTAGTAGTATACACTATATAAACTAATTACTATCTTATGAACTCCTGTTTAAAAATTGTATTTTTAAACAATGTAGTAACAAAATAGAGTGTAATATTCTTAAATACATTGTTAAAAACTCATTTTGAAACCTACTATACCTTGTCTGTTATGCTTGGTTTCTTAGGCCTTTGGCCCTCCACAAAGATATCTTTGTATATTATTCCTATAGTTCAAGCTTCTCAGAAGGTAATTTGTTATGCATTATGCATTTTGGCCTTTTCACTAACAAGAGGGATGGCATCTTCCTTCACCACATACAAGTCACCTACTGCTTATTTTATCTATAAAACCTCGAGTGTCCTGAAGTGATCAAGGCTGCCTAAAAGTTGGCCCAGGAAGACAGCGGATATATTTTTAAAAGCTCAATTTGAAATCTACTCCACCATCAATATTGACATTTTGACCCCTCTAGTGAATTTCATTAATTATATATATAGGTAGCTTCATAGGTAGTTGCTTCTGTTTGCAGGACCTGGAGGAATACACAGCCACAGGGCCTTTTTACATCATCAGCTGTGTAGAAAATGTCACAACTGACAAAGTATGCAAATCAGAGACAGTGGATGAACAAAGAGGTTAGAAATTTACTAAAAGCATGCAACAATGCCTTCAAATCTGGTGACACCATAGCATATCGGGTGTGACGTCCCAGTCAGTGGCTGCTAGAGGCCGCCATTGTGTCTTGTATGTGTGGGACTTTTAGTTTGTAAACGTTGGCTCACTGTGTCTTATTTCATGTATTTAGTCACAGCTGTCTTGTGTTTAGTTAAAGTGATTGTCTGTGTTCATTGGTTCTTGTCTTGGTCCTGTTTGTATTTAGTTTACCTGGTTTTAGGAACTGGTATCGGTACACCCTCACACAACCCTCATTTCACCTACCCTTCTGTATTTGCTGTTTCTTGTGTTTGGCCCTCGAGCCTTTTGGTTTATATTGGTATTTATCAATAAAAGTCTGGTAAAGAAAGGAGGCTGCGTCTGCGCTTCGCTACACCCGCACGACGTGACACCGGGTGGCCAGACACAATCTAAAGAAGAGTGTAAAAAAGGCCAAAGACTCCTACAGGCAACGTGTAGAGGTACACTTCAACAACACCAATACCAGGAGTATGTGGCAAGGCATCAGATTTCTCACAAACCACAAGAGCTCCCCCACTCACCTTCATTCTGATGTCTCACTGTCAAACGAGCTGAACAATTTCTTTGTTCGGTTCGACCACAGTGACCATGTGTCAAGAACCTCAGTTCCAGCCTCAGAGGAGGAACAGTTGCTGACACTGAGCACAACGGATGTACAGCGCACAGTACAGAGAGTGAACCCAAGCAAAGCTGCAGGCCCAGATGGCATTCCAGGTCGGGTTCTCAGGGACTGTGCTAAATAACTTGCTGGAGTTTTCACTAAAATCTTCAATCTGTCTCTGTGTCTGGCAACAGTCCTGAAATCAGCCATCATTTTGCCAATGCCAAAGAAAACAGACATCACCTCTATGAATGACTATCGGCCAGTGGCCCTCACTCCCACGGTGATGAAGTGTTTTGAAAGGCTAGTGCTCAAACATATCAAAAGCTCCATCCCAGCCACACTAGACCCATACCAGTTTGCATACAGAGCGAACAGATCCACAGAAGATGCCATCTCTCTGGCTCTCCACACCACACTGACTCACCTGGAGAGACAGAACACACATGTAAGGGTGTTATTTGTGGACTATAGCTCTGTTTTCGGGGCAGCTGGTAGCCTAGTGGTTAGGGCATTTGCCCTGCGATCAGGAAGTCGTGGGTTCGATTCCCAAGACTGCTAGGCACC
>JBBPCZ010000001.1:2593264-2648901 GCA_037974445.1 Brycinus macrolepidotus
ACCTCATTTAATAAAAAAAAAACTTGAGGCTTCCCTCACATGCTGGTTGTAGAACAAAAAAAGAAAAAGAAATAAGCTGCAGCTTGATTTCACTCATCCTGGAAAGGGAGTGGTGCTGCATGTTTTTGTTATTCAGACGAGACGGTGGCTGCTACAATGTGTACAGGCATTCGGGGAAAAAAGAAAAACGATGTAACACGCATAACTTCACGCAGACGAGCTTGAAAACGACCCCATACGTTGGAGAGTGAATGGTTTTAGGGGAAAGAGCAAAAAACTACAGTTAAAGATGCCTTCCTGCTCGGGTTTTTTTGTTCGACAGGGCAGCGCTGTGGCCAGCGTGCACACACTTTGAGGCGCTGGAAGAGCGCGCGCTTCCTTTGTCGTCTGAGCGCGAGGGAGTGTTTTGAAAAGAAAAAAAAACGCGTCAACCGTTAGACTCGGGGGAGAGCTGGGGCAGCTAACTTTGTGTTTTTTTAAGCTTCAGTGACTTTTGTGCATTTTACTCGTCGTGGTGGTCGATGGTGTTTGAAGGAGCCTACTTTTTTGTCAGGTTTTGTTTTCTTCAAGTTGTCTCCACAGTTTCTTTGTGTTAAAGACACAAAGAGTTGTTGGATTACCTTGTTGTTGACTCGGTTGGACAATGGCGAGTAAGGTCAGATGCAGGGTGGTTAAAGTTTTTATCGTGTCTTTTGGAGCAGAGGCACTGTTTAAGCTCGTCTGGAAGACTTGGTGGAGATTTTTGGTCTTAACAAAGACGTGGAAGTGCCAGGTGGACGTTGGAGGCTGATGATGTGGTGACTGATGGAGATGCCGCTTCTCTGATGATTTAATTGTGACTTAGCTTGATATTGAAGTAATGTCTTTTGTTTTTAAAAAGAAAACAGTCATTGAACATCGTTGAAAATTGAACTGCTGCTCAATGGCGTTATGACCTATTGTTGGGCAGCACATGCCCAAGTTTAAGGTTAAGCACTGCTTTTGACTCAATAAGGGCTTATTGTCCTGATTTGAGGGGTCAGCCCTACTTGCATCCTATGAAATAGCTGCTTTATAAATTTATTGCTGAGAATGCCATTTGTGCCATGCTTTGTTCGGCCTTTGGACATGATCAGGATGATTGGATAGGAAGGGATGTGGAAGCTCAGTCATTGTTCAGTGTGGGAGAGAGTCACGCCCAGGCAACCCAATACAGCATCCTTAGAGCTGTCTTCCATCCACATGCTCGCCAGCAAGAGGTCATGGGAGGATCCGAACAGCAGCAACAAGAGCGAGGTCCTTAAACCAAAGCTTAGACCAACAGCATGCAAAACCAAGCACGCCCCCCTGAAAGGCAAAAGCGTAACCCCTCTGCTTTTTCTTTCCTGTGGACGTTGGACTCATTATGCTTTGCTGATGTGCCAGCCTTTTCCTGTGTGGCTCTGGATGCTTGCTGTGAAGTGTGCCCTTGAATTTTAATGGGGGAGAACGGAGGAGTGCCGTGGGGGTAGGACCAGGCGGTCCAAGTGCAGCGGAAGGCTTTGCCCTGACCGAAAAGTGCTGATTAGGAGGATTTGGGATGAGCTTCTTTTGATTTGGCGCTTTATTAGTCCCTTCAAGTGCAGCTACGTGCCTTGCTTGGCTCAGTCTTTAGTCTTTGCCATTTCTTGTGCTGAGAAGGAAACAAGACACAGTTTACTGTATTTATCCTGTTGATGCATAGACTTACGGTCTGCAGATGGGTGGAAACACATTTTTGCAAGCTGCTTCCCAGTGTGGGTGAACACTGATTTTTTTCCCTCCTTTATTCATCATTTTTATTATTATAATAATTCCATTCACCAGACAGAGGTTATCTAAATGCAACTGCTTTAGCTTTTTAGTGTCCAGGTAAGACATGGAGATGTTTGACTACAATGTCAAACGCACCCATACTGAAAATAAGCATAACTACGATCACCCACAATATGATCAGTATGGGCAATCATTTATAGCCACATCGTCCTCCTTCAGTCATTAGGCAGCAGTGTATGCTTGGATGCATGCAGGGAACACGCTCAATCTGAGTGGTCGTAGTAAGCATGCTTCATTCACCTGCAGTTGCTGCCAAGCCTGTTAGGAGGGCTGTATTCCTGCAGCGTGCAGAGCTATTCAACAGTGGCAGATGAGCTTGCGTTGCTTGTTGTCCCTGCTAGATGCTCCATCTAGGCTTTTTTGTTGTTTTTTTAGCTGCTGCTTCACAGCAAACCATGATGTGGCTACGAAACAGGCCCCTCGGCCACGGCCTTCACCAAATCCCACCCAGCACCCAAGCGTTTAAGAAGCATCGCAGCAACAGACAGACATGGCTATGCTGCATGTGAATCACCCAAACAGATTCTCCTACACAATACTGCGGATTTCTATTTGAGATTTCTGTACACCAAAAACATAACTGTTCAGCAAGTATTTAATAATTAATTTATCCCTGAGAGCACCTATTTAAATAATCTGTGTGAATAATCTACATGCAACTCACACATTCTTTCCTTTGTCCTCAGGTGACCTTTTCCCTATTAGCATAATCAATAGCATGTAAAGATACCACCCTATCACACACCCAGTGCATAACAATACCAGTGAATATTTCTGCCATAACAAAACATGGTGTGCCGTTGCCGTGGCTGTAGACACATTTAAGGGATTGTTTATTACAAGCAAGTGAATCAATTACAGCATCAAAAATGAGTAATTAATTGTGTGTAGAAGTTAAGTACCATTTAGTTTCTTTAGAGAGAATTTTATTCAGGCAGTATGTAAGAATTTTTTTTAGGGCTTGTTATTTGTTTGCTACAGCAGACCAAGCAAGATTATGAATTATTTATACATATTTTATAACAAAGGCCATTTAATATTTCCATTGAGAATTTTGCAGAGTAATAGAGCTTAGCAAATAATGTAGACAAAAGGAAGAAAAACCTTTTACAGAATTCATCAGCCTGGTTTGAGTTTGAGCAATTTGCTCCATTTGACATTAAGCATAATTTTCTCGAATATTAAATCAGATCAGTTTCCAGGTGCTTCAGAGTGACCTTTTAAGACCTCAGAATTTAGCCAGTAAAAAATTTAACCAGCAAAAAAATGTGGTAGACTGGGTTTTATTTAGCATATCATTAACATAAGTATGTAAAATATTTTTTTATTTTAGGGGTTAAATGATACATCACAGTTCACAGGGCCTGCATTGTAGTGCCCTCTTTTTGTTCAGCATGTTATGAAATAAAAAAAATGGGATTGGGATTGGGAATGGGATTCAGTCATCAAAGTGCACCTCATAATGGTATTAGAGTATATCATTACAGGGACAATTTACACTGATTAACAGGTGCAGAACATTTTGTCTTGCACCAAACCTTTGACAGACAGTGCTCCTTAATACCCAACTTATTAATTGTACCTTATTAATTACACCTGACCATAAAAGTATAACCAGAGCATGGGGACAGTAATTTTTGGTATCAGAGAATTAAGATCTGTGGCTATGTGTTCTGCATGTGCACTGGGTGTGATATGATCCTTGCTGTAACTGTAGTAAAAAAAAAAAAAACTTATTTCCACAATGATGGCTTTGTGTGATAAAGAACAAGGAAGAATGTTCCTTTAATGTACTTTCCTTTAACTTTAATATATGTTAATATAACAAAAGTTTATTCCATGTCATTTTGGACTTGTTCTGTTTCAATGAAGCGTTCAGTCGCCATGAAGTGTTCACACAGTGTTAAGAGCATGTGTTTGCTGTGTTTAAGTTATTTTTAAATGCAGTATGCCAACACTGTACAAAATTAGAATATATATTGTGGTCCTACAGTTGACCATTTCATTACATGACAATATGTCATGTTCAAGGATAGATAAAAAGTTCACACAAAGAAAAGCAGAAGTGTTCACTCCTTATTTAATATTTTTCCGATTATTAAATCAGAAGGGCAGCTGACAGATCTGTTCCAGGTGCTTAAGAGTGACCTTTTAAGACTTTAAATTTATTCAGCTAAATTTTAACCAGCAAAAAATGCAATAGGCTGTTTTTTTAAGCATATTATTAACACAATAAACAATAAATAATTATTTATTATTAACAATAAATAATTTTTTTTTTACATTAAGGGTGTAATGATGTGTTCACAGGGCCTGTATCATAGTGCCCTCTTTTTTGGGGGGGAAAAATGTTGTAAGATAATTTAAAAAAAAAAATGTTGTAAGAGAAAAAAAACAAAAAAAAAAACTTAAATCTTTTAAAGAAATCAGTTCTTACCATATCATCACTTATATTGCCCCTCTCCATTTCACAGGTTGCAAAATCAAAGCATTGCGTGCGAAGACCAACACTTACATCAAGACTCCAGTCCGGGGCGAAGAACCAGTCTTTCTCATTACTGGCCGTAAGGAAGATGTGGCATTAGCTAGGCGTGAGATCATCTCTGCAGCAGAGCACTTCTCCATGCTGAGGGCCTCCAGGAACAAGCTCGGTGTCTCCTTCAATGGCTCACCACCCACTCCACTTCCTGGCCAGACCACCATCCAGGTGCGGGTGCCCTACCGGGTGGTGGGTCTGGTAGTAGGGCCCAAAGGCTCCACCATAAAGCGCATCCAGCAGCAAACATGTACCTACATCGTCACACCCAGCCGTGACCGTGACCCTGTCTTCGAGATCACCGGTTCTCCAGGGAACGCAGAGCGAGCACGTGAGGAGATCGAGGCGCACATCGCCTTCCGCACGGGCGGCCTGCACGACCACAACAATGAGAACGACTGCCTGGGCCCTGAGAGTGGCAATGGGGGTCTGGAGAGCCGCCTGCAGCAGGTGTGGGGGCTGCAGGGGGGCCAGCGCAAGCCGCTCACCAGCAGCTACCGCCAGAATTTCTCTGACACCGTGGTTGGAAGTAGTGGGGGAGGAGGAGGAAGCGGAGGAATTTACAGTAAGGGTGATTTCCCCAATCCCAACAGTGGGGACAAGCCATGTTCTTATTTCGGTTCCGAGAGCTCCCAGAGCTGGGGTGACCCCGACTATCCCAAACAGGTGGCCTACTATGTCCAGCAGCGCTCCAAAAGCTTTGGAGGCTTGCCCCTCCCTCTGACCAGACTGTCACCTGGCCTTCCGGAGCCCTGTGGAACCGGTGCAGGCTCCGCTGGAGTTGGGTCTCCCCACGCCCAGGCGCGCCGTGCTCATAGTGAGCCCACTTCCACCTCGTTCGCTGGTCGCCTCCCAGTGCCGGACTCGCCACCTGCTGTGGCCCGGGACTGCATGACCTGCTTTGAGAGCAAGGTGACAGCTGCTCTGGTCCCCTGCGGCCACAACCTCTTCTGCATGGAGTGCGCCATTCGAATCTGTGAGCTAAACCATCCTGAATGCCCTGTATGCCACACCCTCGTCACACAGGCTATCCGAATCTTCTCTTAGGAGTTTTTTCTGGTGCATTCAATTTTGACTGTTTAGTTTTTCTTTACCTTTATTGTTTGTGTTCGTTCGTCAGTATTTGCCCCATGTACACTTTGCCTTTTTTTCCAGAAAACAAAAAAAAATTCAAAACAAGCAGATATTTTAGAAGACACTGCTTGCTTTACTAAAAAGAGTAAGAAGTATTTTCAGATTTTTTCTTTTATATATACACATATATACATATATATTTTATAAAGGTTTTGTTAAAATGGGGAAAAGTTAGCGCTTAGTGTTTTTTTTTGTTAATTTAATTTTATTTTATACTGCTGCTGTTTTTCCACACCAGTGGACAGTGTGGATAGAAACAGAAGAAATAATGTGAACGTTTTACACTTTTACTTTACTTTGCAAGTTTATTACCATTATTATTATTATAAATATTATTATTAATTTGTAAAATTGGAAAGAGTATAGTTTTACATCCCAGCATTTTCTGCAAAGGGGCAAATATGCTTTTTAAAGGTTGATATTGACTGAATCTTAAATCTATCGTTGCACCTTAAAATTGATCGCGTGATTGTCAACTATTACAGATGGCACTGAAAATGACCACTTTCGCGTATTTCTTGTATCAGTCTCTGTGAAGATGTGGATTTAAAATTGGAACCAATTCTAAATGCACATAATTCCAAATCAAGGCACAGGACACTGTGCACTCAAACACCATCTGTAAAAACAGCAAACTAGTATGTGTAACCTATTCATATACCAACTGTCAATCAATTACTAAAATATTGTTTTTTATACCACATATAGGTGAGGAAAAAACAATGAGCAGTTTACACCTCTTGTATTTCAAAAACAAACAGCATGGTTTGCTTACTGTTGGGCAGTAAACTGATTTGTCAGCTCAAAGTTTTGGAACTTATCCAATGGAACATTATGAGGTGTTTCCCCCCCAAGTTAGTTTCATTCACATTTTTCTGTCCAACTTGGTCACCACTCTTGATACAGTTACATCAGTACATATACATTTACAGTTACATCAGTGAGCAGCTTTCCATCATGGACACATGAAATGTAGATCACAAATGAGGTTTAAAAAACGGTTTGAAGAAAAATGAAGGGAGGGTGGTCGGTAATCTGAGCTTGAATAGACCACGCACAAAAGAGAGAGGGAGAGAAGAACTCAGAGCTATAGTACAATATGCAGCTTGCTCGGTACCACAGCTCTGCATTTGAGTTGCAAAGTGCCTGCTGCCTGTTCGTCTTTATTGACGCTGTTCAGGAGCAGGTGTTTCATATTGTGCTCCAAATCTGACCCAAGTTCTTTTCTTTGGGAGTGCCCTCATCCCACTCTCTGCTCAACCATCCTTCTGCCTGGGCTATAATGACTACAACTGCCCGACTACACAGGCCCTTCCCAGAGAGCATATTGTTTTTTGTCGCAGTGGTGGGACGGTCCCCAGAGTGCTCCAACACTGGCCTTTCCCAGTGAAGAGATGATAATTAGTCATGTGACAAAGACCAGGTGCAAGCAACTGGCTAGTGGGCAGTGGAGGAAGGGGGTGTGTGGTTGTAGTAAATGTGTAAGGTCCGGTCTGCAGTGGATGCTGTGCGGCTCCATGGTGCTCTAAACACCCACGCGCACCCCTCCCCAGTCCCTCATAGAAGAGCTTGACTAGGTGCAGCTGGGGCCCCTCCCTTCATCCTTCCATCCCTCTCTCTGTCTGTCCCTCCCTCCCTCCTCCTCTGAGCCTTAGTATTCTCAGTGGGGAAAGGGGCCTCTTTTGTCCTGACAAAGAAAAAAAATCCAAGCGCAGATTTTATTTCAAAGAGAGAGACTGAAATTAGGCAGGCAAACAGTTCGCCTTTAAACATTTCAGACCACTTGCCTTAAATCTTTAAAGTTTGTTTTCAATTCAAGTGGATATTTCTTTGGCCCAGCAAAAAAACCCCAAAAAAACAGCAAAGTGGCCAGTCTGTCTCAAACACGCTTGCTCTCTCTGTCTTTCCCTCTCTATCTCAGTTCCTCAGAAATTTCAGGCCCTCCCTAAAAATCTGCCAGTCCAGTATGCGTGCGAAGGACTGCAAGTCGATCAAAGTTTCCATGGAGTTCCTGACATATGCGGGACATCCTGCCGCTACCCCCCTGAGACAGCCCCGCCAGCCAACGACTGCGTGCAGCCAATGGGAGAGCGACCTTGAGCTCCGAAATGAAATCAGACAATTGTAATTGACACGGGGGGGTGGGGGGGGGACGCCCCATTTAGCTGCTCCTCAAGCTGAATCAAATTACACACCCACTGCCTACCACATATCAAGCTAGGGGATTTTGGCAGAGGAGATTACAGAATTTGGAGGATAGGGAAAGAGTCTCTCTTTTCGGTCTTTTTCGTCTCATGAGGGCTGCTGCGAAAGAAAGAAAGGAGCCACTGAAAAATATAGTCCATCTGAAATGGGTCAGTTTTGTCCCTTTGGAGACTCCATGCACCATGTGTGGGACTGGTCGAATGTTAGGGTAAGCTCACAATTGTATCACCAAACAATAGAGCTGACAGTACATTAGATATCCTTTGCTGATATTCTTAATATTCAGCAAGGAATTCAATTGGGATTGTTTTTTGTTTTGTTTTGGTATAACTCAGTAGTTTGCAGCAGCTACAGCCTAATCTAGCAGTACTTAATTTTTCCGATTTTATCCCTTCTTTTTTATTCCTGGCAAAATACTGCAGTTTTCTAATTATTTTTTTAATTACAGGACTACAGGCTCAAAAGGTAAACATTTCATGATTTAAAATGATTCACTTTTACAGTGCGACACATGGGCTTAGACATTTTAATTGGAAGTGAGATTTTACTGTACAAAGATTTTTAAGCTATTAAAAGCACTTACGCTCCAACTACACTTGCGTCTGGATAAGAGTCAAGCACCTTATTTCAAGACAAACAGCATGTCTGAAACCAAACATACTATTCATTGTAGTTGAAAAACATCTTAGAGAGCTTAATGTTAATTTTTTTTATTATTATTACTGATGTTTGCACTTGTTTACATTGTTTTTTTTCCCCCTTCACTTTTCACTGTTATAATATGAAGAGTTATTAAACTATTCTCTCTTCAAACTAAATTTGGCTGACACAGGCTAATGTGGAGGGTTTTTTTTTGTGTTTCGTTTGCAAACAGTAGCCTAACATCTCTTCCAACAAAAAGCAATGCATGCTTTCTTTTTAACGACTTCATCAATTTCATTCACTGATCAAGGAAAAACAATGGCCTATTAGGAGGAATGTATGTATGCACATCTTGTGTATTTTTGAAGCCAAACACCTAATACAGTTATGCAAATCACATTTACTGGCTTGGATTTTGGAAAACTGTGCCCATGTAGATAAAAAACAAAGGATTTCGTATTCCTGGATCTCTGCGTTCATTAAGTCAGGGAATACACGAAGCAATAACAACTATAACTATATTTTAACGTAAATACAACAAACCTAGAACAGTAGCTCTCAAAGTTTAAAAAGTATTTTCGAAGTATCTAATTCAGGCATCTTTTGGTTAGGTTTTATATGATTCTTAGCACAGAGGTGTGTGCATTGTGACGGCATATAATCCTACCATTGTTGAAACGATTAAACCCCTTAAGATGGAGCACCCATAATGTGAGTGCTCATGCATAACATTTTTCCAGAGCAGAAGAATTGTAGTGACATTTACTGTTTGACAAATTAGAAATGCATAATACTAGAACTTTCAGCTTTTACAAATGCATTACTCTGACCAACAATAAGGCTAAATACTGTATAATTTTAGTATGAGACTAGGGACCAAATTACTTGTAGAATGTTTCTGGCAAGACAAGTCGGACGCCAACACCTTACGTTGGGGTGGGATGGATTTCAGCTATCACAAAATATGTTTTCCCAACAAACATGAATAGAGCCCGTCATAACAATGAGTCAGGTATTTTTTTTTTTTTTTTTTTTTTACAGAGTAGCAATTATTTGCTATGTAAAAGAATTGTGTTTACACACATATACGGAGATAGATATAAAATGTGACTACCATAGGCATATCATGAGAATATATTTCAATATTTAAGCCAATTATGAAAATATTTTAAAAGTTACTAATGCTTCTGTTTGACAGTTTGTTTATATTATAGCTGTAACTTGTTGTTATCCCGATAGAAAGTTTAAGTTAGTGTTTATGGTAGCCAAAGAATTGAGAAGAGATTCAAAACATGGTTGAAATATTAACTATAGCATTAAATAGACTGAAAGCCTTCTCAATTATGTGGGGAAAGCAGGTTGATTCAATACAAACAGCAAAAAGTCATGATGTTGAATCAGAAAACCCAAGTCCAAGTCAAGCATAGGAAAAAGATAATGTTAACCAAACCTATATGTATATGTAAATCATACCTGCACAGAGACCAATATAACGCAAATTTGCAATAACCATTATTCAAGACCTGAATGTCTTTAGTCTTTTATCAAAAACAAAACCAGCAAATTACATTTAATATGGAAAGGACCTGCTTATACTGAATGAAATACACGATATGTTATTACACATCCAATATGACAGTGTTGTAAAGGCAGAGGAAAGAGGTGTTAAGCTGTGGGAGTACAGGGATGGAAAGTGGTCTGATTTGGAATTAAAGAGGAAGAGGGATTTTAATTTTAATGACGATATGTTGTACTTGTGAAGGTAAATATTAATAAACACTGTGGTTTATAGTAAGTACATAGTGTCATATGGTTTGATAATCCCTTAGATACATATTGGTTATGCATGCTGATTAATTACAGAGCATTTACCTTTTATCAGTTGAAATGTGGATATAAAAGAGCTACATGTAATACAGAGAGCTTTAGTAATTACTTCATCTAGTGTTTGAAATAATAATGTATTTTTTTTTTCCTTTCCCCTAAACTTATCTTCTTTGCCAACCTATAGTATCTAGTGCACAATGACCTACAATTAAACAGTTGCTGTCACAATGTTTCTGTAAGGGTACAATCTAACTTTTTGTATAGTGTTGTTAATATTTACTATCTATTGATTTGTAATTATAGCTCAAGAAACCCCTTTTACATAATCCAGTTAGCAGGGCTCTAGGCATTTAATCAATATACAAAGCAGCATTCATATCATAAACGTGAACAGACAAGATGTACATAATGCACTAAAGCAATTCTAATGCCTTTTCAAAGTAGATGGCCAATGCATTTTGAATGTAACAAAAAAACCAGACCACCCAATCAGTGTGTAATTTTGCCTTTTTGACCATCAAAGACTATGTTTTTGATGCCATGGTTAAGAGAAACTAGTTGCTCCACCTTATCTGTTTAGATTCTCCCTATAGAAGGAACTAAGGGAAAAAAGTCTTATAACATTTTCGTAAGATTCTATTTTGCTAACATGGGTTATTATTTCATAGAAAGAGGGAGAGGTCAGTATCTGGATGTTATTTATGAATATCTTAAATGAAGCAAACATATTTATAAGTAACTTCAAGACATTTTGGTTTTTTTATTACAAAGTAAAAGTTAATATATTTCTAAAACACGAAGTTGATTTCTACTAAAATGATTAAAACTATAGAATTTTTATTTATAAAAGTTAGATAAATCCTTCATACTTCTGACAGTGAGGTGGGTGGTGGGGGGCTTTCAAAGGCTTATATTTTAACTTCAGATGTGCACAGTTTTAGAAAAAAAAAAGGCGTGCATTAATAATGGAATGATTTCAGGAAAAAAAAAAATATTTTTTAGGATTAGGAGGTATTTTAGTCACTTTAAGTTCGTGCCTCAAAATCACATTTTTGCATTGCATCAACACTTGGTGCGAAGTGTTGTTGGCCGGTCCTTTAACTAACCCCATACTGCTGACTGAATACAGAATCTTTTTCTCCCTCATTTCCTGTTGAGAAAAAAAAAAGAAAAAAAAAAAATTATTTCTTGTACTTATAATGCTCCATCCGTCTCTACCGCAGTGAAGTGAATGGACATCACTGTGGTGTCTGGAATGAAGCAGGCGGAAAATTGTGCATACAGACACACTTTTGTTTACGCATACATCTACTACATAAAATGTTCCAAGCATTTCAAAATCCTTCTACGTTTAAAAAAAAAATAAATAAATAAATTTAAACAATGTTCAACTGCCCCTGCGATTTTTGCGATTGAATGTGTGAACGGGATGTAGTAGATCTATGCTGGTTTCAGCACACACAAACACACTCAAATATTTCATAATACAATAGTAATACAATGCATGTATATCTTGTATCATCACCAGGCCTGGAAAACAGCACTGAAAAATGTTGTGTTGCATACAAGTGGGTGCTTTCGTAAACACACACACACACTACACTTAAGGGCTTACTTCTTTTTTGCTTGTAGATTCATCACTTCGAATTATAGCGTAACATAACATTGGCTTGTTAATTTCAAGCTTGCATTGAAAAGGACAGTCTCGGCTCTAACTTTATGGTGAAAGTGTATCTCAACTGTTTTGACTTTGTAATGGCAAAGGTAACTGTGTAGCGTGGTATGTTTTTCAGTATGGTAGGGACACAAAAAGGGGGCTATGGGGGTGATGATTTTCTTGGTCTTGCTTTGGATGGAGAACTCCGGTCCAACAGTCTGTCTTTGGTAGCTTTCAGAATCTTCCAACACAGTAGAAGTGTTTCATATAACTCATATAGTGGTCATGTAGTGTATTAGTTTGGACCAGCATCTCCTGCTCTTAGTGTTTGGTTTCTCGTCAGTGAGTGAGAAGGGTTTGCCATACCATAGTCTTGGCTAGCCAATACTTTCAGAAGTCTTCTTTTAACTTTGTCATACAGTGTCGTGCCCACATGAGGCACACAAATTGCAGGTTGATTTCTTAGCACATGTTCTTTGTGAGTTTTCATTTTTTGATATTTGATCGATGTATTTATGCCATACTAGTTTTGATTTTTGGTTATTTTCAAAAAATGTATTGTAAATGTTTCTAATAAAACAAATTTAATCTCCACATCTGTTGAGATTTGTGCCCCAGGACCAGTCATGCTAAATGAGGCAAACAGCTAAAAGCAAACATATTTTTTTAATATTATAGCCAGATATACAGACTATAGTCCACCCCTCTTCCATGCCATCCAGTGTGATCTCCCTTGTAGTTACATTACCATGCAGGGTCAAATGTTTGGACACACATCTAGTTATGAGAACAGAACCAGATGTAAGAGGCATACTCTGCTGAATACCACAGGAAAGAATGGCACCCCTCTCCCTGCTTACGGACTGCTGTGAGCCTTAATTTCATATCACTATGTAATATTCCACCCTTTGAGATATGAAGTCTTATTTAGTTTTTCCAGTAGTAATTTTGAAAAAATAAACCTTTATTGCCTTTTTAACTAAAACTACTGTTATAAAACAATGTTGCATCCTACTTGAAGACAAGTTAAAAATAAAGACTCGAGACAGAATTTTAAAACTGCAGATGCAATATAACTGCACAGTCTTAGCTGCAGTAATTTGTATGAACATGAGTTTGACTACATGACTATGTTTTGACTACAGGCCTTAAATTATACATGAACATCACTGAGTATTTGTTAATGGCACACAAGAACAGGGATAAACATGTAATCATTTGTCACTGCTAAAGAACCCATGTTCTTGACACTATGAATTATGTACATCATTTAGATTCGCAAGATGTGGAAACAGTTTGCCAGGTCTGCTTTTGGTCTAAAAGGAAAACTACAGCATTTTCAACCTAATCTCTATCTGTAGCATTAGCCCAATTATAACAGACAAATAATTTCAAAACATTCCCATAATTTGCAAAAGAACATAAAATCTTCTGACTCAAAACACACTTATAATGAAAGCTGCTTCAGCACAAGCCTGTTGGCCTCTATTGTAGCTGTATCAAGTCAACAGGCTTTCTATTCTTTCACAAAGTACAAGGAAATTTGCTCAAATTGTTATCCGTGGTAATCAATCATGATATATATACAGCAGATAGAAAGTGGGTTGCAAAGCAATCATTAAAGTAGAATGTTACAGTAGGTGTAATACAGTAAAGTGACCATCACAGTGCCCTTTCCTTTTCCTAACCTGACCTACAAAATCAGCCCTCCAACCTTTTCCGGGTGGGGTGGGGGGTTATGGTCACAATTATAGGCAAAGTGGTAGAGTGCGGGAGAGAGATATGGGACACAGTTAACAGAGATCCCGGAGGGTATAGCTCTGTTCAGGTTACATATGGCAGATAATAGTGGTGGGCAATGAGGATTTCACTTACAGTAAGACAAGCCCCTTCCAGTATACCAGAAACTCCTCGGTGAGCATTTCTGAGCGCCACTGTTGCTCAGTCCTGCAACATAATACATCCACCTAGAGGATGAGCCTCCAACCTGAGAGGGGCAACTTCCTGCTTTTGTCTTAGCCCCTGCCTCTGTTTTCTAGCCGCAGAAAAAAAAGGTTAAACCACTATTATGGAAAGGACAACACCCAGAAAAGCCACTAATGTAAAACCAATTGAAATCTATTCAAATAATGCTGAACAAAACTTCTCAGAAAGCTAGATGTAAAGCTCAGAGGAAGCACATTCATAGATCCTAATCAGAGTAAACTGCCTTACTCTTTACACCGGGTGTCTCACGTTCAGAACGCCACATAAAGAAAGAGAATGGAGTCTCTCTTAATTAATGACAATTAATGAACCCATAAATTAAAAAATAAAAATGAATATAGGCAGAATAACAACACCACCAGGAGAAAAGTTTGTTGCGATGTATTACAAAACAAAATCCACACTCTCAAGATTTAATCTCAAAATGTAATCTCAGATATTCCAGTTAACATTAAATAAACAGGTTGCTTTACTCCTTGAGTCAACTTTACAGATAGACAGTATAGAACACACAGGTATGAGAATGGTTTCAATATGTGTTTTCCTTGTTGAAGGATCAAGACTCAATGTGTAGTGGTTAAAAAAAAAAAGAACAGACTTTCACTATAGCATCCTCGTTTCCTCTAAAACTGTTTGACACACAGATCTCTTCAGTACTGCTGTACATTCTATGCGCTATTCCAGCATTTTGTTTGTAACTAGTTTGTCATTTTTTGACAAAAGTGCATAAAAATAAAATGGTCTCCCAGTGCCGTCTCTAACTAGCAAGAAAATATATAGAATGTTATATCAGTCGAGTCCATGTAAAAAAAAAAATCCTTGTTCCTTTCTCGCCTTTTCTTATATTAAAGCTTAAATTGCTGAATTTAGGGCATAACCGATGAAGCTTCTAGCAACTGATTATCACAGGCTGTCTAGTGAGTGACATCACAAACAGAGCTGGGCATGTGTGAGGCTTGCGGTCTGTGGCCAGCCTGATGTCGGTTTTACCCATGAACCCGTGGTGCAGCGGTGGCTGCTCAGTTGTTCTGACAGCAGACAGTTTGCTTGGCAGAGCTCTGAGTGGGCTGCACTGTGATGGGCACTACGTTGGAGTTGGGGGAGAAATCGGCATCACCACGCCCTGAGATTTGCCTCTGAGAAACAATGTGATAGATTGCTACAAGAGAGAGAGAGAGAAAAGGACACAAAAAAAGAGTGAGCTTTCAGCCATTTTAAAAATCAAGTGTTTAACTTTAAAAAATTGAAATGAACCGGATAACACTTGGGACAAAAACCAAGATCTGACAATATACATTTAAATAAGAAACAACTGCTTAGGAGGCACCTTTTGAAATGAATGTGTACTTTTAGTGGAGCAAATACTGACAATTTGACCTGAAAACGTGTTAATTCACAGGAGACTTACACAAGCCAGTGACTTAGAATTTGCTGCCACCTAATGGCAGATTATAAAAACTATATAAGGCATCCCCACATTGGTTAGTGTTTATGTTCTGCAAAAAAAATGTTGCACTGAATTTGCTTGATTCAAATGTGTGCATGTTATACATTTTATTCATGCTAAAATTATGTAAATATTTGAATCAAACAGATCCATAACCTCCTTATTTCAGTGTGGTTAAATACCTGTGAGAATGGTCTGGAAGGCAAGCTCTACGTTTGAGGAGTCCAAAGCAGAAGTCTCAAGGAAAGAAAGCCCATGCTTCTCTGAAAAACAAACACAAACCAGGAATATGAACCAACCAGGAATATGAAGCATTTCATAAAAGCTTGTATGAGATTTCAGTTACTTTCATCTATTTCTAAATGTCATTACATTATATTACAATTACTGCATTATGCACATTATAGTGTATCCTACACTGCTGTACTATAAAACTGAGAGTCACTACAGTATTAAAATAGTTCCTGCTGATACAATCAAACAGGAATAAATAAGTAAATAACTGAACTATAAACACTGATTATCTCTGAATTGTTTTAGAATAATACAAGAAGTCAGGGCCAATGGTAAAGACTAGTCTTAGTAATGAGTATACTATGGTTAGCGGCTTAGGTTAAAAAATTTTAAATGCCATTTTGTTGAATATGTAAATCACAGTTATATTCTTATTTCTTTCCCATTTTTGTGGCACTATTAGAAATATGAAAAAAATGCCTGTATAAAAAGGTTTGGAGAGGAGGCTGGGGACCACAAACCTCCCAAATTTGTTGGAGTCAATCCTTTTATCATTCACACACAATGGTAGCAACAGCCAAATATATAATGTGTCTAATGTATACCTTCTTGTCATATGACTAGTCATTGGGAATTCTTCACTGAAATTTTTTGAGTCTTCAAAGCATATAAAATGTTCCATGCTTAGAAAACAAGTTTTCAGTGACCAATTATCCATCCTTAGAAAGGCAAAGGAAACACCATTTGAAAAGAAAGCTGAAGGTAAAACCCATTTCCATGATCTTACATCAGCCTAATGTTTCAGAATTAATGGCTCAGGCCTACGTGAAACACTGCATCATGTGTCACCTGAATATAAAAACTATTTTATGTGTCAACAGTACAATAAATGTCACTGTAAATAAAGCGTGCGTGAAACGAGAGTTACACTGACCTGCAAATGCCCTGGCCTCGTCCGTAGGCACGGCCCTTAGGTGCCGCAGGTCGCTTTTGTTGCCTACCAGCATGATGACAATGTTGCTGTCGGCATGATCCTGCAGCTCCTTCAGCCAGCGCTCAGCGTTTTCGTACGTCAAATGCTTTGCTATATCATACACCAGGAGAGCACCCACAGCACCACGGTAGTATCTGCAAACACAGCCAGGCCCTCATGAGTATTAAAAGTACAAGCAGAGTTAATAAATGTAAGAATATCTGAAAGGTAGTGTTACCATTTACCATAATGTCGTGGGAATTGCTATGAGTACATCAGAGCCACTGGAACTCCACCAAAGTGGAATAATACTAAAATCTAGTGTTACCAGTTAGCATAACATTAAGCATCCCACATTAAATACAAATAATTCATATAATAATCTACAATAAGAAAATACCATTAATGAATATAATAATGCTATGTTCATTAAACTTGATGCCAGATCAGAATTCCCTTTTCCCTTTTAACAGTCCTACAAGTGCACCACACATATTTGAAATATATACATATTTATATAAACCATAAACTTCTTATGAGCAGATTTTGGTTTAGTTCCAGTTCTAAAATCCAACTGGCTGAGTCATATGTTAAGCTGTTATATGTTACTCAGCACACACATATGACTGCACACATCACTGGAATTTTATAGTAATGGAGCAAGTTATTAAAAACACCGCTCTGTTCATGGAATAATCTTTGATGGTCATGTTCTTTGGCAACTGTAGTCTACCCGTAATAAATTATGCTTAGCAAAGGCTTTGTTAATTGAGATTATTACTTAACTAATAAAATTATTTATAGAACCTTTTGTTTATCATATTGGATTGTGTTGCTCTTTTATAACCATGATGAGCCAGTTTAGGCCATGTGTAACAATGATTTTACTACAGGTAAAGCAGTTTTACATCATTTTGCCTAAGACATGGTAAAATCACTGTACAGCTTCTTGTGGCAGATTACTTTAATACTCACGCCGAGGTGATCGCGCGGTATCTCTCCTGGCCTGCTGTGTCCCAGATCTGAGCTTTGATGGTCTTGCCCTCAACCTGGATACTGCGAGTAGCGAACTCCACGCCAATGGTGCTCTTGCTCTCCAAGTTGAATTCGTTGCGCGTGAACCGGGACAGCAGGTTACTCTTCCCGACACCAGAGTCTCCGATCAGCACCACTGTGGGGGTTTCAAAATGACAGTCAGTGAGATTAGAGTGTAAGTAAAGTGTCCATTTGTCACACATGAACACACCACAGCACAGCGCACAGTGGAAACAATGTGAAATTCTTTCTCTATATTTAACCCATTCACCAAGTGAAGCAGTGGGCAGCCAGGAATGCAGCGCCCGGGGAGCAGTGTGTGGGGTACCTTGCTCACTGGCAGTCCTGGGATTCGAACCCACGGCCTTCCAATCCCAGGGGCAACTCCCTAACCACCAGGCCACACGGTAAGTCTGGTAGGTTTGGTTGGTTTTAAGCTCTTTCATAAAGAACTATTAAGAAACTGGTCTCTCAACAGAAGGAAGCCAAGACCTCTGCTGAAACTTTTCATTAACTTAAATGTTTCAGTAAACCTGATTTTTGAAAAGACACTGCACTTCCTTCTTAGTAACCTAATCTAATTTACGCTTCAGTTCTTTGCTTTCATTACTGTATAACTTACTTGTTCATTTCATAGTAGTTACTGAACAAGACTGCAGTTTAAACTCACGTCACACGAATCAGTGTGTTTTAACCTGTGTGTGTACTAAAGAAAATTTCTTCATATGAAAAGAAATGACAAAACAAAATCTCATGCCATTAATATACATTTTCCCTTCTACTACAAATGAGGCTATTTAGAGACACAAGGCTTTATTTCAAAGGTAAACGGTCAAATATTCTAAAAATTAACCACTGACAGAAGGAAATGGACAAGCTCTGAAAGAATTTACATGGTTTAAAAGTACCACCTGGCAGAAAGTTGGTCAACTGACTGTTCAGCAGAAACAGGCTCTGTGCAAAAAACAGAGCAGTGATTCATTAGCACTGACTGAGTCATGACCAAACAGTGAGGGGTGCAGCAGCGGTTGGGGGTGGGGCTCTTTGTTTAAAACACACAGAGAAGAAGATTCAAGAAATGGCTGAATGAAACGCCTCCACAAGGCCGGCTCATAAATCCCTGCCTTACCTGGAGCAATTATGAACCATGTGTAATAGCAGTGGAGGACTGAATTAAGACTTTATTCTTTTTTACCTGCATTCATGAATCTAATCCTAAAACTGAAACCACCAGAGGCCTGACTTCTCCTCTTTCCACATCTGTGGGTAAAGCACATGCTCCGCAAAAGAGCTTCATGCAGGTCTTTCCGGTTCTACTGCATCTGTGGCCCTTCCGTTTGGGAACAAAGCCAACAAATTAGTTTCCCATTTCAAAAGACCTCTGTGTTTCTGACCAGTTCTGAATAATCGAGCGCATGACAATGACCAGGCCACTTGTAAGGCTTCAGTACAAGTTCTTGAACATAATTTCTCTGGAAGCAGAAAAAAGTAGAGTAAACAATACTGGATCAATTTACAAGGGAGCCGTTGCAGAAACCTTAGCTTCAATATTACAACCTGGCTGTTGTGAAAGAACATAATTTGGAAATGAACAGCCCACAGTGTCAGCTTTCATAACTTACTGCCTAAGGTCCTACTGAAATTTGGCACCTTACTTGTCCACAGCTAGTACACAATAACTTTTAGGAGTATGTTTTGGTCTTAAAACTAGGAGTTAATACTAACTAACTGATGCAGACGTTTACCAGTAACAGTGAAGAGTGACTTACATATTAAGAAATTCAATAACAGCTGTATTTACAATAAACACCATGTATTAGGGACCTCTCTGGACTAACATCATAAACAAATATGACCTTTTCATGCAGTTAGTTGTAATAGTTGTACCATCAACATATGCTTCACATTTTGGTTCTCAGATGCCAAACATTTTGATGTTAAGCATCTAAATGAGTATTGTGCAATGCTACCGACTGTGAAAGTGCCATTTAGTTAGTGTCAGTTTGAGTTGAGCTGAGTGACAGCTACACTATATGGGCAAAAGTATTGGGACGTCTGATTAATACAAAAACAAGGATTTTTTTTAAACATTGCCTTTAAATACATAGACTTTAGTATGGAGTTAGTCCCCCTTTGCAGCTATAATAGCTTCCACTCTACTTTCCACAAGAGTTTGGAGTGTTTCTGTGGGAATTTGTGCCCACTCATTCTGTAGAGCATTTATAAGGTCAGGCACTGATGTTGGACGAGTTCATCTCCGTTCCAGTTCATCCCAAAGTGCTGGATGGGGCTGAAGTCAGGGTTCTGTGTGGGCCAGTCAAGTTCTTCCACACCGAGCTCATCCAATCATGTCTTCATGTACCTTGCTTTGTGCACTGGGGCACAGTCATGCTGGAATAGAAAGGGACCTTTCCCAAATACTGTGTCCACAAAGCTGGAAGCACGGTGTTGTCTAAAATGTCTTCGTATGCTGAAGCATTAAGATTAAGCCTTTGTCTGGAAGTAAAGGGCCTAGCCCAAACCCTAAAAAAACAGGCGTGTACCAATACTTTTGTCCACTTCGTGTATGCTTAGCTCATGTGGAAGAAGTTGGTTGCTAGCTTAGCCACTCACCTTTAAAAAGATAGTCATATTCCTCTTCTCTGCCCGTCATTGTGTCGATTAGCACGTCAAAACCTCCCAAAACGGGTGAGCAAACCACTTATCTTCTCGAAACTTCTACAAAAGCCTCGCTATGGCCAGTGTAACTTAGCTTTAGGCTAACTAACGTCAAAGAAACTTGTCATGAAAACAGCAGCAGCTCGTTGGATTGCCAGAAGAGGCGGAAAAAGAGCTCATAACGCTTCGTTTGTTGTCAAAACTACGCCGCGTGAAGTAAACACACGCTATTTCTTTTCTTTTTTTAAAAAAAGAGCAATTTAAAAGCCAGAACGCAGTGGACCGTGTTTGCCTGCGTCACCAAAACTTTTTGACCTCCTCTCAGGCTCCTGGCGACGTTAACACCTGCCACCAGCCGGCGCCTGGTTGGCTGCTCCGCCTGTCAATCATCAGGCGAAGACCAATGAGCGAGCGCTCTGGTGTTCACAGGTGTGAGATCTCGTCATCACAATGTCCCGCCCACCGATGACAATACAGAAGGCGATTACAGTACCTTAAATGCCACGTAGGAAGGAAGAAAAGCCCATTCAGAACACTGAAACACCTGACTCTACTGGAATCCCCACACAGTCAGGGGTGTGCTAAAGCTACACTAAATGGACAAAAGTATTTGGATACACCTGTTTTTCAGGGTTTTGGGCTAGGCCCCTTACTTCCGGTGAAGGGCTTTATCTTAATGCTTCAGCATACGAAGACATTTTGCACAACGTCATGCTTCCAACTTTGTGGACACAGTTTGGGGAAGGCCCTTTTCTATTTCAGCATGACTGGTCCATAAAGACATGGTTGGATGAGTTCAGTGTGGAAGAATTTCACAGGCCCACACAGAACCCTGACCTCAACCCCATCCAACACCTTCAGGATTGAACTGGAACGGAGATTGCAAGCCAGGCCTTCTCGTCCAACACCAGTGCTGGACCTCATAAATCCTCTACAGAATAAATAGGGCACCAATTCCCAAAGAAACTAAAGTCTATGTATTTGAATTCAAATGCCCCTGTTAGTGTAATGGGCAGGCGTCCCAATACTTTTGTCCATATAGTGTATATTCTACGCACATGTGCGCACACACACAAACACACATTTTTGCACACTGTACAGATCTTGTTTCTAATTGTATTGTTTGTTTATTTGGAATTTACATTTTCTGTATTTTTATTACCTTAGTTTAGCCTCTCCAAATTTCTCTTTAATTTATATTATTTGATTAATTTCACAGTTTCATGGGCTGAATCAGGGGCACATTTCAGTACATGCCTGTGGCAAATAAAGAATCTTGAATGTTGAACACACACACACTCAGATCTTGTTTGTAATTGTTTGTTTATTTGGAATTTTATGTATATTTTTATTACCTTAGTTTAGCCTCTTCAAATTTATCTTTAATTTAATTTAAATTATTTGATAACTTTATTGCACAGTCTTATAGCCCGACTCATGCATGTGACAAATAAAGAATCTTGAATCTTGAACACACACACACACACCCACACCCACACATACATTGTATCCACAGCACCACTGAACATATATAGGTGCGCTTTATAGTTAAAAATTACAGACTGTAGTCCATCTGCCCCCCTTTACCCCAGTCATTAATAGTCTGGACCCCCACAGGCCCCCCAGTGAGCAGGTATTATATAGGTGGTGGATCCCTATCAGCACAGCAGTGACTGCTGCACAGAGTGTATCACAGATAGCACTGCTGTTTTTAAACACTGTGTCCACTTACTGTCCACTTTATTAGACACATCTACCCTGTTGGTCCACCTTGCAGATAATACTTCATCTGATACTACACGTTTTGTGTTAGTCGTCCTCTGGTTCTTCATCAGTGGTCAGTTTCTGGCCACAGGACACTGCTGGCTGGATATTTTTGGCTGGTGGACTATTTATATATACACACATATTTACACACTATAATACAATTTGTTTTTATTTCTTTTTTTATTCACCACACACAGTTCAAATTTGAATATAATTAATTTTCATTTATAGGAGTTTATACAGCATTCCCAGATATCCGGGTTTGGAACCCTAATGACAGTCACCGAGGGCAACGGCGCTAGGAAAAAAGTCCCTAAGAACATGAGGAACAACTTAAGAGGGGAACCCATCCTCCACTGGGCCACACGAGAAGTGCAGTTATGATACATTTAGGAAGATAATATGGAGGAAAAATGAAAGGTCACACTACTGATTATGTAAAAAAAAATTCAGGCAGATATCTCGGCCTACAGTCCAACAGAAGAGTCCTAAAGCAATAAAGCAAATATTATATCAGCCTAAAATACAGTGTCTGTTATTATAATGAAGTCAGGGTTCAAATACAGAGAGGGGGGGTCTGGGGGGTGTTGTCTTGATGAAAAGTCTTACAATACGCTGATACATAATGTATCAGCATTGAGATCTGTGTAGTTTTTCACAAGCATTACTAAGTAGGTTACTATTACTAGGTATTACTAGGTAGTTTTTCACAAGTATTACTAGGTCTTGTATTTTAATATCTGTATCTGTGTTTGCACTCAGAAGCTAAGAAGTCACAGGAAATAGGTTTAATAACCAGCATCTTTACTAAAACACACTACCAGTCCATTGTCCATTTATTTCATAAACTGCAGATTTTTATTCTTGTTAAGCATTGGAAAGCTGCTGAGTGAACAACTATAAATGAAAATATAATAAATGAAAATAAAACAAATTTCCCTAATAAGATGAAAGAATGTGTAACAGTGCATGTCTGACATCCTATTAACTTGTTGTGTGGTTATGCAAAGGCAAATTCTAGACTGTTCTTTAACTTTAAATGCACTACTCAACTGTTTCATCCTATTGGCTGTCACTTAACAGCTTGTTAAATATCTAACACTTGTCCGTTGACCCACATAATAATTATCATTATAATTATGTTAGGTGGCTTTTTGTCGGTCAGAAGTACCAAATAAAAAATGACATTTTCTGGCTGAGGAAGGCACTCAATTAGTGAACATACTGTCAATTTAATTGTTAGCAAAGAATATTAAGTGTATTTTTTTATTAAATATCATGCAACATGCAAATGTAGAAAATCTCAGTGTGTGCCAGAACTTTTGACTGGTAGTGTATCTCAATCCAAACAAAACATCATATCTCCAAAACAGTCATTTTTTCAGGAGAAGGAACAAACATCCATAACATAATGGGAGTTTATATAAAAAGCGGTAAAAAAAAAAATTCAGATCATGTTGAACCATTTCTGTTAGTCCATCATATTATAAACTGTTTACACAATTTAAAGGGTAGATGATGTTTTGAAATTATATTAAAAATTGACAAACAAGGGTTTGTTTCTCGCAATACATTATTTATGATGGCAAAAAAAAAATGTAAAAAATGATGCAGTCTTCAGCAAGCAGGTTTGGTGGGACCCATAACAATAAAACCATATTATATACACCATTTGCTGGTATGTTGGTTATCTTGCAGAAACATACATAGGCTGATCTGAACGTTACTCGTCGTATGTTTTCAAACAGCTGTTACGAGGTGAGGGAATGCACAGTCGCAGATGATGAATAAAAATGAAGAATAGAATGGATGTAACAATAGTTCCAACAGGGTATAATCCATAGCACAAGGAATGGTCGCAAGGAAACAAGCAGAGTCGGTACACAGATAGGCAGATAGCAAAATGGCGATCAGAAAACACCAAAGCGCCAGTAAGCAAAGTTCATAGTCAACACAAGCAAAGTTTGTACCAGGAAGTCCAATTCAGTGCAAGGGGTAATCCAAAGGCGAAGTCCAAAAAACACAAAGCAAAGTCCAAGACACAGGTAATCCACAAGGAGTTCAAGAAAGGGTAAACCAAGGCACACAGGAGGGAGTTCATAAGCGAACACTGTCTGTGTGTTACTTCCGGGTTAAATAGAAGATCAGTTCCTGGTGCGTGACTGGGGGCAGAGTTAGAATGCCGGGGAACACGATCTATAGGTTGACTGAGGTGGTGTGTTGGGGGGTGTGACCAAGGGATGGAGTTGGAACTCCGGGGAACGCAATCTATAGGTTGACTGAAGTGGTGTGTTGGGGGGTGTGGCAGTGGTGGTGGTTGGATCCATGACAGTACCCCTCCACCGGACGGCCCTGCGACTTCAGGCTGTGAGTCATAAAAATCTTGCAGAAGCCAGGGATCCAGGATGTCCCGACAAGGAACCTAGGACCGTTCCTCGGGCCTGTACCCCTCCCAATCAACCAAGTATTCCAGACTTTGACCACGTCGGCGTACATCAAGGAGGCATCAGACAGTATAGGCAGGGGTCCCATCAATAATCCGTGGTTAAAGAGGGCCTGAGGTGGGCAGAGATAGCAGGGACTTGTAGGCCTTACATAGGAGTGAGACGTAGGGAATGGGGCACCGCCAACCAATAAGTGACCGGGTTGACTCGCCTGACTACTTTGAAGGGGTGAATGAAGCGAGGTCCTAATTTCCGATTGTCAGGGTTGGTTGGAAAACCCTTCGTGGACACCCACACCAAGTCCCCTGGATGACAAAGCAAGGCTGCGTGATGCCGTCGGTCGGCCTGGTGTTTGGTCCATTCTGTGGACATCAGCAAGGTCCATCGGGCCTGGTTCCACACCTGGTGAAGACGGCGAACAGCTGTGTTTACCGCAGGGACTGGTCCTTCAGGCTCTTCAGTGGGAAACCATGATAGTTGATGTCCTGTAAGAGCCTCAAACGGCAACATCCCTGTGGCAGACGTGGTCAGTTGATTGTGGGCCAATTCAGCCCAAAGTAAATGATGCGTCTAGGTTGCTGGATTGGCCGAGCAGTAGCAACAGAGATATTTCTCCAGCTCTTGATTGATTCTTTTGGTTTGGCCGTTGGACTGTGGATGGTAACCGGATGTCAGACTGACCGAGACCCCCAGTTGTTTCCAGAAGTGACGCCAGAAACGGGCAATAAACTGGGGTCCTCGGTCTGATAAAATATCTATGGGGGGTCCGTGGTGCCGAACTACTTCTCGTAGCACCACGTCCATGGTTTGGGGAGCCGTGGGGAGTCGAGGCAGTGGAACAAACTGGGCTGTCTTCGTAAATCGGTCCACCATCACCAGGACCACTGAGTTCCCTTCCGATGGGGGTAGTCCAGACACAAAGTCCAGCGTCATGTGAGACCAGGGCCACCGTGGGATAAGTAATGGCAGAAGGAGTCGTGGGGGGCACTGGTTATCGTTTTTGTGCACAGCACATACACTACAGGTGTCCACATATTCAGAAACATCACCTTGGATGGTGGGCCACCAAAAGTGTCTCCGGATATTTTCCAGCGCACGTGTCCGCCCTGGGTGTCCTGCAAGATTGGCATCGTGTGCCCACTGGAGAACCTGGGTTTGGAGGTACTTGATGCCATCTGGAGTACTCTGGGGAGAAGGTTCTGTTTGTTGTGCCGCCTGGATTTCGTCCAACAGAGCCCATCTGACCGGAGCCACAACACAGGACTGAGGGAGAATAGTTTCTGGGGTAGGGTCTGTTTCAGCTTGTTCGTGGGAAACCTGATGAGAAAGGGCATCTGGTTTAACATTTCTTGATCCAGGGCGATAGGAGAGATGGAAATTGAACCTGTTAAAGAATAAGCCCCACCGAGCTTGTCGTGGGTTGAGACGGCGGGCCTCCCAGATATACTCAAGGTTCGTATGCTCAGTCCACACTAAAAATGGATGTTGGGCCCCCTCCATGTCTCCATTCTTCTAAGGTCAATATGACAGCCAACAGTTCTCTATTCCTCACATCATAATTCTTTTCTGCTGCTGTGAGATGTCGGGAAAAGAATGCACAGGGATGGAGTTTCTGGTCAGAAAGTGACCGACTCCCGTGTCTGAGGAGTCCACTTCTACCACGAAGGGCAGTTGTGGATCAGGGTGGATGAGGTAAGGGCTGTGCTGAATCTTCGTTTCAACGCGTCAAAGGCATCTTGAGCAGCAGCAGACCATTGCAAAGTCGAGGGGGAATTTTGAAGAAGAGAGGTCAGAGGAGCAGTGAGGGAACTGTAGTTTCTGATGAAACAACCATAGAAGTTTGCAAACCCAAGGAATCTTTGTAATTGTTTGCTTGAGGTGGGCGTAGGCCATTCCAAGACTGCTTTTAATTTGATAGGGTCCATGGCGACACCTTGGGGGCTCACTGGAAACCCCAGGAATGTGGTTTGTCTGGTGTGGTATTCGCTTTTTTCAAGTTTAACGTAGAGATGATGGTCGTTGAAAGACTTGACAAACATGTTAGATATGGGAACGCAGATCAGGAGAGAAAATCAAAATGTCGTCCAGATAAACAAATACGAATCTGTCCAGGAAATCACGAAGTATATCGTTGACGAAAGATTGGAAGACTGCTGGACAATTCGAAAGACTGAACAGCATTACTAAATATTCATAATGCCCACTTCGAGTAATGAATCCTATCTTCCATTCATTTCCTTCCCTCATGTGCACCAGGCGTTCCTTAGGTCAAGTTTTGTAAAGATGTTGGCGCCGGTAAGGCGTTCGAAGGCTGTATTGAGCAGGGGCAGGGGGTATTTGTTTTTAATGGTGATTTGTTTTAGTTTCCTATAGTCTATGCAGGGACGTAGCCCCCCATCTTTCTTTCCTACAAAGAAGAAGGGCACAGTGGACGTGGATGGTCTGATGAGACCATTCTTGAGAGCCTCTTGAATGTATTCCTCCATGGCTCGAGTCTCTCGTAAGAAAGAGACTATAGTCTACCTCGAGGGGGCGTAGCACCTGGTAGGAGATTGATGCCGCAATTGTAGGGACAATGAGGGGGCAGGGAAGAAGCTTTATCTTTCGAGAATACTGCTGCCAAATCATGGTATTCTTGCGGTACACCCGAGAGGTCAATGGGGCATTAATCCGGATGACAGTGGGCTGCTCAGGCTGGTACAGATCCCGACGGGGTGCAGTGTTTGATGCATTCCGGTCCCCACTGCTGCAGAGTACCGGTGGCCCAGCTGATGATAGGCTGATGAGCCACGAGCCAAGGATATCCTAGGACAAGGGGATCTTGGGGAGTGTCCAGGAGGAAGAATTCACATAATTCCGTCCACATAATACAGTCCGTCCAGAGCTTGAACCAGGCGTGGGTGTTTGCAACAGTGATGAGGAATTCTTAATTGTCTAGCTAGGGTTCGATCTAGCAGGTTGACCAGAGCTTGAATTTTGAGATGATCGCTGGGGTTGTTGGACCATGATAGTAGAGCGGGTATGTCGGAGTGGGAGGCTGTGGGGACTGACAAACTTGTGGTTACCAGGAGGTTCCATTCCCCTGGTGAGCTGAGCTGTTTCCCGACTTGGCTGAACGATCAGGGCGTTCGGGGCACTCTATTACGTAATGTCCTCCCCCCCCCACAGTACAGACAAAGTCCCTGTGTCCTCCTCGTCTCTCTTTCTTGAGGGCTGAGTCGAGATCTGCCGATCTGCATAGGCTCCTCTTCCAGATTCTTGGGGTTTGACAGTGGGAAAGGAGATAACGGATGGTGATGAAGCTCAGATGATTCACCCCGGTCTCTGGAACTCTCCGTTCTTTCAGGTTTTCTCGTTTTTCTCTGTATTGATTTCACTGGCCAATGTGATGAGTTATTCATGATTAGTTCCCCAGTCTCTGTTCACCAACTCATCTTCCATGGATTCTTTTAATTTTTGATAAAATGTGGTTGTGAGTGCAATGCTGGGCCACTCACTCTGAGCCGCCAGTGTGCGAAATTCTATAGCATAGTCCACAACAGATCTTTGGCTTTGGGAAATGCTTAACAAACGTTGCGCCGCCATCCACTGTGATGATCCACACCGAAGTCCTTTTGCTCTAGGAAGGAGGTGGCCCAACCCAGTGCGTGACCTCAGAGCCTCATGATAATGTACGCTACCTTAGCTTCTTCATTGGGAAATTGGGCAGCTTGGTGCTTGAGGATTAGGTTGCATTGGGAGGTGAAACCCCAACAGGCGGTAGGATCCCCGGTGAACACAGGAGGGGGAGCGAGACCAGTGATGCTCATTTGGGCCGTAGTTCTTGGTCGTGGTGAAGAGCTGGAGATGTTGGCGTGAGCTGTAGTACCTGATCCAGCCGCACGGATCTCCTGAAGCTCTTTAGAAAGGTGTTCCACCATTTGCCCTATATTTTTTATCTCAGTCTGTTGGCTCTGTATGGTGAACATAATTTGTTGGAACATATTCTTCATCTCGTCCACCGCTATTGTGACATTTGCAGATGGTTCACTCACTCAGGTGAGGGAATGCACAGACGCAGATGATGAATAAAAATGAAGAATAGTTTATTGTTGAATGGATGTAACAATAGTGTATAGGGTATAATCAACAGGGTACAATCAACAGTACAAGAAATGGTAAGGAAACAAGCAGGGTCGGTACACGGATAGGCAGATAACAAAATGGCAGATAACAAAAACACCAAAGCGGCAGTAAGCAAAGTTCGTAGTCAACACAAGCAAAGTTCGTAACAGGAAGTCCAATTCAGTGCAAGGGGTAATCCAAAGGCGAAGTCCAAAAACCACAAAGCAAAGTCCAAGACACAGGCAATTGTGAGGTCCAGCCCTGGATCAGAGTCAGGCACTGACGCTTCCAGAGAATCCTCTCCGGACAACCACCCCAGAGTTTCGCACAACCCCATAACAAGAAGATCAGGATCACCTGAGTACTAGGCCTAGGAGTATATATAGACCTAAGAGACATTCTCTCAGTGCGAAGTATACTAAGCCCTGCCTAGTTACCAAGCATTTTCCCTGTTTTCTTGATATATATTGCCTTCTCGTATTCTCTGACCTTTTTCTGGATTTTTGGATTACTCTTTTGCCTTGTGGACTGGTTTTTGATTGTTTTGGAAAGGATTTACTGGTTTTGGACTTTTGCTATGTTTTTTGGACTTTGCCTCTTGCCTTTGTGTCTTTTAATAAACCTCTCTGAGTTTTCTGCATTTGGGTCCATATCTGAGTATCGTTACAGTAATCCACAAGGAGTTCAAGAAAGGATAAACTAAGGCACACGGAAGGGAGTTCATGAACGAACACTGTCAGTGTGTTACTTCCGGGTTAAATAGGAGATCAGTTTCTGGTGTGTGACTGGGGGGCGTGGCCAAGGGGCGGAGTTAGGACACCGGGGAACGCGATCTATAAGTTGACTGAGGTGGCGTGTTGGGGGGTGTGGTAGTGGTGGTTGTTGGATCCATGACAACAGCCTAAAGTGAACAGGCTCATAAAAATGTGTTGCTTTATGGCTTGGTTGCACTTGGGTATTAAGCTTCTTCAGTTCTATTTTGTGAATTCGGGGAAGGAGGGAGGAGCATAATGTTGAATAAGAAAATTCACATTTCATTCAAGGGAAACAAGACGCCCTCCCCCCATTCAAGGGAAACAAGGACGTCTCCTACGCTCCTCATTTGGAATCCTGAAAGTAGTTTTTGGAGTGTAAATTTAAGTTCAAATTTTGTGATTATTCCAACAATCAGAATTAACATTTAACATATGAAAGTTCATGTTTTCCCTGACTGTGTTTCTATTTACGGCACCAAACAAACATATCTTATTTCTGTGATAATACTATAATGTCTATTTGTCACCAATTCTTAATGTTCCTGATTCAAAAATGATTAACAAGGAAAAATATTTGCCACAAAAATTATAATGTGATTCAAATAAAACATTAGACAGTAGAGTAGAGAAGGCCTATAGTCAAAATGTATATGATCAGTAATATTTACCATAGAAGCTTAATAGGTCATTTTTAATGTGTGTAGTTTTAACTTGAGTCATTTTATAACATTTTAGTGTAACATAAAAAAGAATGATTTTAATACACCAAAAGCCAACAAGTGACACCTAAAGATAATCTAAAGGTAATAACGGTATCACAGGTAAAGGGTATCAAGATTCAGGATTCAAGATTCTTTATTTGTCACATACACAGTTATACAAGTATAATGTGCAGTGAAATGTACCCCAAATCACACCTAAGGCTGTGCAAAATTTCAAAATAGATAAACTAGTCTTAAGATTACTTAAAGAGACAGAAAAAAGAGAGTAATAAGAAACAGACTAAAAATAAATCTTCCTTGCAGATTAAGAAATGCATTTATTTTGGAGGTGTACATGTCAGGCTATGTATATCTTTATCTCTACACTATATCTATAATCTGCTGCATGTTTCGCATATGGTGGATTACCACAGAAAATAACATCAACACATTTCCCTGTGCTTAAAAAAACAAAAACCTGCTAATTATAGTAATAAAAAGCAAAACAGTATATTGTAATAACAGATTGAATGGGCAGTTATTGAATTCTGTAGAACAATTTAATGAATTCTTGAGTCTTTGTAAATGAAGCCTTAAATCAGTGACATGTTCTTCCAGAGAGGAGACTAGTTTGCAGTGGAAAACATCCAACCATAAACTACCATCCTTACATCCATCCATCATCCATTCATTCATTCATCTATCCATCCATCACTCCATGCATCCATCTATCCATCCATTTTCTGAGCTGCTTATCCTAACCAGGGTCACGTTGGTGCGGGAGCCAGTCCCAGCGCTCTTACAGCAAAACTTAGAAAAACACCCTGGACAGGTCACCAGTCCATCACAGGACAGACATATAAACTCATTCATAATCTCACCTTGGGGTAATTTAGCATCTCCAGTTCTCCTGATGTGCATGTCATTGGAAACCGAAGCTTCTGGCGGAATAAAATGGGAAAATATTCAAACTCCACACGGAAAGGATTCTCAGATGCCCGAGCTGGGAATCAAACCCAGGACCTTCTTGTTGCAAGGCAACTGCCCAACTATGTCACCCAAGAGAAAGACATTAGTGGTAATTTGTTACCACTGTAATGATACGGGTGAACTTTTCACAGCCTCTGATTGCTAATGGTACCAGAAAACCTCAAGGTATGTGAAAGAAGTTGGAACTGCTTCTTACTGTGTTGCCACAGTGTTGGAAAGTTGTATAAAACTTCCAAAAGAACATCTTGACAATCATTTTAATGCCTGTACTATTTCAAACGTTTAATAGTCCAGCAACCGTCCTCTTAGCCATGCTAGCCCATCTAAACTGGTGTAGATGGTCCAGTATGGCTAAGCCCTCCCTCTCTTTCCAAAAAAGGCATCAAGATAAGGTTTAATATTTGGAATCCACATCATTTTACAAAGCTGATTATTTTGGACTTCCGTAACTGGTTGTAAGGAAATTGACTGAGTTTGACTGAGGAAACTGACTAAGAAGAGGCTGATTTATAACTAGCCCAAGCTGTAATTCTGCATCAAACACAATGTGAAATATTACAGTAAAATTACAGTGAAAAGCCCTCAAACTGTAACAAGCAGTTATAGGAGTTAACAGATAACAAATAATTCACATAAGAGATTTTTTGTTGGAAAGGGCTCTCAGGTATAATGCTACATTGTGTGGGTTACTGAGATGTGTTTTCTGCAATTTTGCAATTTCAAGGAAGTGCTGAAATACCTGTCTGTGGTAATCAGTCGAGACACAGATGCAGCGAATAGAGACTAGGTTGGAAATCACTGGAGTATTCCTTTAAAGCTATTTAAATGGCCTTTTTAAAAGTGAAAGTGAAAGTGAAGACATACAAAAATACTTTTTCACAGCAGCCACAGGGTGTGAAGGAATACACGAGGCTACGTCAGTCGTTGAAAAGTGGTTCTTAGGAATTTATGGAGAAACGTTGATTGAGAAGTGAATGGATGGAGAGCTTTCAGTCCCTCTCTGCCTCCCCTACAGATCAACCTTACAGGTTCTTACAGCAAGGCTTCTTTTCCTCCTGAGCATCAACCGATGCAGTTTTGGGACTGGACAGTGACACGGCACTGATTGACCCACGGGTCACCTCTTTGCTGCTTACTTTCTTGTGGATTTCTGCAAGAGATGTTAGACAAGTTTCCTCCTTAATTATTATTATTATTATTATCATCATCATCAGTACATTTCTTGTGCAGGACTTTGTTTGAACAGTAGTGATGCACTGAATTTACTTGACTAAAATGACAAAATTGTGATGTAATACATATCAGGGATGTACTAACCACAGTGCTCAGTTACATGGTGAAATTTTGTTCATTTTTAAAGCTCACCTAAACCACATCCACAAGTCTGTGCCACCTTCATGAAGAGCTGAATATGGTTTACGTGGGTAGAGATATATTTTGGGGATGTATTTACACAAGAGATTTGGGTGACTATTGGCTTTTAGTGTCATAACAGTTTATGTCACGTGCTAACTGAAAGCCATCCCATCAAACATTATTGTCATTGCAGTTTCTGTTAATGTGTTATATTAATGTACACAACCTGTCATGAAAACTCATGGTGACATGGTTATTTCAATGTTAAGTAAAAGAATTTCATGCTGTTCACACTGTGTGCTGTGGTGTGTATAACAGAATGGTCCTTTTCATATGTAAATACTGACAACATTTGTACAAATTGTTAGTATTTAATATTATATTCTATGTTATGTTATGCAAATTAACTAAGTAAATTCAATACATCACATTATTCAGTGTGTAAATGCTAAAATGTACAGAAATTACATTGGGGACCAATATACAAAGCACAGGGACAAACTCAAAACACATTTCACTGTGTATGAAGCAGAAACACACCAAGAGCAGGGCTTAAAGGAAGAAAAATTTGCAGAAATATGAGCTGAGGTATTGACAGTATACAGAACTCACCCCTGAGGACATTGTTGAATGCAGTCTCTACATTTGTTGATTCCAAGGCTGAAGTTTCCATGAACAGCAGTCCATTTTTTTCTGAATGTGAGAGCGATACCCACATTTTCGGGCATTATTTATTTATTTATTTATTTTGAGCACTGTATACTATTATTGTCACAGCAAAACACAAGTCCAGCTGCACACCATTAGTACAAGGTGTTAACAAAGCATGACAGATGAATAGAATAGAAATGTACAAATAAAAAAAGATTAAAATTATAAATATAATTATATAAAGTTACCATTTTAAAAACTTCTGTATAAACCCTTCAATTACAGGCTTAATATTCAGGTACATCGACCCACATTCCAATATCTTGCTCTCATAATTGCATAACGTACACCAGTTCAACATTCCACACCTCCCCCCTTACCATGCAAAAAAACAAACTGGTCAGCATGATTTCTGCATATGCCCAGCCCAGGGCTTTTATTGCTATCATTATTTTTAACTTATAAAAGACATAAAAGCCTAATAAAATAAAAGACCATTAAACCACTGAAAAGTTTAGATTTGCTGGTTTCAAGCTATCATTAGCAAAAGTAGCTGCACAGATAACACATTGTGGCCTTACTTCCCCAAATATTTCCATAGAACTCGTATTTCAAATAATCTTAACCATATTTTCTCTTTTTGGCTTTTGCTAACGTCTTGATTTTGATATTATGTGTCAGATAGTATGACTTATCATTAATTGCAAATAGTAAACTAACAGTACTAAATTAGACAATAAGGAAATAAGAACAATAAGGAAATGCCAGATTACAAATTACGGTCATTTAAATCTAATTTTTTTTGCTTTTTTATATCTAACCCCACTAGGTTTTCCAAAAAGTTGAAGAAATTCATAGTAGCTACAGAATCATTTGTGGTAGTAACTGAACTACAAGTTGTCTTAAAGATTAATAACTTAATGATAAGCCTTGAATTAAGACTTATAATTCTGTAATTAATATGAATTATTCACTCCTATGAAGCAGAAGTGGTATGTTATGTAATTATGAGTGTGAGGAACTGAACTGTGGTGGGTTAATAAAGACATGGCAGTGACACTGCGTAGTACCTGCAAAATCTTTCGCATCCTCCATTGGCACAGACCGTATCGATGCCAAGTCTGATTTGTTGCCCACTAGCATGACCACTATGTGGGGGTCCGCATGGTCATAAAGTTCCTTCAGCCAGCGCTCCGCACTCTCGTAGGTCAGGTGCTTTGAAATGTCATAAACTAGCAGCGCTCCAACAGCCCCCCGATAGTAACTGAAGCAGGGAATCAAATAAAGACAATATGGATATATGGATTGTGTCTATGTAACATTTGAAATGGGTCCACAAAATCGGGCTAGATGATCTCCAATAGGTTTTCTGCAGTAGCTTTCATGGTATAAATGATATGAATAGGGTGGTACCCACAAGGGTATGTCTTCAGTACCTTTAGTTAGGGAGCATAATTGTACTATATTCCTTTGCAGTTACATTTTATGAGTTGAACTGACTCCATACATCCTGTATTGACTCCAGGGATTTATCCTTTTTACAATAGGATACAAAAATATTCAAAAATGCCTTGAAAAGTGAATGTAGTGCATTTAAAAACTCATTTAAGCTACACAATCAGACCGTAAGGCTGTTTGAGGGTTGTTTGTACCTTGTGGGGCTACAATTTATCTGGACAGCACTATTCTTTCTGACAGCTTAAGGATATAAAAATGCAATGATGCATTGTGCAGGAATGTCATAATTGATCATGATGATGATTATTTTTCTTATCTTCTTCTTCTTCTCTATATTCATATAAGTGTGCTCATTCTTTGGCCAAAACAAAAATATAAGGACTATATTGCTGATGTGTTGTTTTATAGTCTATATTTGAGAAATCTTTGTATTTGTAAAAAATAATTCTTAATCTGTGTGAAATTTGAAATTTCACGACGCATAATTGTTTCCTTAAGAATTACATCACTCTCGTGAACACTGTCTGGCCTCTGACCAGCCCATAAGACATCATCTAGTGGTGCCTCTCATCACTAGAAATTCTCTGGTATCACCAGTCAGAACATCAAAACATCGGTATCGTTCACATGATACCCCAATTTAAACAACTGGTAGTTATTTTACAAGTGCAACACAGCTCTTCCAATGCATGGACACAGAGACTCTACTCACGCGGAAGTGATGGCTCGATATCTCTCCAGTCCAGCCGTGTCCCATATCTGGGCTTTGACGGTCTGACTGTCTAGCTGCACAGTCCTCGTGCTGAATTCCACGCCGATGGTTGTGCGGCTGTCGTGGTTGAACTCATTCTTGGTAAATCTCGAGAGCAGATTGCTTTTGCCCACGCCTGATTCCCCTATTAGCACCACTGGAGAACAAATAGAAAACAAAGAGCCATGGTGTAATAGGCCTTGCTATTACAGGCCCAGGCCTGTGCTAGCTATTTAGCAACCATGACTGCTACATAGCTAGCCCAGTTTATATCGTCTGGGCCTAATCAAAGGCTACACTTAGTGAGTTGATGGTTTAATGAGTCACTTGGGATGTTTTGTTGCTAAGAGTGAACCATTAAATGTAAATACATCCCCCTGGCCATCATGCCCCTTAACACCGTTGCTAAGTGAAGGCGTGATCAGGCAGGCCAGAGAAATTTCAGGCTATCATCACTCAAAATGAACATCACACCCATCCTGACTGATTGTGAATGGTGTCTGGTGTAATAAAGTCAATACAATACACCAAAAACACCAAATTGCCTGCATTCATTTTCATAAAATATATATGTATATATTAATTAAAATATTATTTAAAATGATTTATTCTCAGTGTGGAATAATTGTGGAAGTTGGTTGTTCTGGTGAAAGTAGTTTATGTTTGCTAAAAGAGGAATAAAAAAAAAAGTGAAACAGATTGATTGATCAGCAGTTGTTCCACCATCACCACTACTTTATGTGAAATTCATTTTGGTAAACCTGATCACAAAAATCCACACAAGTCCCCTCCTGATGGGTCCTCAATAAAACCCACGAATTGAGGACACTTCCGGGTGTTTGATCTGTACTTGTTTATTTGAAACCAAACCTGGGTCGTCACTGATGACAAATGAGAATGCAAATGTGCAAGTATAAAGGAGAACACAGACTGAGAAATGTCCGTTGTAATGATGGAAGTGGAGCTTCCCAGTATTCGTTGTGGTTTATATATATATATCACTGCAGCACAGATTCGCGGCATCCTTTCCAACAAGTTTTGGAAATAATTTGTCTTAATCCTCCCAGCACCTTTTCAAGCATGGAAACAGTCTCATTTGCTGGATGCTCATTTTGAACTTGTTGGTCCAGCTCGTCCCATGCGGGGAAGCCAAGACATATTTCTCCAAACATTTTGCTTTTCTTTGGACTGGATGTAATTCTGGCCATAAGTGATGTTGAATACTTCTTGATACTTGTTAATTTTTTTCTTTTTTCATAATCCAACACAATGTGAATGTCAGTGCACTAAAGATAGACCTGACATGTCTTTTTCAAAACCAATAGTTTGAGCCTTTGTGGCAAAATAATGTGTTACTGCAGACTATAAAATATTGAAAATCAGTCGGTTACATGTGTTTTAAGTATTTATAATGTTTTCTTGTAAAAAATGTTGAAAAACCTGCCTATTGTTTCTTTTTTTTAATTCGAGGGTGAGCAGAAGAAGCTAGCTGAATCAAGTGCCATGGTAAACAGCAGATGAAATTAGAGAGGACTGTTACCTATACAGCACACTACACAGAACATGCAATACTCCACTAACCAAACAGTGCACTTTATGTTCAACAGTCATTTGGGTTTCAACCACAGTCTGAAAGGATACCAAGTGCTCTATTTTGGTGCTGTGGTGCCCTATGTAGGGAGCATGAAGTCACATGTGACACGAAGAAAAGTGAGAAATGCACACACTATGAGTCATTCGGTGTGGTTGAAACTATTTGTACAGAGACTGTATGTATTATCTCAATCAAAGCAGGAAAAAAACTGACACAAACTACTTGTTAAAGTCACCGTTCACTGCTTTGGCAGATCATTCACCTCTGTTGCTTTCTCAAGCACTGCAGAACCTTACTTCATGCTTTAGGTCTGACTGGGAGGAAAACACACTTTCTCTTTCCTCACATGGTAACCTGCCTTGTGCAAACAGCACCCCGGTTGCTATGGCAAATCAGATTTGCGACCTTGGAGCGTTCTGTTTATGTGTTGGGTGAGAACAAGTCCTCCGCTGGGCAAAAATATCCCACGCTGGCTTTGTGCCACATTGCACATTTACGTCCGTTTGTCTCACATTCAATTGCAGATGAGTATGTCTTTTTAAATAAGGCTGCACTTCTTTCTTCGAAGCCAGTTCTTGCTTTCCTCATGGCTGAAGTTGCCCAGTCATGGCCTTCCAGTGACCAAACGTTCCTCATCACCTCATGTGACCAACATTAACAGTCACTGCGCTGCAACTTCAATCAGCATGTCATGCTGTGCACAGACCATTTCCTCCTCAGTGGCAGCTCAAATGCCCTGCAAACTGAATGGCAGGAGTAACAGGACACACTGACACCAAAATCATCAAATGAATGGACATCTGGTGGACGAGGGAGGTTGAAACCAATCTAAGCCCAACACCAACACCGAAGAACACTGAAGAACAGGCAGCTGACATAGCTGATTAAGGCATAAAACAAAAATACAGTAAATAAAAGTGTACAATTATTCCTTAACAGGTAAAGTGGTAGTGAATGGAACCGGGGTCGTAATGTCTACAATCAAATATAGTTATTTGACTTACAATCCAAACCCACCAGGGGCACCTTCACAAGTTTTTATATAATGTTAATAAGAAAACAGTGGTACATCTGGGGGAAAAAAATTGATGCAACCTTTTTTTACCACAACACCCTGTATGTACTGCTTGTATTATTTTTTTTTACATGAAACAGTGTCTCAGGCACCAGACAATGTATTCATAACCATTTTCAGGTTATTAAATGTTTTCTGTAAGGGAGCTTTTAGAGGCATTAAATTCTTCACCGTCTTTGTGAACAATTCTAATTCATTAGTATTACTTTTTAACAGAACATTTCACATCAAACCACTCTCAACAGCTTTGTTAACATTTTAACAATTTAATTTTGCAATTCTAAATCATTAGTGGAATTCCCCTTTAAAATAAACTAATATTGCAGTTTAATGTTTTCACCTTTAAAGGGCACAGATCAACTCAACCATACCAATAATAAGACATAACCCTTTCACCAAAGA
This sequence comes from Brycinus macrolepidotus, assembly GCA_037974445.1. Lineage (NCBI taxonomy): Eukaryota > Metazoa > Chordata > Actinopteri > Characiformes > Alestidae > Brycinus > Brycinus macrolepidotus. Next base: position 2,631,480 of record JBBPCZ010000001.1, read on the forward strand.
AAAACTGTGCAAAAGTCTAAGGTATCCCCTAAAAATAATATGTAATGCTGTGTGGACATTAGAAATACTGTATTACTGTATTTATATATATAATGCCAAACACGGCTGAAAATACATGTGACATTGTTTTGGTTGCTTCTACAATCTGTTCCATAAACTGTTTCTGTAAAAGAAATAATAATAGTATTTTGGAAACTGGAAGAGATTGAAATAGCTCGTCATAAATCTTTGCTCTTAAGCATGACTCCTTGCAAGTGACCCTGAAAATGCTTGAGGTTAAAGTTCTTGTAGTGTTTCCCTTAGCATTTTGAACACAGCACTGAATATCCAACACTAAATCAGGACAACAGAATATCAGAAATGCAAAGAAAAAGCTGAAAACGCACCTTTGAAGACAAAGTTGTAGGCCTCATCTGACCCCATTTCTCAAATGAGCTCCTCTTTCTCAAAATCTGGACGAGTGCATGTGTCAACGTGTGTAGACAGAGTAAGAAAAACAGAACAGCACACTCCCAATGGCCCGAGCGTCAGCTGGGAGCCAGAAAAACAACAGCAGACCCGATTATTTCTGTTGTTTTTCAAATCACACTTCAATGCTTGTCTGACAAGTTTACCTGCTGATACGAGGAACTGGCCGCAGTGTTTGGCCAGGCATTTCCGCTGACAAGTGGACTGGGGGGTGGGGGGGTGGAGGTAGGGTGTGGTTTGGGGTGTGTGTGACACCGAATTGTAAGCAGGTTAAACAGGTAGGACGAGCACAGGTGCTGTCACACGAAACTGGCTCTGGTGCTGCACCTGCCTGGCCAATAAGGGTGCAGACAGAAGCAGGCCCCTCCCACTTTTGAGGGACAGCCAATCCCTGAGCATTCTGTCCAAAGCAGGAAGGCCAAGGACTTGGCCTTCAAAGAGCCTCTCCCAGTTCAAACAGCTCAAATAACACTGTGTTCTTCCTCACTGGTTTCAAGCAGTTTCCCCTTATCATGAATGTAGGTGGTCAGATAAGTCATGTTTAGGGTCTTTGGAGCTTTGAGGCTAACGTAGGCTAACAAGTAATATCATCTTATACCTCACCCGCTAGCACTGTGCAAGTCCTCACACTTCATCAAATCTCACTTGCTTGTGTGGTTTCTGACACTGCATGCTTTATTGTAATCTATAAAAAACAGACAAAGGTACAGACTAAATTCAGGCTTCAGTGGATACTGAATATTATGAGTAAACTCATAAAAATATGAGAGTATAATATGTGTCCTTTAAGAAACATTTATTTACATAATAATCATTTTAATTACACTCCAAAAGCATGAAGATCCCTTGAAGGCACATTACAGTAACCTGTATTTCATCACTAGGTTAGATCTTTCTGATTTCTAGCACTCACTTTTCATAGAGCTACCATTAACTGCTTAAAGGACAGATGCAGTGAACCATGGAGAGGACAGGGACACCATATATGCCAATAATGTTATTAAAATAAAACCAAAAAACAATATACAAAAAAGCAGATTTATGTATTCACCAAATATTGGCTGATTTATAATTTAATTGGTTATTATTCACAACTACACAAAGGTACTGCAAAAAATAAGGGTGAACACCATGGAAAAGAAATCTGTTAATTTTCTGGTTCCGAAGAACTCGCATTCAGGCTTACATAAAGACCACAGGGCATTTCTCATTTTGTTACAAAGAAAAGCATGAAAAACTGAGCAAATAAACAAAGCCAGAGAGAGCAGACTTTCTCAGAATCAAGGCCAAAATTAAAGACGCAAGTGAATCCCAGGAGAAATGACCATTTCGGACTCTGCCTCCTATGACGCTGCCACTTGAGTTAATGGTTCCTGAAGGTACTCCACCAAGGCTTCAGCCTAAAAAATAAAAGAAAATGTTCAGCTTAACACACACACAACTATGCCTAACCAATCTAAGCTTATGATTCTGAAGAAAATAACGACATATTCCATAATCAGATGTAGTCTATTTCCCCCCTTTAGGGGAGGAATCCCTCTCTGCAAATATAAGAACAGACAATACATGTCTGAAGTCTGAAGCCTTTATCATAGACTTTACCCCAAAGCACATTATTAGTTTAATGAGTTTAATAAGATATATGTAAATGTTTTTTTGTAGCAATGAGGTGTATTCCTCATCCCATGGTGTCAACCAATCCTGACTGTCAGCCTATCCACTGAGCTAGAGGCCAATAAATAAAACCAGCAAACAGTGATTCTATCTTTATTCAGCTCAAAATATACACCAGAGACAGGTTTTTACCCCAGAACAATATTTTTTCCCCCAAATGCTCCTTCCAATTCAAGATAAGTCCTCTGTATATTGTTATTGGTATTGAGAACAACTCTAAATCACTATGTGTTAACTAGTAAACTGTTTTCGCGGTAATTGTATTTATTTTTATTAATCTATAGTATTTATATCCACCTCTATTACCGACAACAGTATTTTGTTTTCAGAGTATTTTCGAGAGAGCTTTATTTTGGCTTTATAGTATATTTTATACTGTTCTTGTCTCTCCATCTCTGTTTGTCTGTGCAGTTGTAGCATAAGCAGTTTCCTCTGGGATGAATAATGTTTTCTGATTCTGATTAGGAATGGAGGTTACTATTCTAAAAAATGTTAACAACTGATGTAGTAATGATGTTTTTTAAGTTTGGCCAGATTGTGCCTTTAAGTAGTCTCAAATAGACTTGTGTAGTTTCTGTCATTGACACACTGATATCTCTAAAAAAAATAAATCTCTCTAAAAGTCTGTCACATAGCTAAAAACAATAGTAGCGGCATGAATTTTGTCTGTGCTTTTCTGAAGAATTTCAGAAAAGCATGTCAGAGTGTCAGAAACCACATGGGCAAGGCGATTTGAGATTAGTGAACATCTTGACATGGTTTGCAGCAAGGTTGTGATGATTTAGGCATGTAGTTGCTATAAGCAAATTTGCTTCTATTACTTTTCTACTATTCTTTTCTATTATTAGCCTCAGCTTCATGCCTAAAATGCAAAAGTAAAGAAGCAAACTTCAGACAAACTTCAGTGTCTTGGCTGACTGGCGACATTTGGGGGAAAAGAGAAAATTGTGTAAATTTGATTTTCCACCAAACTGATGAAGGTGCAACACAGACAGCGTGTGTCTTACCTTTGCTTTAAGCATGCCGAAGCCCACAGTCTCCTTGGCATACATGCACAGTAATAGGTTTGCAACACGGGTAATAGCCACTCTGCCCTCCTGTAATCACAAGGATATTGTTTCTGTTTGTTATCCAGCCAAAAATAATAAGGCAATTTTTTTGTATTCTCAGTACCAGAGCTAAACTCACAGATTAACATTTAATTCAACACAATATTGCATCATCACCCATCTTTAGTGTGTAGATAATAAAATATAAGCTCTCAGAGTGAGCTATGGATGACTTAAAGCAGAATCGCATTGTTTTTTCTTTTTAAAGAAAATCTACATCATTCATCATACATAAACAGTCATTCATGATGGTCAAATTTGTTCACAGTGTGGGCGAAAGTAACCAGACATCTAAAGAGTGTCATGACTCTAGACGCTCCTTCACAGAGAGTTACATGGCTATGAATGCACTTTGAGAGAACATTTTGGTATTTTTAAAATACATTCATGGCAGAGAAGCACATACAGGGCATAATAAGACAATATAGTACTTTTTTCAGATTTACCACTATTATCCATCATCCAACACTCAGAAGACCTGTACAGCCTCTCTGTTGGGTTTGGATTTTAAACAAAATGGCTACATTTGCACTGAAGACATCACAACCCCTGGTTCCTAACACCACTCCTATAAAGAAATCCAAGTTGGTATGCATTACATGAGTTCTACCCCATTATAATCACAATTTCCAATCGATCTGAGCCCATACAGGTTAGTTTACTAATTCTGGTGCAGCTGGTACCTACAGACTCCAATTTCCTCCTTCCCACTCTAGTTTTAGGTGAGTATATCAACCATGTTTGACTTTCTTGACTGGATTGTGGATAATCTAGTTGTGTATGCTGGCATCAATAGGCAAAGAAAATTGGTTGTCAGCATATAATAGTAATGGGACAGCATGTGCGTTTACTTGGGAGTTTGACATGTTTAGTTCAGTACCTATACTATAGGTAGTATATGATGACCGGTTTTTCAGTTGTGATTAAAATCTTACAAATCTGTTTTAATTTTAAAGTATGTACATTATATTTTAATTATTTAATATATTTTATGTAAATTTAAGGACGTTCTACTTTTTCATTATCTTTTGGCTTCCACTTTATTGGCCTGAACCCAGATTTTTGGAAAAAGCTGATTTGGGACCACTACCTATACAAAAAGCACCATACAAGTAGAATTAAATTGAACTGAAACTGCCTAATGTGGGCTATTTTGGTTTTGGATATTTATGTAGTGGTTACACTTTGTGCAGTCCTTTACTGATTAGTTAATTTAGAAGGCTACAGAGAAACCTACACCAAGTCTAAAACTGCAAGTATAAGATGGTATAAGGTAAACATTAAATTAATTCTGACATGTGGGAGATCATCTTGGTCAAGAAACCGTGCCACTTCATACCATGCAGTCCATGAGAATAAACTTGAGTTTGTCCTCATTGAAGGCTTGATGTCCATTTTTGTCATAGGCTGCCCAGATGTTGCTGGCAATAGCTGCAGTTACTCTTGCGTCCGTGTCCCCGTAGCCAGAGTAAGCCAAGAGCGATCCCTCATTATTCAGTAATCTAACACAAGAACAAACGAAGCAAAAACTGTTTGGTTATAGGTTAAAACCAATATAACAACATCATAACACAGTACCTGCTATACTAACAAGTTTGATTGCATTCGGAAACATCAGTGAGGTCATGTTCTGGTGTGAGATAAGGTCTAGATCACACATGCTCATTTAACACCTTTGGCTACTCCAGCGCATGTCATTCTATTGTTCAATGCTTTTCCCTGAAGTTATTTGCACAAATAAATGCCTGTGTCAGCAATGGGGGAACCCATTTACATTTACACTTACAGCATTTAGCAGACGCTTTTATCCAAAGCGACTTCCATTCCCTAACTACAGGGGACAGTCTCCCTGGAGAAACTTGGGGTTAAGGGTCTTGCTCAGGGTTGCACCCAGTGGGGCAGCTGGTGGCTTGGTGGTTAGGGATCTGCCCCTGCAATTGGAAAGTCATGGGTCTGAATCCCAGGACTGCCAGTGGCACCACTTAGGTACCCTTGTGCAAGGTACTGTCCCCACACACTGCTCCCCGGGTGCTGTGTTCCTGGCTGCCCACTGCTTCACTCAGGTGAATGGGTTAAATGCAGAGAAAGAATTTCACATTGTCCACACTGTGTGCTGTGCTGTGGTGTGATCACGTATGACAAATGGACACTTAACAAGTAGCTTCATTCACTAATTAGCTTATTCTGGACATATGGGGACAGCTTCCCAGACAGGGATTAAGACTAGCCCTGGACTATAGAGAACTTTCAATGATTTTCAAATAAAAGAAATATAGTAGTCCATGACTGGGCTGAATCCCTGTCTGGGAAACTGGCCCACAGTGTAACACTACTACTGAATAGCAGATTTAATGTCTTAGTTTTCTAATGTTTTTTGTAATAAAACTAGTTTTCTCCAAGACAGAGTACCTCTAGTGAAGCCAGTCTCCTCAGAATCAGAATCAGAAACATCTCCCCTCAGTCACAGTCCCTGTACATTTCTTCAGTGCACTAAAAGACTCTTCAGTACTGGTGACTGACTGTCCAACGTGCAACACCGTAAAGTGCAATATTTCTGCTGACAACAGTTTGCCTATTACTGAATTGTCTTATTGTATACTTTTTGCCTATAGTTTTGTCTATTTTACACCTTTTCCCTATACTTATACACTATATGGACAAAAGTACTGGGACGCCTGACCATTACACCAACAGGGACTTTAATGACATTGCATTCAAATCCATAGACTTTAATATGCAGTTGGCACCCCCCATTGAGGCTATGACAGCTTCCACTCTTCTTGGAAGGCTTTCCACAAGATTCTAGAGTGTTTCTGTGGGAATGTGTGCCCATTCATTCTGTGGAGAATTTATGAAGTCAGGCACTGATGTTGGATGAAAAGGCCTGACTTGTAATCTCCGTTCCAGTTCATCCCTAAGGTGTTGGATGGGGCTGAGGTCAGGGTTCTGTGCGGGCCAGTCAAGTTCTTCCACTCCCAACTCATCCAACCATGTCTTTATGGACCTTACTTTGTGCACAGTCCAGTCTGGGGCACAGTCATGCTGGAATAGAAAAGGACCTTCCACAAACTGTGTCCACAAAGTTGGAAGCATGTCGTTGTCCAAAATGTTTTGGTATGCTGAAGCATTAAGATTGACCTTCACTGGAAGTAAGGGGCCACCTGAATTCAAGTCAAGACAAGTCAAGTAGAGCTTTATTGTCATCCCAACCATATACATTAAGCACACAGTGAGAAGAAATATCCTCCTCCTGGACCATAGGTGCAACATACAACACAACACAACAGCAGCACACTCAGACAGATCAACAATGAGGGTAAAAAGGGGGGATGATTTATAATTAAACCTATATATATATGAATACATATCTGAATGTACAAATACTTTACCTAAAAATACCATGGGGTGACACAACAGGGAGACTATAACAATATTGTATACAGAGTTGTAGTATAAATATAATATAAATATGTATGCTGTTATACACTTTTACAGTAATTTAGAAAATATATATAATTATAGCCACAATTAAAAAAGATATAATTATAACCACACAAAAATTTTGTATACAATATACAGTAGAGTTATAATACAATAGACTAAAGACTTCGAAGAGAGAAGAAAAACACTGCAGATGTAGACAAGTTATCGTTGTGCAAAGGAGAGAAACATTTTCTATTAATACCAAAGAAAAGGTTTCACTTTAGGTTTTACTTTAAAGGTAAAGTAAATGAGCACTCAGAAAACATTTAAACAATAACTCCCAGAGCAAAAATCCTCCCAGGTTGACTGTCTTGGAGGAAATATAAAAAAAAAATCCTTTATTAATATGTGGCAGATCTTACAAAGATGATAGAATAAACAGATGACCTACTCAGGCCTTCATTAAGAACAAAAAAGTCTCGTTTTTCATGACTGCCTTAGCGTAACTATGTAATATTGAGTTCTCAGCTTGCTTCAAGTTGCTGCAAGGCCTTTGCACAGCCCTAAATCCTTTTCTAGAACCTTTAACCACTCTTTCTACATCTCTATTAAATATACAAAGTCTTCCGACGCAATGTCTTGTTAGAGCATTCCTGTTCAAAGTCTTGCGTTATTGGTTTGCTAGATTTGATATCGACATGCCACCAGTGATCTCACTGGACATCTGACACGCTCTCATAGACTGGTCATCGGTACAATGTTTGTTATGAGATAATTAGGGCAAAATTTGACTGCTTTCCTCACTTATTATTCCTCTAGACTAACGAGGGCAAGGTTATTGTCAGCATGTTAGAACGGTGACAAGCCCCTTCAGAGAGTTGCTTTTAGCTTGACGTAGTGCCACAGGTGGGGGACATAATGATTGGTCACAGTAACACAACATTACAGCGGGTGTGTACCACCCTCAGCACTTAAATATTAGTGTGTGCGTCTCAATAATACATTCAGCTAAACAATGTGCTGCACCAAACACATAATTAAATCAAAGGTTTGGAGGTCACAATTATAGCTTTATTATTTTCAGTCTTGAGACCCATGATCTCAGAATATCTCTGATGTGTATTTACAGCTTGCTGTATTAGAAATAGTGATGAACTGAAGATTACTTAAATTGGGAAATAATATTCAACATGACTTTATGACTCACTTCCACGTTTGAGTTGCCTAAATATGAGTGAGCTGGTGCATTATGTAATTCCTTTTGCATAATGTAGGATTCACAAAATATAGTGACTGCATTTTCTACATAATATTCCCACCCTTCCAGAGTATGTGGGATAATCACACATGCACACTCCTTCCTTTTAATGTGTTTTCTCAAAGATATTTCAGATCACGTCTCACTGCAGATAATTTGGCAAAATGTATAGATTACAGACTTAGTTTCCTTCTCCTGCTGCTTAAAAGGCCCTTATCATATATTTTGCTTGTGGACGTTTGTGTGAATTTCTGTACCAAAAACATATAATTAATTGACTGCCATTTATAAATGAGTTTTGTTCTGATTAGCCGCTGTGCGTTGTGCTTCATTCAAAATGCAGTGCAGACTGAAACACTGTTTGTAACTTCAGTGTGAATGGTTGGGGCCTAACTGCTGTAGGCTGAATAGGTAGATATATGTAAAAGAGACATTTTTTGTGACATCATAAAAACAGTGAATTTAAAACAAGTTGGTTTTGCAACAGTATGGAATGGGAAGTGAATGGTAAACAAAGTGTTAACATGGTATTTTTATATTTATCAAATGCATAGGCAATTTGTTTTTTGAGGGTTTTTCTTCTATGAGATAGGCTCTTTAAGAAACCGTTCTGAGGCAGTAGGTCATAGTGAATAAAGTACAAAGTAAAGTGTAAAGTGAACCATTCTGTCATACGTGAACACACCACAGCACACAGTGTGAACAGCACGAAATTCTTCCTCTGTATTTAACCCATTCACCAAGTGAAGCAGTGGGTACCCAGGAACACAGTGTCCGGGGAGCAGTGTGTGGAGACGGTACCTTGGTCAAGGGTACCTCAGTGGTGCCACTAGCAGTCTTGGGATACTAAAACTAGTGATAATAAAAGATCTTGTAGTTTCATATGAATTATTGTTCACTTATAGGTCATTAAAACACGTGTAGGCAAGTGAAGATACTTAACTTTCAATTCATATCACACTTGTGTTTGAAAATAGAACAAGACATGTTTCATTATGGTTTCAATATGATGGAAAGTGTTTGCTGTGCCTTCTTGAGAAGAACACACTTCTTCCCATTTTTTTTTGGAGAAAAGTCTGAAGTGCACATCTGAAGATGCAGAATGTAAATTAACTGTAATGTAGTTCATCATTTTTTTTTCTCTAATTAATTTCATTTGAATAGGGTAACAAAAGGTTAAATAGCAAGCTGAAGCAAGTGGTTCATGTTATTATGTAATGACATTTGTACTAAACATCAGACAGGTCTGGTCTTTGCTGGATCCTCTGTGACAGTAGAAGTTCAGCTTTAGTGTGATCCTCTCACAATAGCGATGCTCTCCCGTTCCACCACCCTGCTGCTCCCAGCAGTCTGCCTCACAGTCTGATGGCCTTCCTGGCATGTTATCAGTGGCTAATTGCCAGTGATGGTCAGTAATGCAGTGCATGAAACAACCCGTCTGAGCAGTGACCATCATCTCTGCCTATCTGTGTGTGTGTGTCTCTCTCTCTCCTTCCCCCTGATTCACTTACAGTGAGTCCAAGGCCGTAATCACGACTTGCCCAGCGCAGTCTTTCATGTCCGCTTTCCCACGCTCGGCCAGGCCCCGCCCATCACTGTTCCAGGCTGCGACTCTCTGAGTGTGTATGGCTTCAAATCAGTCAGAGTAATTGGTGTCTGAGAGTGTCTGAGACATGAAAGGCGAATGTAGGATTAGGTGGTTGCATGTTCTCCCCCTCCGGCTGACAAGAATTAGAGGAAATTAGAACATTAAAGGTCGTCTCCCCACGGATAATGTGATATTGCGCTGTTGGTGAGGGATATCCCACCGCCCACCACCCTTTTTTGTTTGTTTAGGCAATGAATCCCTACGGAAGTGGAATCTAATTCTGCTTTTTTCATCTGCTTGCTTTCCTGTTGTATTTCACAAATGCACCAAATGCACCTCTAGACATGACCAGCCTCCACCATTGGAGTCACTTGGAGTCTCATTCATGCACATTTTGTTCCATTTACCTGTGATCCCTTTTTTGTTATTCCTCAGTTTTCTTCAATAATAGGAGCCATTCTACTGGGCATCCCGTTATATTTCCCAGCTCATACTCAAATGCAGCAAATAGTCAATTTTTTCTTCACAGTGATGACACAGGAGGCCCAAATCCTTTTGCAGTGTGTTTTATTTACAGAATGTAGTTTAGTATGTGACAAATCTTTACTGTATGGGTCACTTGATTTGGTCTCTTTAGTGTAATGCACCTTGTTTCCCCCTTTGCCTTTTCTGTTCTCAAAAGGTTTCCTCAAGGTTAAAGAAGAGCAGAACACTGAAGGCCATATCCCCATGAACAGTATGATTCCGCTGCTGTATGATTACACACACAAACCTTTCTCCTTAAGCAGATGCCTGAGGACATGAAATTTTGTTTTTACATCCATTTGCTTGATTTACGATTATTATCAATGCCCATCCCCACAGTTTCCTAGTAACTACTCAATAATATTCTTAAGGGTAATTACTGGACAAATTAGGCTAGGGGTCAAAGGGCTAGTAGTAAAGAAACGGTATTTTGAGTTTTCCTTTATAGTGAGGGTACAGGACACCCAGACCCTTTTGCACTTATACATATTTTTAAATATTGTTTATAAATACCTACAGACTTATCCTCTATTCTCTGAACATAAAAAGTCAACTTCCACCAACTCTGTGACTCTGCAAGAGGTTTTATTCTTTGCAATAACGATCAAGCAGCTCAGCTCAGTGGTAAGACAGCACCAGTTGTCAGATCACGCAGTGCCCCTGTTTCTGGCTGGTTGTCGACCATCAGGGTCAGTTTAGTGTCCTGCAGCTTGTGTTTGTCCTGTAGCTACAGCTGTTCCCAACCCCCACTCTACCTCTTCCACAGCTGCTCTCGTCATTTTACTGCAGCTTGTATGAAGCGGTAGCAGACGGTCTGAGACCACATTTGGGGATGAGCGTATTTCAGAGAAGATGCTGCAGGCAGTGTGTGCGTGTGTGTGTGTGTTAAAACTGAATGAGCAAAACCATTTCCTTTTTTGTTACTGAGGCTGAAGATGGTTAGCTCTAGAGTTAGGTTCAGAAAGTTACTAAAATTATCATTACTGTGCATAGTGAAAAAAATAAGCACACATTCTCTACAGAGAACACACTATGGTGTTCTATTGTATTTTTATTTATTTCTCTTAAAATATTAAAAGCTTCTGCACAGGCCACTCCTTATGTCTTATTTTTTATAAATATGTGAAAATAAAAGTACATGTGCATTAAAATGTCTTAAAGTGAATGCGTAGGATGTGTAGTTACTTTTTCCTTAGAAAATTAACAAAACATGTGATTTGACCAGGGGTGTTCAAACTTTTGCATATGACTGCATATTTATTCCAAATCCAATTTCATTTTGGAGTGATAATTTATATAATATGTTCAGGCCAAAAGAGACTTTTTCAAAAGGCTCATAAACACGTTTTTCTAAACTTTCAGTGGAGTTATGGAGCAGATGCGCTGTCTGTGTGGAAAGAATGAATGATTGTGCTGCGTGTGTGCGTGCGTGCGTGCGTGCGTGTGTGTGACAGACGCCAGCTCCTCAGCTCGCACTCGATAAAGAGGTGTGCACTGGTGTGTTGGTGTTGAGCTCATAGCCTGGGTCACTTGACAGTGAGACCTTTATGGTGAAGGAACTGAGTGACAGAGCAGACAACATTCTCCTCCATCCTTTTATTTCTGGCAAAAATAAACACCTCCCTGCAGGCACAGAAAGAGACACACATGCAAGTAGCCATGCAATGCAAACCAGCACGATGCGGTTTTAGAGACAATGGCAGTGGGCAGCCATTCCTGAATCCAGTCGCCAGCTTGTGGTCCATATCTCACACCTTCCAATGCTGATGGCAGCCCCTCAAGCAGCAGACACTTTGGGATATGACATGTGTGACCAGGCACCTCTCTTGATCCGCTAAACCCTTACCCTCATGACAGAGTTTTCCTCTCACCCATTTGACACACTGGCCGCTTGAGCTGCCACCTTCATATAGAGCTGTGACAGGCATGCCAGTGTGAAGAGCAGAGGTGCCAAAAGCTCTTGGAGTGGTGCGCCTCCATCCCGCACTGACCTGAGAAAAACTATTAAAGAGAGCTGCAGTCATGTCTACTTGAGATTACTAAACAGTTTGATGCAGTTAGAAGCTTGATGTTATTTGTTTGATGCAAATATAAAAGTAAACTCAGACATGTTTATAAGATGAAAAATGTCTTGAATGACTGATTAAATAATTGGTGGATCAACCAATTGTATATTTTTTAATAAACTGCAAATATAACATGTCTTTTCTCCAACTGCAAAAACAGAAACAAATGTCAAAACGCAACAGAATGTATAGTATCAGTTTCTTTATTTAATTGTGTCTACTAACTGTATCCAATTGTATTTTTCAAAATTGAGCAGTTTTAATGAAGGCTTAGTTCCCATATTCAACAGGATGCATGACAGCCCACAATCGTGAACTGTCATACATTCTGGTAAGCTTGTTTTCTGTAATATCTAACTAGACTAATTAAATATTCCTATCTACTCGTACTCGCATCAACACTGACTCAAATTTTACATCTTACTAGGCGATGCAGTTCTGGACCCCATTCTCTTAGAGTACTCAGCTTCTGGAAAACCTGCATTCAGGAACATTTTACATGTCAATTTGTAAGTATACTCTGAAGGATTTTACAAAAAGAATTCCATTGTTATACATAGTAATGCAGTGTAAGTAGTGTAAAGTAAAGTGACTATTTGTCATACACATACATGAACACACCACAGCACACAGTGTGAACAGCACGAAATTCTTTCTCTGCATTTAACCCATTCATCAAGTGAAGCAGCGGGCAGCCAGGAACACAGCGCCCGGGGAGCAGCGTGTGGGGACGGTACCTTGCTCAAGGGTACCTCAGAGGTCCTGGGATTCACACCCACGACCTTCTGATCATAGGGCCAACTCCCTAACCACTAGGCCACCAGCTGCCCCTCAGAGAAACCGGAGACCCCCGAGGAAACCCACGCCACCGTGAGGAGAACATGCGAACTCCACACACACAAGCCCAGAACCCAGAATCGACCCCCCCACACCCCACCCGCATTTCAATCAAAGTGATTCTGCAATCTCAAGAATTTTCTATTAGGTGTGCTTATTACCAATAGATTGCATGCTTTACTGTAAATTCCTCCTTGACAGCCCCACCCCCACCCACAGTTATCATGTGAACATATGAGTAAAGATGAATTTGTACATTTTTCCTCTCATTATTACTCATGCTATTAGTGAAATATTTCTGGAAAACCCCTCCCAGCTTCTTTGTGACTGAGACATTCAAACCTTGATTAGCATTTATGGGCTGTGCAGTGCTTGAGTGAACAGCATGTTAATTATACATGGTTGCTAAAGTTATACAACTTAATTATACTGCTTAGGTTCAGGTATCAGACATTGTAGGCCCATTCACCCTAGGTGGCTCGCCCAGGAGAGAAAAGATTGGACATCATGTTCTGAGAGATCTGAGAAGATGAGGTTAGGTGAAGTAGGTTACATGATCACCCTCTGTTTATAAAAGAGCAGATGTTTGTTTATTGACTGACAAAGCCTGGATAAACTACAAAGATGATCACTTAATAAACTGCTAACTTTCAACACTGTCACACACTTATATTGCAGACATTTTCACTGTTACTGTAGCTCATAATGTTTTCAACAAAAAAAGCAGGAAAAATAATTGATGATTCGTCTAATAGTATTAAAATATGGACATATAAGCCCCATACTTTTTACATCTTCACAGGTGTCCAACACTTGTGCAATGTTTGTCCAAATCAAGGCCAAATGGGTTTTAAAGCATTAAAAACTGAATGCTAGAGAACTGGTTTTGTAGGTGTTGCCTCCTGTACATTGATTCAATTACTAGCCCTTCTGAAAACAGCATTACAAATCTAAAACCCTCAGTTTTGACTTGAATTACTAAGCCTTTGCCATTAGAACATGGACATGTAATGGTGGATTCTGGCTTGGATGAAGTAAAGGGATATTATGTGCCCACTTTGGTTGGTATGAAGAATTCATCTGCCTATGCAGCCAAGAAATAGGCCGGAAACACAGATAAATAAATAACAGGGTAAATAAAGGATGTATCCCGTAAAAGGGGGGAAATAGTGCCAGTGCCAGTATCGAATGTCCTGCAGATGAGCCTACTCATCCATGGGCTTGGTTCAGCTGAGAGGGAATTGGCACTTGGGTGCATGGATTGCTCGGCAGACAGGAGGTGGGCAGAGATCCACGCTGAACGGTGATTGGGGGGCTGCCCAAAGTCTGCGAATGGAAGATGGGGTGACGAGTATTTCTGAAAAGACGAGAATAGGACATGGACCTCCCTAACTGTGACAACCAAGTAGGAGATAGTTTCCTGCCAAATGCCATTCCTGAACCTGGTGGAAGGAGCTGGCTTTGGTTGGGGATGCTGACAGTTATATCTGGAAATTCTAAGGCAGCAGACAAGGTTCCCTCTTAGAATAGAACCGGGTTACATATTGTTCTTTTCCAAGTTACTCCAAGATTTGAAGTCCTTTCCATTGAAACCGAAATTCTTCCTACTGTCAAGATGTTGGGCAATGATAACTGATTAGCTGTGCTGCATACAAGAGGTTGTATAAGGATGTACCTTGTAAACCTGAGATTAAGTGACAGAATAATGAAGACTTACGCATTTTTAAATGTACCTTTCAGGCACCTTCTGTTTGGTGTGCATTTCCGGGGTTATCACGGGTTGAAGGACTTTTACTCTATATATTCCATCATCACTCCATCAGCTGAATGCCTCTCAACTGTCAGTCCAGGCAGCACCATCAGAGAGAATGATGAAGGAGCTATTCCACAGAATGTGCAAATGAGGTGCAGGACTTCACTGCTCAGAAGACTTGGCTTCATGGAAAACTCAATTGGAGTATGTTGGCAGTGTCCACAAGCCCTACGTGTGTTTGTATATGTGCGAGAGTGTGTAGTATAGGGTTTCTGCAAGTGACAGCCATGTGCTGTTGGCTCTCAGGCTCGCTGCACGCACACTGCCGCCTGCCGTCTCCCATTGGGCCTGCAGTACGGCAAGCATCCCCTTCTACACAGCAAAAGAACCAGAATCATAGACAGATGAGAATTTAATACAGTTTCATCATTTTTTTTCAAATAATAATGAAAGAAGTTACAACAAATTGTGATATTTGAAGCAAGAATATTAGGTGTAGGGTTGAACTGTGAACTGTTCAGGAACAACGTGTAGAGTCCTTCAATATCTTGGTGTACTGAATTGCTTAAGCGATGTTTGGACATGCATGGCTCGGGGCTTTCCACGAAAGTTACCCAAATATACTTGCAAAGCTGCCAACAGTGGAAATGAATATGCATGCACTGTCAAATTCCCGGGCACACCATGGTGTGATGAACTGAGGTAAGTGTGAAAAGACATTAGTTAGCCACGAGATCCCCCGGATTCAAGCTCAACAGACTTGACTGAACTGGGAGATGGCCCATGTTGTTTAATCATTACCCGTGTCCCCACACCAGGCACAATGAGCAAGCCAATTATTGGGGTGTCATACATTTACAGCTTATTTGTGTGAACACAAAGAATTCCTTTCTTGGCTAGTGTTATAAATCAGCTAGTGATGTCATCTAGTGACACCGCTGGACAATGTGGCTGTGTGACGCTTGGCCTGTAGATAGCAGAGGGAGGGGGGTTGCTGGCCCTTGCGCCCTGTGGTGCTGGCACCAGGGTAGGGGCTTACATTGGGTAGTGTGGCTTGCCAGTGGTCATCGCGTACTAGCTGAGCCAGGAAAGCCGTTGAAGACAAGGTGTAGATCCAGTTAAGCCTCTATTTTGGCTTCCATTTACTTAATGGGAAACTGTAAAGGTTTTGGTTCTGGTAGAGCATTTCTCTACTGATACTAATAATCTAAAAGTACTAATAATCTATTAGAAAATGATTTGAGGCCATCCAACACAAAACAGTTCCTGTGTTGGAAGGCTTTTAAATATAACATCAGTCATTGTATTGAAAAATGCCATGTCCTGCCACTAAAATTAGGATAGAATTATACTGGTAGGAACTAGGATTATACTGGTAGAGGAAGTTGCCATACCCACATGTGCTCAGTACATATGCACACATGTGTCAGATGACACAGGTTGGAGCAGAACGTTCTGAGGTAGGTATGTTTAATGATATGCTTATTCACATCAAAAGCTTTCATAAGAAGCCGAGCTGAAGGCTCGTTTAGACATGATTCAGGAAGCTCAGAAATCTGGGGTATTACCCTTCTTACCACACCTGAGCTCACTCAGTATGGAAGTGCGTATTCCTATTGATGTAACATACATACTTAAGCACAGTGTCTGCCCGCTGTCTTACGATTTCTATTGCAAATTACTATTATTATTGCTGTCCCTATCACACAATACTTAAATATTGGGGATGTAACAATACATATATTTGTATCAGGTTTCTAAAGGTCAGCATTTTTGATATGTGTTGAAAATGTCTTGATAGCACAAAGCTGTACTTACATACTATATGGACTGGTTTGGCTTTGATAAATAATCATCACTGATTTCTTTCAGTGCCTGCCACACCAGTCTTTTAACAACATTGGCCCCCAAAATCACAATCCCTGTGTTCTTACTACATTTTACAACTACTACTTTTTTTTATGTATTTTATGGAAATACATCTAAAATACTTCTAAAACTTCTGTGTACATACTTTTCAAAATAAGTGCACTTTTAAAAAGTTAACTCAAATGCACTATTTTGGTCACTCTTTACTTTGATGGCTCCCGATAGATTATCAGTATATATTAAAATGGTTAATTATTTTAACTGTTTAATTGTTAATTATCTGGTAAAACCCATTCACCTATCAACAGTATTAGGTTTAGGTTTAGGATGAGATTTCTGTTTTGAGTTAAGGTAAGGTTTAGGGTTAGGGTTGGGTTTAATAGAATGTTTTATGTTCAACTTAAAGTTTGTTTACATTTAATAGATACTTAGTTAAACATTACAGAAAAACTGAGCAGCTACAGAGTCCCAGTACACCACCCACTTTTCTTCTAAAGTGCACTGTATGTGAGTAACCTTTTACAGTAAGAGATGAGTATGAAATTATCTCTCATTTGAACTGCTAATTTGAATATTTCCTGTTATCATGATCTGCTGTGAGTCACATCTTCCACCAGAATTAATCGAGGCAGCCCCCTGCAACTCCTTGCTTCTCACTGGCAGCAAGAGTTAGCAGATGCTGATCAAGAAAGAGGGATTCATTGAACTGCAAACCTGCTAATGGGATCCCTGACAATATAATTACTTTGCAGGCTTGATGAGAGAATGACAGATTTCTCTCTCTCTCTCTCTCTCTCTCTCTCTCTCTCTCTCTCTCTCTCTCTCCCTCTCTCTCTCTCTCTCTCTCTCTCT
>JBBPCZ010000001.1:2668034-2690292 GCA_037974445.1 Brycinus macrolepidotus
TCAGTATTGGCCATCGAGCCTGTTTTGTTTTGTAGTTTGGTGGAAATAAAGACCAAGTACGAAGTATGGATCTCTGCACCTGCGCCTTATTCATAGACGGGTACACCCTGTACGTGACAACTACATTGTTAACTTTATATGGGAAAAAATGATCCGTCAGTACAGAACATGTTAAATTCAAAAAGTATAGATTATCATATACCCACATATAATTTTATTGCCGAAGCATGTGCAAAAACAGACAGACGATACAGCATGTGAGTATAACTGACTGACGGATTTGTCACAATTAGTTTGGTAACAGAATCAGCCTCAGCTGATTTCTGAAAGCCCACCTTTGAAAATCTGAAATCTAATCAGTAGCAAAGAGCTGAAGTTATCTGCTCCATGTGAGCAAAAGAGTGACAAAAATGACATGCAACATGAAAAAGAACATTAGAAAATGAGCCTGAAAGACATGTCATAGTGCATTAACTGTAATGTTTAATATTTAGTGTTAAAAGAACATTTTAGATGTGCATAAAGAGAAAAAAAATGTAATAAACAGCTATAACATATGTTTGGGAAGGTAACACAAGTGCACTTCAGGTCAGCTGGATTTAAACAAAAGTCAGGATATTTGTGCATTATTCATGTGCAATCTCATGAAGGCTTAGCTATGTCTTCACTAAATTATCTCATATGCTAAGCTAGACTGTGATACTTCTTGCAAATTTCCATTAGATTTCCATTACTGGCTTTAGTCTAGCCCACCTTGTCACTGCAAAACTCTATGCACTCCATACGGAAGTATAAAGGATCCCGTTTACACCCGGCCACTTCATGTATCTTGAAAATCAGAATTATTTCTAAGGCAAGCCACATAATGCAGGTGAAAACACATAAAAAATAGATGCAAATATATAGTAGTGTAAATGCATCCACCTCTCCAAGACACATTCAACAACCAAAACCAATCCCATTTAGTGTCACAGCGCCCCCTGCACCTCTGCTTATGGAAGAGATCACTCACTTAATGCAGGCATTGCTGCTCTTTCAGTTCTATATGCCACTGAGGATGAGCCATCTTAAAAATAAGATGAGTTGTTACTCTAATAAGAGTTGTTACTCTAATAAACAATAGTGATCAACTTGGAAGACACAATATTTCAGTATTAAAGCATCCAAAACCCCAGCAAAGACAGCCAAAAACAAAAAAGAGGATTAGTAGTGTTTTTATCCAGTGATCATATTGTAAATTGATCAAAGGGCAATTGGTCATCCATGTAAAACACCAGGCATTTGGCACAAAGCCCACAAAATTGTTTTATGTGCTGATAGTGCAATATTTCAAACCTTAAATCTTAAATCTCACACCTAAAATGATGGAAACGTTTGAAAGGTTTGAAAAAGTAATCCCACTCAAGGCATTCCTTTATTTGTCATAGGATTGTTTTCATGACAGGCAGCTCAAGGCCTCAGCCCACAATGACAACCCAAACAAGCGCACTAATCAGTGCGACACTGTGCATATTTCCGTAAGTACCAGTGTCAGGGCATATATCTGTCAGTGACAAGGCTCGATGAGGGAAAAACAAAAACCGTCTGACATTCCAGCAGGCTATGGAAAACATTCATAGGGCAGCAAGATTTTCCCCCTTCGCCACACTCAGCACGTCATAACATGCCCAGATTGGCTCAGGTGAATTGTAGTAATTCCAGGTCTGATGAAACATGGTGTCACTCTGTAGCTTTTAAAGTACAGAGGGACAAACATATGTGGATGTGAAGAAGAACCAACCCCTTAAACCAGTGTTTAAGTAAAGTGTGAACAATGTGAAGTGCATTTAACCCATTCACCAAGTGAAGCAGGGGGCTGCCACCAATGAGGGGAGTAGTGTGTGAGGACAATATCTTGCTCAAGGGTACCTCAGTAATGACACTAGCAGTGCTGGGATTTGAACCCACAACCTTCTGATTGCAGGGGCAACTCCCTAACCACGAGACCACCAACTGTCCCAACTGCCTTTAAGGTTAACCTACAATGCTCTTTATGGTCTCCCACTTCAGTAATTACATTAACCTTTAGCATCAGTCCCTGAGTCCTTTACTTACCAGTCAGTGTAAGGTCATAATCAAAACCCATTCTACAAGCCAAATGCTTGCGGGACACATTTAAATCTGTGAATTTGAATTTAAATGTTAAAACTTGCTCAAATAAGGTCTGAAACTCAGTGTCCTATTATGGAGCTTTTTCCACTTTCCACTAAAAACATTTCATACAGCTCACTTAAGGTAAAGGGAAAACATAAGGCCAGCATTCACTTAAGTATGTCACAGTGTTTGTATGTGTTGGAGTTTTATTATGACGAGTGTTAATGTTTATTGTTTGTATTAGTTTCAGCTGTCCCGTGTTTGTGTGTAAGTGATGTTCGGTTCTCATTGGTTCTGGTCCTAGTCTCATGTGTATAGTGCTTTTGTTTTTGTCTGCGTTGTCGGTCAACCCTCACGCATCCCTCACGGAGACCCTCACTTGCCTAGCCTTGTGTATCTGCTATTGTATGTATGTTTTGGGCCCTCGTGCCTTTTTTTCGTTTTAGTTTGTGTGGTTATGAATAAAACCCTACTAAGGGAATCCTGCGTCCGCCCCCCCGGTACCTGTTGTATTATTGAATCAAGTGGAAATCATTTCATTTCACCGGATTTATTCTTTGGTTTAAAACAAACCCTCATGTTTCCATCATCAGACTACACAGTGATTTTCCCCCAATATATTCAAAATCCACCACAGATACACTGAGACAAAGGATTAAAAGGCACTTTTTGGCTGTATTTAAACTATCAAAGTACAAATGCAGTGTAAAGGCTTTACTTAATGGAAGTCTTCTCACACTTCACAATGTCTTCATCATTACAAGAGTGTCTAAAATCTAGTGGGTAGGATACTTGCCTCTGGACCAAGAGGTTAGGGGTTCAAATCCTACCTTCAGCATACCACTGATATGACAATTCATCATTATGTTCATAATTTCTGTCCTGATAACCTTTTCTGGGCATATTGTGGGTAATGGAAACCCAGAAAAATGAAAATGTGAAAATGTCTTGATTGTTGTTTTGCCATATTACCCACCCTTACAGAGTAGTATGATTGGCAGAAGTCCTTAAACAGCTTTATCTGGCAGTTCAAAATCTTGCAAATTTTTTGTTCACTGATTTAGGTCCAAAAAATATTATAGTTCCGTTTAGTGTCTAGGCAGAATGTACAAACAGGTAGAAGTTCTTGTACTGCTCAAAGAAGTGAAGCTCATCAGTAAAGCTCCAAGCATAGGCTATTTCTTTGCAGGCAGTCTTAACAGTATGGACTACACATACAGGAACCTTCTCAAATAGGAGTTCTGCAACCTCCGGAATAGAAGTTTTCTTCATTTCCTCGACCAGTTGCTGGATATGGGCTTTGTCTAAAGGTTCTGGGGAAGTAGTGTAAGAAACAAATATGTTCAGTTTCTCGTCTGGCGTAGGCACCTGAAATCTGCTTTTTCCCGTGATGCAGTGGAAGTCTTTCTTGCTCGTGAACAGGCCTGTGGGCCGGTTAAAAACACGAATGGACCAGCAAACCCAATCATATTTCTTCTTCAGGGCTTCCAGAATCATGTCAGCAAGTTGCTGGTTGGTCTTATCCCTGTTGTCCCTCACCAGCCTCTTGATATCAATCTCGGCCTGATTTGGAAAGCTGTTGATGCAGTCTTCAATCACAGCGTTCATTTTTTCCTGGACAACCTTCATCTTCTCAGCCCAATGTTTTAGGAGCTCCTCCTCGTCTTCGCCACCTTTGAGGGCCACGTGGCCCATGAAAGCGATGAGGCCTATGCAGAACAGCTGCTTCAGCCTGGCGCAGAAGTCTTCCACTGCCCTACGGCTCTTCTGCTCGTAGTTGAGGGTGATCTCCAGCACGGACTCTCCAGAAAAATTGTCTCCTGTTACTGCGTTATAAAGTGTGTGCAGGTTTTTGTCGCCCCCGGTCTTGCTGAAGTGCTCCAAAAACTGCTTCTTCTTGGCCTCTCTGAACCTAGGCTTGGCGTTGAGGATGTCCATGTACTTGCGGAAAAGGTTGGTCAGGTTCTCCTCTACAGAGAAGTAGGCAGCATCTGCCCCGCTTTTCTTCACCTCCTCGTTTATGCGCTGGATCTCCTCCGACACAACCTCTAGGTGCTCCCGGACCCTTTGGAATTGTTCCTTCATGTATTCTGCTTCTTTGCTCTCCACGTTATCCAGTGCCAGCTTCACAATGGGAGCTGCTATGGAGAAAACTGGAAACAGATCTCCAGCGATGCTGGCCACCACCTCCGCTCCTTGCTCAAATACCTCCATCACCGTCTCCACAACATCTTTTTTGTCCGCAACCAATTTCTGAAGCTTGTCCGTCATCTTTAATGATTGTGGGAGGGCACACAACGTAACTATGTCCAAAGAAAACAGAGAAGGTCAGGCAATAATTCACAACTTTCTTCTAACACAATCTAGATTAACCTCTTAAACAGCTCCATGCAGAGGCCCATACTTTAATCATTTACTCTTCATATGTACTTAGCTTGTACTACTTGGCCAGCACTATATGGATAAAGTAAAAGTATTGTGTAGGGGTTGCACAGACTAGACGAAAAACTTGTTCAGCATGGTTAAAAACTGGCCTGCAATGTTTTGATTAAAACAATTTACTTTTGTTGACATATCAATACCATGATTCATCAAAGCCCAAATGAAACATTTGGAACTGTAATTTGTGAGGATGGCCACAGCACACAGTAAAAAATATTATGCTTGAGGGCTTATTTGTATAAAACTGTCAAATACCTACACCACAATGGTTGACAAACTATATATTGTGCAGATGTACTAAGTGCTAAACAATTCATGGTAGTTACTGAATAATAAGTATTGTGGTTAATATATGAAAAAGAAATGTGCTGTTTATGGGATTAATGAATATCTAAGGTTCAAATTTTTTAACCAAAACATGATTCAAGTTACAGCAATTTTAACAGCCAGACAATTATCTTGCAAAATAAGAAACAAGTAACTTACATAGGCAGTCCTTGATGTTATATTTTTGAGCCTTTGAGCTGTGTTTGAGTGGAAAAAGATGGGATCACTGTATGAGAGGAACAGAAAAGGGCAGGTCAGCTCAGCTATCACAGCATACCACACATGTTGACACACCCCATGACCAATAAGGCAATAAGGCACCAGGACTTCATGCTGGAGCAGAAAAGATTTTACACTACACACTACACACTAAGAATAAAATCTTTAAGATGTTGGGTACCTCAGTCTCAGTCACGTTCATAAACTGAGAATTACACCAAAGTATGAGCAAATTGTTCCATATGCATCGCACGCATGTGGGCAGTACTGCATGGAGATACGTAACCCAAGATTTTCCCCATCTCCAAAACGTTACAGTATTACAGCATATACTTTATTCAAGTGGAAATTATGTACAGATTTGTATCAAGTACATTTTGTGCATTACTTTAAAAGCACATTTGAAATGGAACAGGTGATCCATTATTTTTGTTGATCTTGTCTAGACTAAGTCCAAAACTACACATTACATACATTCAGAAATCAACAGGAATCAACCAAGTTACGTCTACGATATCCATAAACAAGAGCGCTTGAGAGTGTTGTCCGTTTTTGACGTGTCAGTAGCACCGTGGGTGGGGAAATGATTAATAAGGTAGTTCAACTTGCTGGGCAGGAGTACATTTTCCAAAGCAGCTCAGACAGTAACCATGGAAACTACACAAAGACAACCTGGCTGTCAGCCTTTTTTCTCACAGCAATTTGTTTTTTGTCCACATTTTCAGTTCTCCCACTTTTTGCACATCTTTCCCAACATCGTGCAGGAGCACCTAGATCTGGAACAATTACACTATTGTGTATTGGTTTTGTTCTCAAATTTAATTAACATATTTAATGCATTTAATCCAAACTCAAATTAAGCTTGGGACAAAGTCAACCTGTTTAGGCCAAAAGAGTGTAATCTTGTATAATTTGTGAATGGTTTTAGTATATCTGCATCGGTTTGAAATAGAAACATTGATGAACATTTGGCATAAGTGTTACATGGTTAAGGGCAGGCCTACAATTTGACCAAAAATGTAACCAAAGCTGTCAGTCCACATGAATGCCTGGAATTATTCAGAACACTAACTGAACATTCATTAGAAACATCTGAGATTGGTTAGTGTGCTCATATAGCTCACAAGGGAGACTCCAGTCATTCACACTTTCCATATACTGTGATTTCAGAGGCATACACAGCAACAGTAAAGCCTGTATTAATAAATGATTACCTTCTGTTATATAATGCTACTGAAAACTGGTTCGACACTGCAACATTTTCTCTGCACCCAAAAACAGCAGGCAGAACAGGTACAGCTTTTCTCATCTGAACCCCCTCCCTTGGGTTTCTGCAGCACTTTTGTGAGAGAGGGGAACACACCACTAACGCAGTGATAATATATTGCCTAGCGGCTGAGGTTTCAGACGTCTGAGAAGCTGAAGAAGTCTGAAGAAGATTCTCAGTAAAAACTTAACCAAGGCCATAATTATAATATATAATATACAGACCCCCCTCCCCTTATAAAAAACCTCAAAAAGCCCCCCTCCAATGAGTTGTTATTGGTATGATACATTACTGGCAGGCAAACATGCACCAGGCTGGCTAGCAACCCTCTCAACCATGACAATGTTTTTGTCTCCATCCCCCAAAACAACATTTTTTTTTGGTCTCAGCCTCATCCAAACTGTCTTCATGACAAATATCCCTCCTAGTGTTGATTCCATGATCACAGTTTTAAATGTAATAATACCAAAAATTGTGAAAAAAATACAGTTTGAAACATAATCAAAATTTTAGATTGTATGACAACCTTCTGCCTCTTTGAAGTGTCTCTTATTGCCATCTGTTGTGGAAACCTCTGATAATCACATCTGGGTGCATCCTTTCTACAGTTTGAAGCTCAGCTACTGTGTTTATAAGATCATTATTTTAGAAGCTATAATGTGTTTCTTTCATAATAAATGTACTCTTTATCTGAGCCACAATATTGCATCTAACCTGAGTGTATGTGTATCGGTACACCTCCTAAAGCCAAGTTGCCTTAGTCTGGGCAGATAAATGGCCTCAGCGAAAAGACCGATGCAAAAGGAGAAACACAGGAGCTTTACCAGCTGCATTAGTATTCAAGTAATGTGTCGAAGAGGGTTTTCTTTACAAAAAACTGACCCTTAGTTTTGAACTCCAGAGCTGTCTTACCAAGACAGCCATAATCAGCTGTAAACAACATGGTGTGACTCAGTGTTGTTTAGTCGGCGTCTTTCCTACAAAACAAGTTAACAAGTCACAAACAAAGCACTTCTGAAGTCTTTTACCACCGTCTGGTTAGGATTGCATTATAATTAAGTTATTAATAACTTTATAATTAAGTTATAAATACCTTTGTGCTAAGTTATAAAGCTGCAATCTGTCAATAGAACATGTTTACTGAGCTATTGCTGCTTCTTATGGAACGTTTCCATTTCTCCTTAAATGGCACAGCAGTTACAGGAAGCTTGGTCACATGCCAAGCTGAAATTGTTGTTTTATTTAAGGTGGAACGGAAAAATTCCAATAAGAAGAAAGCCTCGTTCGAGAAGGCCATTTCCTTGTAGGTTACAGCACAAATGTAAAAGTTTTTAGGGATTTAGTAGCTGTTAATACGTTAATTGACTGAGTAAAGTTATGCTAAACTGGTCAAACCCTAAAACCAGTAGACACTTTTATTTTTTGCTAAAACTCTGCGAGAAGAGCAACGCCCTAAACTTAACTTTCTCAACTTCTGTCCTATAGTTTTATGCTCCTCGTCTCACTATACTCCACAGTAGAGGACAGGGAATAGATTACTAAAGTTTCTCAGGTGTCCTCACAGACCGAAAACTCACCTTGAAATTGTTCTCGAGTGAAATAAAACAGCAGTTTTACGCAGTCCAGTTTCGCACGCCTTTCCACCATGTAGTTTCCTTGTTAGAGCTCAACTCGAGGCACACCCTATGAAGCTTGCCTCATAGGCAGCCGGCTAAAATACACTATATGGACAAAAGTATTGGGACACACCTCTTAATTATTAAATTCAGGTTGTCCCTTACTTCCAGTGAAGGGCAATCTTGATGCTTCAGCATACAAAGACAATGCTCTACAGAATGAATGTGCACAGAAACACCCCAATATCCTGTGGAAAGCTTTCCAAGAAGAGTGGAAGCTGTTATAGCTGCAACTCCGTATTAATGTCTATGTATTTGAATGCAGTGTCATTAAAGTCCTTGTTGGTGTAATGGTCAGGCGTCCCTATACTTTTGTCCATATATAATTAACCCTTCTAAAAGTTTGACGACTGTAAAACATTTATTTGTAAACACTTTATTTTCGGAGAGACTCTGATTTCCATCATTTGAGGCCTCAAATGTTTACCTTGGCAAACAAAACTCCAGATAAAATTTTTTTTGGCTTGTACAGTATGGTATTTATACTGGCTAAATGACATCATAAACGTGAAAAGAGACACAAATTGATAACAAAACGTTACTAGGCAAAGATCTGAATGTCCCCCACCCCAGCTGTCATTGATTCAGATGATATTCTATAAGGTTGAGGGTTGCCAGCATCATCACAGGTGTTCATTCAGTCAACAACATAGGCCATGAGTGCCCGGGCACACTTTCACACTATGTGAATATGACACAATACAGAATATCTGCTCAGACACATAGAGATATACATATTTCTCTCAGACAATTTTGATTACACACGTTCAAATAAATTCACGTCTTATAAGGCGGAGTCTGTTTACAGAGTACAATGAATGAGAAGCAATGTAGTAATTGGATTTCCTCATGCACCTCCCACCATCATTGGCTTGCTCAGTGCTGAGACTTTTAATAAAATCTGGTACATAAAAAAAAAAAAAAACATATAAGAGTGATTGCCATTTTGATATTTTTCCTCCCTATTGGAATCGACTATTCCGAATGGATGCATAGGTACGCCCTTTTGTGAATTCCATAATAATAGCATTCTGGTTGGAAGTTGTTGGTTTCCTCTACTCTCTTATAGCGGCTGACAGCATGCACGAGGCAGTTGGGCAGACTGTGGCACAGAGACTGTGACACAGACACCATGTTGCCCTTAAGCTTTTGTTTCTCTATCTGATCATGGAGCTCCCTTTTGTTGAGTGGTTTAGGGTCTACACTGAAGGAGACCACGATTCGTACATTATTTTTGGTCAAAAGGTCAAAAAAATTGCCACCTCCTCCGCTTCCATGGTACTTCTTGCCAGCGAGCCAATTCCAGAAAAATATGCCACCATGATTAAAGACCCTAATGGACCAGGACACCCAGTCATACTTCTTAGCGAGTGCATCCAGTAAGAATTTGGCGAACTCTGGGTCGACACTGCCTGGCGTCTCCAGAAGTTGGCACTCTACATCCATCTTGGCTTGCTCAGGAAAGTTGTTTATACACTCTTCCACTGCTGCCTTCATGCGTTTCTCTACGTCCTCCATGCGGTCTTGCCATTTCTTTACCATGGCCTCCCCAACTGCCCCATCCTTGAGGGCGGCATGGCCCATAACTGCAATGATCCCAACCAAAAAGAGCTTCTTCAGTTGAGCGCAAAATTCCTCCACTGCCCTTCTGCTGCGCTGCTCTGTGATCACCACTGTATCCAGCATTGGGTCTCCAGACAGGTTCTCTCCAGTGACAGCATTGTACAAGGCATCAAGGTTGAGATCCCCATCTGTGTTCTCAAAGTGGCTAAGGAACTTCTCCTTCTTCTTTTCCTTGAACTTGGGCTTGGCCAGGACAAACTCTTGGAACTTCTCATATTGGCTGATCATCTGCGCCTCACGATCGAAGTTCTGCTTGTTCAACGAGGTTCGCTGCAGTTCTAGGGCTATTTTGTCAATTTCGTCCTGGATCCCCTCCAGCTTCTGATTGACCCTTTCAAACTGCTCGGCTAGGTACTTGGCCTCTTTGCCCTCCGGGTTGCTGAGAATCTCAGCTGAGGCCACGAAAACTGCTTCTAGGATTGGATGGAACTGGCCAACCGTGGCTGCCAGGATCTCACAGCCTTGGCCCATTATCTCCACTCCTTTTTCAATTTTGCCCTTGTTCTCCAGAACCCATTCTTCCACACGATTCATTGTGGATGCCAGGAAAGAAGCCCTGTCTTAATCCTTTAAGGGCCAGGCAAGTGATCTCTCTGCAACACAGCGAGATAAGTCATGTAAAAAAACCTCTTTGCCAAGTGATACCCACAATATAAAAATCAATGTCAGAATCAATGCAGTCATCTTTAAGGGTCAAATTTATTTCCCCAACATGAAATCTTTTGAGGTAACCTGAGACAAAGCTGGCATCCAGATCATAGGAGCCAACCATTTCTGCCTGTGCCGCTGCACTCTGGACGTGGTTATGCAGGTTTCTCAAAAAAACAAAGCCAACAAAATGTGGGAAAATGAAATTCTGGACATGCACGGACTTGCCCAAAGTTATAAAGTGCCACACCCTCCAATTCTGAGGGTTGGGTAAGATCAGGTGTCTACCATGCAAGAATAAGAACAAACATATGGAAAGTTTACTGTGGTTCAAAGTAAACATCAAGGCAATTTATGACTGCGTCTCATTATGACAAAGAGTTGTGCAATAATGCTGGACAAAGCGGGGGCAGGGAGCAGATTTACTAGCCAAAGAATATAGAACATCTGTTTTCAGCATGGGTTTGCTGGGAAGGATGTTTAAACGCCTTAGCAGTTCGGCATTTCAGGACATTTCTGCATAGTTTGATTACACAGGGGAGATGAGCTCACATATATCTCATTTCCCAAGACCATTCGTATACTGCAGAAAACACTACAGAAAAAAGGCACACCCAGATCTGATAAAATGTGTAACCATTACTGTTTAATCATGTAAGCTATATATTTTTTTGACTGATCCACCACAAACAGTCCTATTACAAGCACAAAATCAAAATAAGTACAAAATCTAATTTCTATACATACAATCAAGGACTTACCAATTCTTTATGAAAAAAATGCTTCACACATAATAACATCCAGATGTGGTTTGATTATGTAGCCAATTAAGAACATTAAATTGTCATGATAGACACTGAGCCATAAGAATTCTACCATTTGGAATCCTATTATGACTCAACAATAAATGTCATAATGGTAGTATTCTGGTAAAATCTGGATAAAAAAACTCATAATATACTTACTTAAAATGATCCTTAATGAGTCTTTGATCAGATCCTGTCTTGCAATACTAAAACTCAAGGGTTTTTTTCACTTTAATTGTTATGATTCACTGAATTCAGTCAGACGAAAAAGTCTGTACTGGAGACTTTGAAATCATGATGGAAGAAAGGAGTAAATTTCTTTTGCTTGTAGGCTCTGTTTTTTTAGTTTTGGGTTTTTTTTTTAGCTACTAACCTTTACAGCTCAAAACCACATCCTTGGTTACTAATCCTGCCATATTCACCATCTTAGACAAAGTCTTATGCCAGTCAGTATTGACTTAAGCTCAACATCCGGCCATCTTGCATTTGCCTCTGATGAACCCTTTTCTTAGTTTACAACAACCAAAAGAAAAACAGTAAATAATTAATGTATTTCAAATATTATTTTCAGGACTATACACCAGAAAAGACCTGCTTTTATGCTCTATGAACTTTTATGTGTTTAGAAAAAGCAGAGCAAATTAAACTGACAAAGGCAGACAAACGAAGAAAAAAAAGACATCAAAAAGAAATAGAAAAAGAAAGAGAGAAGAGCTTACCGTTAGTTGAGTAAAGTGTACTGAGGTGCTCTCTAGTGTTCCAGCAGTGACCAGCTGTGTCGAAGCACCAGCCTCCAAGGGTCCGCATGTATATATAGCCTCTCCCCCTGGTGGCACTCCCCTTTTGGATCAGCTCCATCCCCCTTTGCGAACATTTCTGCAAGCCCACTCAGAGAGAGAGACGAGGGTCAGGCAGCAGAGACAGATCACATCCTGTAAACATTCCCTTCTACTCGAAGGCATCCATGTTCATTCAGCTAGAAGAAAAGCTTTAGAGAGAGCACCAGCTCTCCAGCTTAGGGTTGTTTCTTGCTACAAAAAAAGCCCCAACTTGTTATTCTGTAAGGGATGCCATTGCCATGAGACATTTTTCTAGGCTATAAGTTGATTTATGGGTTTAAATATTACAAAATATATTCAGACAGTGTCAATTTGTGAATGTACTGATGGATGATTTGCTGAAAAAGCTTCCACAGTGCTTGCCCCCTTCAGCCTTGGGTTTATTATTCAGTTAATAAGCTTAACGACTACAAATTACTTGGTACAGGCAACTAATATAGTCTAATATAGCAATACTAATATCATAACATAGTGACCAACAGGTGCCATGTTGAATGGCACATACATACACCTACTTGCTTCTGTGTTAACTTAGCCAGAGCTTGATATTTGGGATTATTTAGAAGTTTTGAATCTGATTACTATTTTAATCTGACAATATGTGGTATTCGACAACAGCTGAGTTTAATTCAACAACTACGAATTAAACTTAACAGCTGTGAATTATTTGGTAAGGGCAATTAAAATATCATAGTCTAAGACAGTAATACTAATGTCATAGTAGAGGGACCTTATACCTACTTGCTATTGTGTTAACTTAGCCATAGCCATGATCTTGATATTTAGGATGATTTTTGAATCTGATTACTATATTAATCTGACAGTATGTAGCATTCAGCAACAGGCGATGTCAGTCATTTTTGCATTGGGTAATGAGATTGCCTTTGAATGCAGATTCCAAATAAATATATTCCAAGACTAGGCCCTTTTCATGTCTGGAAAACCAGCTATATAGTGTTTCAGAGGGTTCAGTTTTAAATTTAGAACTGTCAGGGGACAAAGCGCAAGTGGGCGCCCCTAGACATCCCTCCCCCCTGTGCTTCTGTCTTCTGGGTCCCTTCCGTCACTGTGCTCGACAATGCGTTGAAAGACTCCTCTGTTTCTCCATCCACACCAAGCCAGATATGTTGGCCCAGAGCCTTTGTGTCAGGGCGTTCTCTTTGTGACACTCTGAGCTGGAATGACTAATCGCTGCATTTAAAGCAATGGTTCGCCCAGAATTCAAATTTGTACTGTTTTCCCCTTAATTCATACATGTTATGAAATAATATAAAACCTACAAACATTGAAAGTCCATCCTTAAAGGTAGTAGTAAGTCAGTCAGTGCTAGAAACCACATAAACAAGTCTACTTGAGATCTCAATTTGCTGCATATGTAGAATATGTTTGCCCACCACAAACAATAATTTTGATTCATATCTCTGTGCTTAGAGAGGAACTGAAACTCCTTTGGCACAAAACACTCTAAAAATAGAAGCCAGTGGGCGGGTGCTAAAGCTGAAGCACCTGCACCATGGCTTCTTTTATATGTGTGTTTTGAGTCAATGGATTTTCCGTTCGGTTTTTAAGAATGATTTTGGCAAGATGTTTACATGATACTAATTGGTGGGGTATAAACATCTATGATTTGAAGCTCCAGTGCCAAAAAAGATTCAAGAAACATGTCTTAGCTGGTTGACTGCATTTGGTGAAATTATGTTAGTTTTTGTGTAAACTGTGTGAAACATAGGAAAGCTGATTGGGACTGTGGACTGTGGAATATAGAGATGTAGGAGTGACTGGTGGATACACCAGCATTTTGGATCTTCGTGTCACTGCGATATCTCGCACTGCGCTAACTCGCTACAGTCCGAAATTTGAATACGCCTACGCAGTGGCATAACGGTATGCAGTGTGATGGGTGGTTCAAAGTTAGGACCGTAGACTGGCACCCTGATATGCTGTGGTTGTGTTCAGTGTCTTATCGAACCTTTAAACCAGACTGTCTTCTTTTATCTTCATGGCAGAATTAGCATAAATAAGAACCCTCAAAAAATATATGGACACTATACATTAACCACCCAGTTACTGCATTATGAAGCACTCTCATGGACGTGGGTTAAACCTAGTCTTGGACTAATGTAAATACAATGTAAATTACAATGTAAATAGTGTCTTGCTATTAAAAATCCCATTTTATGTAGCCTTAGGAGTAATCTGGGTCTGGGAAACCAGCCCTATACTATGCAAACAGAGTCAAGCATTGTACTTGCTATCAAACAACACTTTCCATTTTGGCTCCAGTATAACTTACCTCAAATATTTCTCTGCATGCTGAAAGCTCCAAATAAAAACGCTTTGAACCCACAACAGGTTTTACAGAGTCGCCTGGCCATTCATTTTTACTAAAGGCAAACAATGGAAAAGCCATTATTCTAATGGCTTCCATATGAGCAAGGTACGCCAGCCAAGCTAGTAGGTTGCATACATTTGGAATGTTTTTGCTTGGACCCCTACTTTCATGTATTATACAAAATAAAAGTGCTAAAAAGGGTTCTTTGGAGTGATTCTACTTTTGTTTCCCTAAAGACCCATTCAGTGGATGTTTTTCAACAACTCAACTGAAACCACTCAATTGAAACCTCTTTCGAGAACCAAAAGTGGTTCTTTTTTGTCATCAGTCCAAAGAACCCTTTTTAGCACCTTCATTATCAAGGGCCTAAATTGCTAAACTTCACATCTGTTCAGATGTACTACAATAACAAGCCATAAACAATCAAATTGCAGAGCAAATCAAGTGGCTTTTTGATGGTAAAAAGAAATAATATTCAAAAACCTTTCAGCCGTTTTTTAGAGTTGTAAGTGAACCTCACATTTAGCATGCAAAGTATACAGTATATTGTAACACATTCCCTCAAAAATTTGACACCACACTTGTAACCACCCAGTTACTGCATTAAGAGGAAGCCTCATGGACTGGTGTAAGGCAATCCACATTAGCCGATGCTAAATCTGTTGACCGCAAACGGTGACTGGTGCTTGACCTCGGCCTCCCTTGCACTTTAATGCACCCATAACCACAAGATGTCACTTTTGTTCACAGCAAAGTACATCTTCATTTCAGATGAGTTGTCAGATAAGACAGTGTATTAAGAGTCTCACAACATGGATTTAACCACGGCCTCTTTAGGAATTGTCCAGTTGGCATGTGCGGTTTCTTTGCTGGAGCTACTTCCACCTGTATGCAGACAGAATGCAGCCATGCTGTATCTCTGGACTTCATCCAGCAGCGAACAAGAACAGGCAAGCCTGACATGAGTTAAGTATCATTTTTGAATTGTGGTACAATAAGTGTGGGAATTAGCTTCAGGCTTATTCCATTTCACCATCCAGACTGGTTCCTAACAGACACAATTAGTCATATTTCTTTGGAAGTTACTGATGGGTCAGTAACTTCAACAGAGTAGGAAATGGTCACACCAGGATGTGGGTACATGGGTCCTTTGGGGAAATTTGCTTTCATTTCATTTTATGTAAAAAATATACTTTCTGTGACACCTGTGAAATCCAAACAATATAAGAGAACAGAAGATACATGAAATGATAGTAAAACTATTAATATCTTCTTAAATCATTGTGATTGTAATTTCAACCCAACTGTCTT
This sequence comes from Brycinus macrolepidotus, assembly GCA_037974445.1. NCBI lineage: Eukaryota > Metazoa > Chordata > Actinopteri > Characiformes > Alestidae > Brycinus > Brycinus macrolepidotus. Next base: position 2,683,658 of record JBBPCZ010000001.1, read on the forward strand.
AAACCTCTGTAGCTGCCAAAAAGCAGTAGTGGTATGACTGAAGGATGGAACAATGTAATTCATTTTCTTCATGATATGGGCCCTTTAAAGTATACACTGTTCATGTAGTTATCTCAGATTTGTCAGTTGGCCTGTAAAGTGTAAGAGTTTATCACTTACAAACAGGCAGTGTGCAGAATGTCCGAAGATAGCTCTCAGTGAATCAGGGGGAAAGCGGGTCATGATACACACCAGAAGAACACTTTGATGACGGATGGGAATGTTCATCTTCCTGTGGTAAAAAGAGGCTGTAGAGGAAACAGAAATGAGTTTCACTTTTTGTATTTTCTAAAGTCTGTGGAGTCTTATTTAGGAAGGCTTGTAATGTTAATCCCAGCCTTATTACATCCCAGGGTTGGGGTCATTATTCAGTAACAGTGTTCAGTGACTTAAATGCAAATGGCCTGCAAACTACTCCTAAGTGTGTAATAGATGTCTGGCCCCACCTAGACATTTAAGGCGTTAAGCAAATATGTGAAAACAGTGGAGACCCTGAAAAATCAGGCTAATCTGGTTGTTTCCATTTCACTGAAGTGACTCTGCTGTAACTTCCACGACTTTCACTTCTACACTGACGTTTGCTTCTTTCTAGAGCTATGAAGCTAATGTGGCTAACAGGCTAACATGCTCACCAGCCGGTACTGCATGCCTAGATGATTACACACTTATGTGGTTTCTGACACTGCATGACATATTGTTTTCTATAAACATGGACATGTTCCCACCTCCAGAAACCATGAACCTGAGTCTTGCCTCTGTAGTGGAATTTTCCCTCCAACACTGAACAGGTCCATCCGTCAGACTTAGAAGATCAATGTAGGACTTGAGAAAACATTCTGAGGCGTGTTAGGGTAGCCAATGATTGATTGGTTCACCTCAGCACGTCTTTCAGCTGCCCCAGCAAAAACAAAAAAAAATCAAAGTGATCAGAGTAACCTTAACCCCCAGCGACCGTGCAAAGGAATAACGTAATTGCAATGCAGACTTTGATTGAAGGTGAAGGCCATTGCTTTCCAGTGCTTAATTAAATGCCATCATCTGTCACTGGTCACCTTAATGTCCTCAACAGCAGTTGAATTACCAGCCAATTCCCATAATTTTCAAAAAGGATGCTGGTTCCTCTATGCAGGGGCATTCTGTCTGGCAGTTATGACTGATTACCTTCCACCCAAAGACATTTCTCATCAGTTTTATTTGATCTTAACCTTAGGCCAAGGTCAGGTCAGCCACTGAAAATTTTATCACATGTATTTGGGAAGCACCAGACTAAACATTTACCCCCTTTGAAAGCCCCATAGTCTATATTCCTCTTGTATTTTTTTGTAATACTTATGTGGTACTTTTTTACATGACCTTTTTCTAGCCTCTCTTTATCCCTTGGAATTAAAACTGTTTGGGTACCGTGGCCTTTAACACTGATCTTTATAAACAATCCCTGTATTATGGCTCATTCAAACTGTAGACTGGGCTAAACTTGCTAGGCAGAAATCCTCAGGGATGTCACTCCTTTCAGATATTTGGATCTTCTGGAAGGCTGGAGTTATGCATTTGCTTCCTGACAGCACAGCATTTCATTCTTTTCCACTCCAATAAGTTTGCTACAGACTGTCTGCAGTAACAACACTCCGTATCACTTCAGCATAAATGGGATTAGCTAAACTACTGTAGACTAAATGGGTGTCTAAATATAAGTATAAATGAATTGGTTGTGACTAGTTTTTTTAGCAGTCCATGACTAAGCAGTGAATCGTACTTTTTGAAAGTTAACACAATGTACACTCTTTACATATATGGTTCTTTATAGTACTGAATGTAACAGCAGTGATACTGCATTTAAAATAATGGTATTGTAGGTATAATTTCTAAAAACTTCTTTAATGAACCAGTTACAGCTGGTTTTCTCTAATATAGAAGAACCATTTCACCAATCAAAAAGAACTATTTATGCATTCATAAATAAATAAATCTTGGTAACAGACTACCTGACAGAACAACCTCAGTTTGTCAAGTTGGGAAACTGCATCTCTAGGACGATGAGGTGCAGCACAGGGGCCCCACAAGGGACAGTTTTAGCACCATTCCTCTTCTCACTCTACACTGCAGACTTCAAATACAGCACAAAATCCTGCCACATGCAAAAATACTCTGATGACACAGCTATTGTGGCATGTATCCGGAGTGGACTGTAGCAGGAATACAGGGACCTTGTGGAAGCCTTCAGGGACTGGTAGGCCAAACTCCACCTTAATACCACTAAAAGCAAGGAGAATGTAGTGGATTTCAGAAGATCTAGGCCACCCCATCTGCCAGTTTCCATGCAAGGGCAGGACACTGAGGTGGTGACCTCCTACAAATACCTGGGGGTCGTATTGGATGATAAACTGGACTGGTCCCTGAACACAGATGCCTCTACAAGAAGGGGCAGAGCCGCCTCTTCTTCCTGCAGAGGCTGAGGTCCTTTGATGTGTGTGATGAGATGCACATATTTTATCACTCTATGGTAGCCAGTGTCCTCTTTTATTCTGCTGTATATTGGGGGTGCAGCCTGACAGACAAAGACACCAAGCGACTGGACAAGCCGGTGAAAAAAGCCAGCTCAGTGCTTGGCAGGAGGCTGGACTCAGTTAAAACAGTAGTAGAAAGGGGCACATTGAACAAACTAGAAGCTGTAATGGACAACAGTCGACATCCTCTCCACAGCCTCCTGGTTGGGCAGAGGAACAGCAATGGCATGCGGCTCCTCTCACTGCGCTGCAGAACTGAGAGGTGCAGGAGGTCCTTTGTCCCCACAGCAATAAGACTCTTTAATGCTCTTTGACCCCTTTTTTGTTATCCTATTTTTTATCGGATATCTGAATTTCCCCTTGGGGATAAATAAAGTTTCTATCTATCTATCTATCTATCTGTCTATCTATCTATATATCTATCTATTTAGGTGGTTCTTGTTGTGTCAAATGTTCTATATAGAACCTTTGCCTTTACTGAAGAACACTTAAAGCAGGGTGTAGTGCATCATGCAAGGGTGAGTATTTCAGAATTGTGCAATACTACCTGTTTATAATGTGTTAGATCAGTGTTTCCTAATCTAGTCCTTGGGAACCCCCAGATGGTCTTCACTTGTGCTCAGTCCAAGCTCTGAACACTTCTGAACTGACTGAATTCCTGGTACAGGTGCGCTGGGAGTTAGGATGGACCAAGAATGTTATGTTGCTTTTCCACTGGCACAAGGAACCATGCCATGCTGTGAACAAATATTTTTCCATTACAACTAAAGTGACCCGTACCCGAGCCATACCCGAGCTGCTTGATGGCAGGGCCTAAAGCTGGCCGCAGCTGAACTGACTGCATCACTGCGCTCTGATTGGTCTGAAATGTTGTCATCACAACATAGAAAGAGGCTTTTGTTTTTTTACCATCCACGCAAAAGAACAACAATGAAGATACAAACTAACAACTGGGAAGTCGACAAAGTACAAGCCCTACTGTCTGTTTGGGCTGAAGATAAATTTCAGTGGGAGTTCTCTACAGCGCTAATAAATTTATGTTTAACGATGTGAGAAATGTGAAGGTGTAAGGGACATCACTAACAAGTTAGCTGTGTTAAAAACTCAAACAAGACTATAAATGTGGAGCAGCTGGTGGCCTAGAGGTTAGGGTGTTACCCCTGCAATCATTAGGTTGTGGGTTCGAATCCCAACACTGCTAGTGTCATCACTGAGGTACCCTTGAGCAAGGTACCGTTCCCACACACTGCTCCCCAGGCGTCCCTTGTTGGTGGCAGCCCACTGCTTCACTTGGTGGATGGATTAAATGCAGAGAAAGAATTTCACATTGTTCACACTGTGTGCTCTACTGTGCTGTGGTGTGCTCATGCGTGACTATATATAAGGCCACTTCACTTTACTTTAATAATAGAAGACCACAATATCAAAAGAAGCACTGACAGAAAAACTTTCGGCTGGTTTGACTCTATGGACACGGTTTTAGGACAATAGCCGGTCATAAACTGTGCGGAGAGAATTGAGTCACTTACTCTGTTACTGGACTGAGATACACTGGAAAGTCAAAGTGTGATACACGTTCCATGCCATCACAGTACAGTTTAAGTACAGCACGGTTCCTGTATGCCTATGGAAAAATGCCTTTAGATACACCAGTATAAGCAGCCATTTACAGTGGCAGGAAGAAGTAGTTCAAGATGAGTAAAATTAACTGGTATCAAGGCTTAAGTCTGACTAAGTTGGACTACATGCTGTGTTTTTGATGCTGGGAACCAAGCTGGTTCCTGTCAGATAAGTTCAAACTGTCTGCTTTAGTGGTGAGGCATGCTGGGCCCAGTACACCCACATATTCCAGTGCCAAGCGCCTTTTCCCAGTGCTCTCTGCATAGTCTTTTGCAGGGTACTGTGGTGACTGGAACTGAAACCATCCTAGAAGTTGATTGGAGGAGTTGTGCAACTGTGGTCATTCCACCTACACAGAGCAAAATAAGTGTTTGGCCTACTATTAAGGCCTGAAGGCAAACACTTGTGTTGTCTTTTGTGTCAGTTTAGCTTGTAATATAATTCAGATATGTGGGAGGAACCAACAGACAGGTTTACACTCTATTATGACTAAGATGACTGGATTTATCTTGTTGATTGCAGAGCTTAAATAAAATGAGAAGTTTTAAATAAGTACTGTATTAAAATAGAGGAGGAAAAATTGAGGTGATGTAACATGATATTTTTTAAATATAAAACCTATGGTTATTTTATTAAACTTAAGAGTATTATTAAGAGTATTATATGAGTATTAATTGACTGAGTACCCATCATATTGGGAAAAAATAGTCATAACATATAAAATGTGCCATAACTTTTATACAAGTTATACATAATGTGTGAATTTAATGTGTTAAATTCAGCAAATAAACAGTAATTGTGTATTAAAATGTGCTGAAGTGTGTTCTATGTACAGAGCGTGTACTTATTTTCAACAAAATATGTAAATTAACCAAGTGTTTAAGATGTAAACAAAGTAATTCAGTGTGATCTAATGTGAAATGCTTGTTGACAGTGTTGTTCACAGTGGTGGTGATGGTAACTGGATGGGAACTTTTTTCCCATGGAAAGTTATTGCAAAAGTAAAACAGCCCCCAAAGAAAACTTTTTTTGGATTTCCCACTATTTTACCATCATCAACATTACATACTGAGAAAACTGAGAAAACACATGTAGAAGACACTGATGGTTTTGGACATGAAATGAAATGGTTATGTTTGCATTGTTGGCATTCTTACCACTGGTTCCATTCATCACTATTGTAACGAAAATTTGTCTACAATGAACCATTTAACATCAAACCCACTCTGAATGACTTGTCTCACATGACAGCTATTAAATCACACACACACACACACCTCTGTCTCCATCCAATCCTACAGGATTTCCAATAAAAAGAAGAAGAAGAAGAAGAAGAAGAAGAAGAAGAATTCGTCAACACACACCGAAACACACATCCAGAAACTGAAACCAACTACAGTCTCTAAGCATTGTAACTGTTTTTTCGGGCATGGTAGGGGGGTCAGGGAAGCAGAAGAGCACTCTAACAATAGAAGCCAACGCAAGATCAATATACAGATTACACTTTTAATACGCTAATGGTTCAGCAGACAGACAAATAAGCCTTTGGTTAAAACTAATGGGCTGATTCAAACAACAACATACACTGCACTACATGTAAAAGCCATTACATGTTTCATCCTGGCATCTTCATGTTACAACCCCACATGCTACCAACAGGACGTTTTTGATGTAACATTCCATTCTAATTTCAATTTTATAATGATTAATCAATGTAAACATTAAAAATGATACATTTCAGGAAATTTCATTTTTTTAAAAATGTGGTAAACAACTCAATACCGGGCAATAACAGGGCAGCAGAATGGTCATAAATGACACATTGCACGGAACAAAGGCAAACAGATAAGATAAGAAACACCTAGGGGCAATGAAAAGAAGGCGGAGTCACAAACAACAAAGGTGGGGAAGAAAATGAAGGGACAGGAAAAGGAGGAGACTCAGACCAAAAGCACAACATGGCTACCAGACATAGAGTGAATATTTGTGAATGTTAAGGATGTATTCTGTCTATTGACAAATTAAATGATGCCTGCTAATTTGACTTGGATGAGTGGAGACATGCCTATTAACACATCTAAAGCATACAGGTTTATGCTCCTGTAAACAATTGCACTACATGTAAAAGCCATTGCAGTTCTGAAATCTTATTGGCTGAGCCACATTTGAAGCCGTCATAAAATACTCTATATAAGCCCACCAGAAGTGGCTGGTGGTCAAGTTTGGATATTAAGTATTCGGGACAAAAATGCAAAATGAGCATGAGTGTATTGAGAGCCATCAAATATAGAAAAAGACAGAAAATATTTAATGTAGTTAGATTTTTCCATTTTGTTTGTATTAAACTATGCTTAGTTGTTTGAATGGATAAACTGCCCCAATGACCCCAAATGACCTGTCATGTCAGGGTGTAGATGGAGGACAGCTTACAGGAGAATTCTTGCAAAGTAAAGTCTTTAATCAGAACAAGCA
>JBBPCZ010000001.1:2690392-2702361 GCA_037974445.1 Brycinus macrolepidotus
GCAACCCAGCTAATGCTTTTACTACGAACAGCTGGGTTGTAGACTCCTGATGAGAAGCAGAACATAAGCAAAGCAAAACCAAACTTAGAGCGGCCTCTAGTGGCCGAAACCCAGACATCACATGACCACAAACATTGGTATTCATGAGCCAAACTTATTCACCATTAATTAATTTCACCATTATTTTGCTAAGCAACCATAACTTACTGTTAATATGCAACAGCATATTTTGTGGTGAAAGAACTGTTTACTGCAATTAATATTAAACAGAAATCATTAATTGAACATTGATTAACTGAACATTTAAAAAAATATACATAAGTTACTCATAGTGCTTTTTGGTGTAACATTCCATTCTAATTCAAATTTTATGATGATTCATCAGAGTGAACATTGAAATTTATAAATTTCAAGAATTTTTAAAAATGTGTTACGTGGTAAGCAATTCAATACTGGGCAATAACAGGGCGGCAGGACCAGGTCATACACAACAACACACTGCAAGGAACAAAGGCAAACAGAGGAATATTTATACACTGAATAAAGCAAAGAAACACCTGGGAGCAATGGTGGTGGTTTAAGTTTTACAGTTTAAAACACATATACTGTTACTGACACTCCGGGTGTATCACAGGGATCAGTCCTGGGCCCTCTTCCATTTATTGTTTACTTGCTCCCTTGTGGCTCTGCTGTTTATCTGCATGGTCTGCAGTTTCACTTTTGTTCTGATGATATAGTGATGTGCAGGTTAGGCATATGTATGACTGGCACAACCCGTTATAAGAGCCAACCCACCCTGCCCCGCCCACAAAAGTATTCGTTAATCAACAAAAATGTTTCTGTAAGTTAATTATAACGTGGTCGGAAGGCTGCTCTGTTGTGTACTGTTACAATCCTCAAATATATATATATATATATATATATTTTAGGATTGTAACAGTACACAAAGTATCAGTATCAAAGTAAATGCTATGGTATCATGACAACCCTAAAAATTACCAACAAGGTCAAGGTTTTTAACAATTATTTTCCATGTTCCACAACTGACTCATGGTTTGTTTCCTGATTTTCACTTCCTTTGCTTTCTCACACTCTCTCTCTCTCTCTCCCTCACTGGGTGAATGAAACCCCAGCACTTTCATGCACTTTCACTAAACACACACACACACACACACACATACACACACACACAAACTCCGGGCCTTAGAGAACACGGTTGTCATAATTAAATGTCCCAGGAACTGAATCTCTAATTTACTGCTTAGTTTGGCTGCAGTTCACTGTCAGGTTAGCTGTAATTATACTGACGCTGCTGTTTTCATGATCATCCATTAGGGTGTTTCTGGGTATATGTGTGTATGATGTCCACTCTGTTTGTATCAGCAGTCTGTGTGAGATTTTTGCCTTGTTTGAGGAAGTTGTGTGTGTATGTGTGTGTGTGTGTGTGTGTGCGTGTGTGAGTGTGTGTGTGTGTGTGTGTGTGTGTGTGTGCGTGCATGTGTGTGTGTATTTGGTTAGCCCAAATGTCCCCAGGGTGATGAAAACATGAACATTTTAACATTGCAGCGAGGTCTCACGGCTTCTCAAATGACTCCTCCTTCTCCTAAACACTTAAGTAAACAACAGGGTTTTATTTCATGTTATGTTTTCTTACTTTACAATGCACATTAAATCTTTCACACACACTCATTAGCATACCTAAATCAGATGAAGGGGTTAATTCATTAACAGACATTGTGCTGTGAGAAACAAGCAATATAAGCCACTTAAATCAGATCTAAAGTGAGTAATGTTAAAGCTGTTGTAAAATATTTAATAAAGACACATATAACATGGATGGATTCTGTATTAATGAGTTATAAATAATCCGTTATAACTTTCTTTTTCTTCTTCTTCTTCTTGTTATTAATTTTTATTTTGTTGTTGTTGACACTGTAATAATAATAATAATAATAATAATAGTGATTATTATTATTAGAAGTAGTAGCAGTAGCAGTAGTAGTAATGATAGCATAATCGTCAGCAGCAACAACAATAAAGACAATAATAATAATAATAATAATAAGAATAATAAAAAAAAATAATAATAAAAGTAATAATAATAATAATAATAATAGACCTTAAAGTCTGATGTTACTACACCAGAAAAATTCATATGAGCATATAAAAGCATTTTAAAAATGTCAAAAATAAAAAAGACATTTATGTACAGACAAATAATCTTTATAACAAACATAAAAATCACCAAAGAAAAAAAAAGAATATATATTTTTGATGCCTGTAGCATGCCAAACTCTCATGCATGGTACCTACTCTTGATTGGCACAGAGTGCTCTGGCTGTGTTTTCTTCATAAAGATGGAATGAAAGAGATAACATTAAGTTGTGTGAAGCAGAAGAGAGACAGGCTGATATACTGCAGGGCTGGGAACACTCAGTGTGTTTAGGGTCAACACAGGGGAGGGGTGAGCTTTTCTCACGGTGAAAGAGTGTGGGTGGGGATGAGACAGAGACAGACAGAGAGAGAGAGAGAGAGAGAGAGAGAGAGAGAGAGAGAGAGAGAGCGAAGGAGAGAGACTGAGAGACAGATTCCTCAGTGCTGACGTGTTCCTAGGAGACACAGAGTGAAAGATAGTGAAAAGGATTACTGCTGTGCTGAGAGAGAATGAACGAGCGGTGCTAATTTGCTGGTGCAGGCCACACACTGACAAAAGAGCCTTCAGTGCAGGCCTACACCACCGTTTTGTGGACTGCAAAGCTGCTCTTCTCCCAAATTGAATAGTCAGAGCTTTTATTAGTAACATTTTAAAGGGCCCATATAATGTGAAAATTGCATTTTTCTTGCTTCTTTTAAATAAATAACATTTCAAAATGTACCGTTCACTCCCAAGTCCATAACATACATATATGGAATGTAAGGTTATGGTAACTAAGGTTAAAAAATGCTGGCTTTGAATTTAAAACAGTCACAACGGTCCATATACGTAAACTAAGGTTTACTAAAAAAGGCCTGCTTTGAATTTATAGCAGTTGTGATGTCGCAACAGTCCATATACGGAAACAAAGATTTTTAAAAAAGACAGGTTTTGTATTTATTGTTATTGTGACGTCACAACAATCCATATATTGAAACTAAGGTTTAAAAAATGTCTGGTTTTGAATTTATAGTAGTTGTGATGTCACAAGAGTCCATATATGGAAACAAAGGTTTTAAAAAAGCCTGTTTTGAATTATAACGGTTATGATGTCACAACATGTCATACAATTTTCAAAAAAGGTACTATTTTGAATTTATAATAGTTGTGATATTACAACCAGGGTGAGATTTAGGTTTTTAATGAGTCTTCAGCAGTTTTGCTGCCCATTCATGCTGAAGTGATGTAGTGTTATCACTGTGAACACTGTAACAATTGCATCACTGCAGCCTTCCAGAGTGTCCACACATCTGAAAGGAGTGACTGAAGTCACTGAGGATTTCATTCTGGTCTGTAATTTTCAGTCTGGACTGCATATTAAGAATAGTGCATATTACAGGGCAGCCAATCAGAGCACAGATAATTTACATAAACTTAAAAGTATAGTAGCTACAGCTTGTTTAAGCCTAAAGCAGAAGTGGGAACTGGGGGCCAGAGTCCAGCACGGTTCTCTGCATTTAACCCATTCACCCACGTGAAGCAGCAAGCAGCCAGGTATGCAACGCCCGGGGAGCAGTGTGTGGGGACGGCACCTTGCTCAAGGGTACCTCAGTGGTGCCACCGGCAGTCCTGGGGTTTGAACCCACAACCTTACGTTTGCAGGGGCAACTCCCTAAACACCAGGCCACCAGCTGCCCCATAGACTTTAATATGGAGATGGTCCCCCCTTTGCAGCTATAACAGCTTCCACTCTTCTTGGAAAGCTTTCCACAATATTTTGGAGTGTTTCTGTGGGAATTTGTGCCCATTCATTCTGTAGAGCATTTATGAGGTCAAGCACTAGTGTGTGTTGAGAAGGCCTGGGTCACAATCTCCGTTCCAGTTCATCTCAAAGGTGTTGGATGGGGTTGAGGTCAGGGCTCTGTGCGAGCCAGTCAAGTTCTTCCATGCTGAAACTCATCCAACCATGTCTTTATTACATTTACATTTACGGCATTTAGCAGATGCTCTTATCCAGAGTGACATACATTAGTGCTCAAGTAGACAACATCTGTTCTTCAACCTGAAGTGCTATACTTAAATCAACATAGGCTATTTAACCAAAAACTCCTGTCAAAGAAAAGTCAGAGGTTAAAGCAAAAGTAAGGAAGGCATGGAGTTAAGAGGGTAAGTGCCCAAATGTTTTTTTTTTGTTTGTTTGGGGTTTTTTTGAAGACGTGGGTCTTCAGACGACGCTTAAAGACAGCGAGGGACTCCGCAGATCTGATCGGAAGCGGGAGTTCATTCCACCACTGGGGGGCCAAGACTGAAACGAGTCTTGACGCATGTCTTCCTCTTCTTTTGAGCAACGGAGGTTCCAGACGAGCACTGCTTGATGCCCTGAGAGGACAAGAACTGCTGACACACTGCTTGATCAGTGCTGATAAGTAAGGAGGTGCAAGTCCATTCTTGGCCTTGAAGGGAAGTGGTAAGGATTTGAACTTAATGCGAGCAGCCACAGGGAGCCAGCATGACACCAAGGTTTCTTACCTTCTTTGAAGGGGTGATAAGGGAGTTCCCAACAGAAACGATCAGGTCGTGGCTCGATGATGGACTCCCTTTGGGGAAGAGAACCTCAGTCTTGATGTGGTGGGCCGCCATCCAAGAGGAGATGTCACCCAGGCAGTCTGAGATGTGGGTTGAGACCTGATCGTCACTGGAGAGAATAAAGAGAGAGAGAATAGAGATAATAAATTGGGTGTCCCCAGCAGAGATGCTGCTGCCCAAGCAGACCACACCGTAAAAGATGGTTGATGCCACTACAGAGTCATAAAATGTCCTCAGGAGCGGCTCCTGCACTCCAAAAGACCTAAGCCTCCGCAGCAGGTACAGCCTGCTCTGCCCTTTTTTGTAGAGTGCATTTGAGTTCAGTCCAGTTTATTGTTCAAAAGGTGGCAAAGAGCTTGCGAGGATTAGATGCAGATTCTTAAAACTTGGTTCTGTTAAATCAGTTGCAAATTTGGAAAGAAGAGAGCGATAAAAGATGAGGTCACTGTTCGTAAGCGTTTTCTTCCATCTTCTTTTGCTGCTCTCAGTTCCCTTCGGTTACTTTGCAGGACCTCAGACAGCCATGGAGCCGGGGGAGAGGCCCGCTTCGGTCTGGAAGACAAGGGGCAGAGTTGACAGGGTCAGGGGTTAGTGGACTTAGGGAGAGATAAAGAGGAGAGATTTCTGTGGGTAGTTGTAGGTGTTACACATAGCTGATGAGACGAGGAGGTCTGAAGAGGGAATTTGAAAGATAGAACATGATGGTCAGAGACATGTAGAAGAGTTGGCAATATATCGAACATAGGAAGTGATCTGGTTGATACTAAGTCGAGAGTGTTGCCTGCTTTGTGGGTTGGAGGAGACTCGCCAAGGGACAGGCTGAGACGACAGGAGCGTCGCGAGTCCACAGGTCTGCATCTTGTCACTTGGGAGATTGAAGTCCCCATGGAGGATGAGTGAAACGCCATCTACGCAAGAGAAGCAAACCCGTACCTTCTCCTCTGCCTGTAGTACGAGGACAGTGAGAGAAGGAAAAGGCAGAGGAGAGAGCAGTTGGAGTAGATTTGAGATTTCTACCCCATCGATGGGGAATGTATCTTCTCGAGCCATAAGATATATGAACATATGATATATGGCTGATATAGGTGTGAAGCACATTTTGTGAAGTAAAATAGAATAGAGAGGAAAGAAGGAAAGGATACTTAGCTGAGTGTAGAAGTTGGAAGTATGAGGACCTTGCTTTGTGCACTGGGGCACAGTCATGCTGGAATAGAAAAGGGCCTTCCCCAAACTGTGTCCACAGAGTTGGAAGCATGGCGGTGTCTTGGTGTGCTGAAGCATTAAGATTGCCCTTCACTGGAAGTAAGGGGCCTAGCCCAAACCCTGAAAAACAGATGTGTCCCAATACTTTTGTGCATATAGTGTATGCAGAATATGGACCCTTTAAAGCTTCATAACCTTGGTCAGAAAAATACTCCCATTCTATATGGCTGGTCAGGGTGAGTCGCTGTGTGTCACCGAACAAATGTTTTAATGCTTTTTATCAGATCAGGCCACTTAGGGAGCAGCGAGTGGGTCGATGGTCCACTCTGACGGACGGGTAATGTCATTAGCTCGGCCTGCGATTGGCAGATGCAGCTGAACCGAGGCATCCTGGGATTGATCGACCGCCTCCAGCATGGAGCTCTAATGCCAGCCTTTGTAAAATCATTCATGTATGAAATATTGATATTGGCTGATATGTCTTCCTGGAGAAGGATGGACTTGGAGAGAGGAGCTTCTCCCACGACAGAGTTCTATTGAAAGTAATGGCCAAGACAAGCCAAGTCACAAATATACTTTATATGTTGTGTTTAAATATAGCACCTGAAGGCTTTTAGAGGAACAAGTGAAGAAGACGTTACACACACCCCTCAGACATGCACACAAGAAGCTCTTACAACATCAAGGCAATATATGTGTTGCTAGCGCCATCTGTCACCAGAGTGGGCACTGACACAGTCAAAGCACAGGGAGGAAATGGTAAGAATGGATTAGAAACGCCCTAGTTAGCTTCTAGCAGAAAGTAGGGTTAAAGCTAAGCCACAGGAAAACCTCTATCAGTGGTAGATCAATATCACCAACCAGAGCAGAAGCCACTCAACCACTAATGAATACAAGAGTTTTTCCATTGGCTGAGCCTTGGGTCTCCACACAGTCTGTAACAGGGGGAAACAGGTTCTCCGTCTTAATGTGCCTGATACTGCATGTCCTGCTCAGTGAGGTACTGCAGGAATTAAACACAAATGTGGCTCTTAGACGGCTCATATAACTTCTTGATAAGTTACAACACACTGGACATTCACGCTTGACTTATCAAGGTACAACACAGAGTAGCCTGTGTAAAAGGGCATTATGTCATTTTTAAAAAGATGTCATTTTTAGTCAAGTCAAGTCAAGTTTATTTATATAGCACATTACCATACAGCAAAGGTCATTTGGTGCGCTTTACAGGAATTGAATAAAAAATAAAATAGAATAAAAGAAAATAATAGGAGAAATAAAAGTAATAAAAGAGTACATAGAAAATCAATAAAAGAAAACTGAAAGTGCAATAGAAGTGCTGATATTTAAAAGAAGGCAGAGGAGAATAGTGTATTTTTTAGCAGCTTTTTAAAGCTGGTTACAGTTGGCACAGCCCCCAAAACAATTACAGACGTTCAGTTTAACCCCTTTATGTCTAGCAACAAATTGTACTATGATGGGTAAAAAAGCCACAGAACCTGCTGTCTTTGGTGTAAAGTTCCAACTTTTTGCATAGTTATACTTTATATGAAGATCTAACAGTACCTATATGAACGTGGTTGATTACATGTGACTTTGGATAGATTATGGACAGTATGGATTGTCTATTGTTTTGTGCAAAATTAATAGTCTCAATGTGTCAATTTTAGTGTTAAAATTTCACTTTCACTAGCGTGTAAAAATGTCTTGAGATGTGCACTCAGTTAAGCTCAAAGAGGATGGGGACCAAAAAAAATTCCAATATGGACATTAATTCATAAGACTAAATGATAAAGGGACATTGGAATGTGGGCATGTGAAAATAAATTTTTTTGTCACATAAAAATGTCAACATGATAGGTGAGTTTCAAAACAAAATGTAGAAAACTGACCCTTTAAACTTACAGGATGGCAAAAAACCTTCTCCTAGATCTCTGAAACTAATCTATCTGCCTTGTCAAGGTGAACTACTGTGTGTATACCTCTGAATTTATGCTTGAATTTATGGAGGCAGGGCACTGAAAGAAGAACAAGAAAAGCCCTCATCCCCATCAATTTGCCTAAATAAGAATATTTTTAATATGCAAAAACATGGTTTACATGACAAACGGTTCAAAAATCATAAGCTCCATTTGTTTCAACAATATTGATTTACAATAGAGCAGCATACTACCTTAAGCCCTTATTATACCTCTGTTTGTCGGCTGATGGATCGTTCCCCAGCTCACCATCTCAGCAAGCTTAATGACCGGCTCCATTGAGCTGAGTTCAGCATTGTAGGCCTTGGCTGCCTTGCACCGGAGTTACTCTCCATCTTTTAAAGTGGGCCTGCATGGTGGGAAATGCTGACTTATGTGTAAATGCTGTAATTAAATTAAACAGGGCTTTGAGTGGTGTATGTGTCCAGCACATAGATTTAACAGCAATCCACGTCAACAAGAGTTTGTTAATCAACGTATTGTGAAACAATAACAGGAAATATAAACTGCAATAAGCATGCCATATATAACCCTGATTGGTAGCTGTGGCTGTAATATACAACAATGACAACAGATCAAAGTAGAGCTGCACAGTGTATTTTATATAGCGTATTGTGAAATACTATATCATTTATTAATCTTTATCACAATATTAATATCTCAGTATGTAAATAAGCCCTTATACTAATCATTAACTGTTTTACTGTGTCATAAATTCACAAATACACTGGCCAATCAAAGATTCCAAGAAGTTTCTGTTTTAAGGGATACATTATTTTGGTCAAAGTAATGTATATACACCCCCGTCCCCTCTTTATAGAGATAGATAGATAGAGAGAGAGAGAGAGTTATGTTATATATATGGCCTGCATTATTTTGACGTATATGATGTATATTTGTATGTATATATAGATAATGTTATATATGGTTTCAATTATGAAAAAGAAATATCACAGTTGGTTTTACACTTTATTTGAAGGCTATCTACACAGGGGGGGTCATAACACATGCATGAGTGTTGAATAGCATATATAAAACAATACATTGAATATGTATGAACATGCCAGTACAGGCAAAATGACACGTTTTGTAAAATAATTGAGATTGTATTGACATAAAATGACAGACGGTTCCCAAACAGTTAAATTTATAAGGCAGATTTTTCCTTAAGAACACTGTATATCATCTTGTAATTTGCAATATGCCACATAATATGTAAAATATAGTATTTTGGTCCACATGGTGCAGATTCAACATGCAATATGAATAAAAGTGACCACAGAGTGTATACCGGTTCGGTTTATTCATGCAGTACAGGGGGAGCTTCAAGAACAAGGCATCTGGGTTACAAGCCTGAGCTGCTGACTATGCACTTTGGCTGTATTTTTCAAGGTTGACAGGACATGTTTCATGCCCACTTTCAGGTCTACGTAGGCCAGCCTGAGACAGCAGACTCACACAGACAGAACTGGGGCAGCACTTTGGGACTCCTGACAATATGAGAATGACCAATTCTCATATTGAGAAACTGCCATCTACAGCCATGTTTCACACTAGAGCGTTGAGCAAAGCCAGGATTCAGTGTGTTTTCCTTACAAGCCAGTAATCCATATTAAAGAGATGGATTCAACAGAGCTTCGTGCATTTATAGGATATGGTGAAATGCTACACGACTTAAATTATTCTTTTTTAAACATTAGCCAGTGAAAATGTACCTTCTCCTCTGCAATGATTTGTCGGTAGTGCTTGTTAAAATAATTATGTATAATAATGCATCTTTTTCTACAGGTAAGAAACAGAGCATGCCTTTTTATTTGCATTTTTTTGGCCATAAAGGTTTAATAAAAGTGAATTTTAATAGATTTTGAAGGCTCTATGCTTGTCTTTTTCCAATATTTTTTTTGGATTATTTGAAATGGAATATTTTTTTATTCTTCAATTATGTCTGTTTTTATTCGACCTTTTTAATCTCTGTCTAAAAAAAAAGATCTAATTGATATTGACAGCCCTACAAGGCACATTTGTAAAAGAATTACATGAAAAACATGCTGTGGTTGACAAATATGGATATCAGTTTTCAAGACCTGAGTAATGGACACAAGGATTATCTTTGAAAGAATGAGAGGAAACTTCAGTATGTCATTTTATGCTCATTTTAGTGCATAATTTCTGTTTATTTACTTTTATTTTAGTTTAACATATTTAAAAATAAAAGATAAAAATAAATGGTACCATAACTTTTGCAGCTTTATCTTTTTCACCAGTAAGTTAAATGAACAAGAATTGTGCACTAAAACATACAGGGGTGCACAAACTTTTGCATACAGCTATATATGTATGTATATATATATATATATATATATATATATATATAGAGAGAGAGAGAGAGAGAGAGAGAGAGAGATAGACAGATAGATAGATAGATAGATAGATAGACAGACAGATAGATAGATAGATAGATATATAGATATATCCCAAAAGCCTGAACATTTAATTAGCTTCAGTGCTAATCTGAATGCATGCACAAGGTCACGTTTTTATGTCTGTCCCAGTGATGGCAGGCTTCTGGAAAGTTCCACACTGCATAGCTCTCTTTATGGCGGCTTACAGCATGGATCACGAAGCCAGGCAGTTGCTTCTCCAGAGTTTCCACCACAGCTTTAGCGTCTCCCTTCTTACCAGGACCATCCATCAGCTGCTGGATGCTCTCCTTGGGAAGGGGCTGGGGGTTGCTGCAGTAGGACACAACCACGTTAGTGTCGTTCACCTGCAGAACGTCAAACCAGCTTTGCCCTGTCACATACTGGAAGTTGTCTCCGGCTCTCCAGTTACGGTAGCTGCTTCCTGAGTGGTTGACAACGCGGACAGACCACCTGACCCAATCGTACTTCCTGACCAGAAAACTGAGCAGCTCCTGGGCTGTCTCCTGGAGACTCTTGCCTTCCCTCTCCTGGACCAGTCTCTGCACGTCCAGTCTGGCCTGCTCAGCGAAAAATGTCACACATTCTTCAATGGCAGCCTTCATCTTGGTCTCCACTTCTTGGATCTTCTTGCTCCATTCCTGGATCTTCTCCTGCTCTAAGTCTTCCCCTTGGGTGAGGGCGCAATGACCCAGCAAGGCGATCAACCCTATGCAGAAAAGCTCCTTCATCCTGACGCAGAAATCCTCCAGGACTCTCCTGTTCCTCCCCTCATATTTCTCCACCACCTCCAGGATGGATTCTCCAAAAGTGTTGTTCCCCATCAAGGCATCATACAGAACGTAGAGATTCTTCTCGCCTCCCGTCTTGGTAAAATGCTCCAAGAACAGCCTAGTTTTAACCTCACGGAACTGGGGCTTGGCCTCCAATATGTCCAGGTACTTGCGAAACTGATTGCGTAGGTTCTCCTCCACGGAAAAGTACTGAGAGTCCAGGCGGCCCTTCTTGATCTCACAGTCGATGTCCTCCAGTTGAGATGAAAGCATGTCAAGTCTGTTCCTCACAGACAGGAACTGTTCTTTGACATAAAAGACCTCTTTGCTCTGCACGTTGTCCAGGGCCAGCCTCAGGACAGGAGCGGCAGCTTCACACAATGGGAAAAGCTCCCCCACCGTGCTGGCCAGCACCTCCGCTCCTCTCTCAAACACCTCCATCACAGCCTCAATGGCCTCCTTCTTCTGTGCCACGACTTTCTCAAGTGCACTCGGCATGACTGGAAAAGGGACGCCCAAGCAAACATGGTTAAGAACATGTTTAATAGACTTAGGAACAACAGGAATATGTAGTCTATAAAACAACGGAAGAAAATGCGACATAATGGGAGTTAATCCATAAAATCATTTGCAAAAAACATTCATTTTTGGAATAAGAAAAACATATAACCTAGCATAGTATTTGATGCTGTAAAATGCATCTGGTATTCAGGCCTACTGGCTTTTGTTACAGAGTTTCATATCTATCTCTCTCTCTCTCTCTCTCTCTCTCTCTCTATATATATATATATATATAGAGAGAGAGAGAGAGAGAGAGAGAGATGTACAAATATATAATATAATGTCAAAATATTATCTAATATAATATCAATTC
>JBBPCZ010000001.1:2702461-2717317 GCA_037974445.1 Brycinus macrolepidotus
TAATTGACTCAGACAACCGAGCGCGCGCTGTATCATTTTCACTGTCTCGATCAACTTTTTAATGAATATATTTGAAATAACCGCAATAGAGTGAAGCTGCGAAAGTCGAAGCGCAAAGTGGTGAGGGACGACTGTACACACATATACATATTCCTACGCACACACACACACATATACCTACACATACACATACATGAACATACCACATAGGTGCACTTTATAGCTTACAGTTACTGACTGTATTCCATCTGTTTCATGTCCATCATTTGTTAGCCCCCCTTTAATTCATTAATGGTCAGGATCCCCAGAGGACCATCAGAGTTGAATTCTGTGTACATATGAACTCTTAGTCCTCCTTAAATGGCTCTTGTTTACCTCTTGTGTCATAAAGATTTGCAAATCAAGTGCAGACCTAGTTGATGGCTGTTTAAGCCTTTGGATTAAAACGAGAATGCATCCATCTGGAGGCAGTTAGAGGAATGGCATAATTGACCTCACACTACAGTTTTGCACTGCAGTGTTTCTATTTATAGCACCTGCCACTTTCTATTCCAACAAGGCAGTGCATTTCTCATTCTATTATATGGGTTGTCTTGGTGCATAATAGTAAGGCATCTTTTCATCCTCAGATGACCTGTAGGCCCTATAGCTGGTGGCCTGGTGGTTAGTGTCTTGCCCCTGTGATTGGAAGGTTGTGGGTGAAAATCCCAGGACTGCCAGTGACACCACTGAGGCACCCTTGAGCAAGATACAGTCCCCACACACTGCTCCCCCCGGGCGCTGCATCACTGGCTGCCTGCTGCTTCACTCAGGTGAGTTGGTTAAATGCAGATAATTTCATGCTATCCACACTGTGTGCTGTGTGTTCGTGTGTGACAAATGGACACTACAGTTTGACACATTTTTAAACATGCTAAAAAGTAATGCACAATTCAAATGTGCATCACTTTCATGCAAAATACACCACATTACACCAGAACCATTCTGTCTTTCAGTTTGCTTATCTTTAGCAATAATAGTGTTGTAGTTTATTTAATTGTATATGCATTTAAATCAAGTAAGTTCCAGACAGTTTTAGTACAATGCACCACTTTAAATTTAAATTTTTATTCTTTTTTAGTATTGTTCTATTGGATGCATTTTTCTACCTTGACACCATATCGTACTGATCCTGACTTGCCCTAATACAATACCTTTAATTCATTATTATATATTTTTTTTTATTAAATACAAGAAACAGTGCATTTTTAGGTTACCATATGGCATTTATTGGTAGTGCTTTATAGTAGTTTGTACAATATTGAACAGCAAAAAATGAATGTATAGATTTACAAGACAACATCTTCATTTTCTGTGAACCTCCCACCGTCCCTAGTGCAAACTGCACTCTAGAATAGATTCTGGACGTCATGAGGGACAATGAGACGTCTCACAGAAGGATGTTGTTGTTCGTTTTATTTCAAAAGTGCATTCTAATAAAATTAGAGTGCATATACATACATTTATGAGATCCGTAACCATGACAGCCTAAACAGTCTATTACTTTATACCACACAGGTGAGGGAAAAGAGAAGAGCTGATTTTATGAAGGAGGCACTAGTGGTTTGGTTTAGTAAATGGCCCACCAAAGCTGAGTACACTTGAAGCAATATATCTTAAATCTAAATAATTACTTAACCCAGGGACTATTATCCAACATGAACAGGCTGAAAGCAAATCTGGACACATTAATGGCATAAGATGTTATCCAAATGAAACAATAAGGATAGTTTCTTGATTCCTATACAAAATAAAAACAGTAATTATAAAATAAAATTAATATACAAAAAGCACTTCAGTGTTCAGAAAACCAATGCTTCAGCATTAAAGGTGAATTCCACTGATTTTTCAAACTTTCTACATAATTCAGTGGTTGAGATGTTAATAAATCAATTTAGAGTGTTTTGAAATGTGCCATTTTAGAGAAATTTACCAACTTTTTTTTTTTTTACAGTGTTGATATGAACCAGGGGTCAAAAGGTTATAAATGTGAGCCATAATATTTAATCCTGACTGTTTTACATTTTAAAATAATGGTAAATCTGGGGATCTGGCAACAAATGCTTTGGAGATCTGGTCCACCACTGTGAACAATTCTCTAAAATGACCCATTTTGACCATTTTGAGTGACTTTGCATTTTAATGAGTGAATTATGCAGATGTTTAAAAAAAATTCAGTACAATTTAAAATAGCCATACAAGTGCACAATGCTAAAGCAGTAATCTGATAGAACTTCTTGACCTATGTAATGTACTTTTTCACAAAAAGCTGCACTTCTTCACATTTTTACAGTGAGAAACTAAGAATTAAACTAGGATTGTTAATTGTTAATTGTTAATTAAACTAAACTAGGATTGTTTGTGCAGAAGCCATGAACATGCCTTGAACATGACTGTGCATAGGTTGGAGACAATAGCATACAAATTGTCTGAACAAATTATGATAGCACTTAGACAAGCATGTAATAGTCTCCTCATAAATAGCATGTCTGGGTAATGTAAGGCAGGATTAACATAAGTGCAAAATTTCACTTTCATTATAAATCTGATGCTTGCGTAGTGTTAGACTGATAACATTGCAGAGGTCAGGTCTAATAGCAGTTTAGTGTTTTTTTTTTTTTATTCTTTCCAGCATTAATGGTAACTTTAGGAACTGTATGATCTCGTATTAGTTCTGGGTGGTCCAGCTTTGTGAATTTTAATGGTGCAAAAAAATTCACTTGATTCACAGGGATTTTTCTGGCATTTCTGTAAAAAAAAAGTGTTTTCAAATGCAATAAGTAGTGTTCCCAAAAATGGCATATCCAGAATCTTTAGTTAGTGTCACAAAACAACAAATACACATTAAAGCTTGTGTTTAGTGTATTTAGTACAGTTGTTGTCAGGGTTGGGTCTGATGGTTAAGATTTTGTAGCCAAAACACCTGCAGTCAAGGAATAGCTGTTGAACAACTGGATTTCCTAAGACCAATCCCAAACAGGCCACACATGGGTGTGAACCATTTGACGTAGTGATATCACTGTGAAATCTGCAAGTATGGACAGAGACCATGTGATCTCGTAATGAGAACGTCTGGAGACAACCATGAAAAATTTTGAGCTAAATGTGTGAGGGAGTGTAGGCTAGTCGGGTTGGGAACAAACTGAGTGTGAAATTTCTAAGCTAATCCAATGGTTTGTGAAGGCAAAGCCCAAAGTAGGGGTTGATGCTGCACTTGTCAACATTGTATGAAAGATAACAGACAAAAATAAACATTACATCTTGCAAGGGAGAAAAACAGTTTGTCAGCTTATGATAGTATTTTGCTTGCAAGCTGGTTTTATTTATTGTATTTTAGACATCAAAATACAGACTAAAGGAAATTTGAGGTTGGAATGGGGGACATACCCTTAGAAGCAATGGATTTTGCCATAATCTTGGACCAAAAAATTCTATTTAATATCTACAGACATGTATTCTCATAATGAGATCTTGTCCAGACCTGCAAGCCTTGGAACAAATGTAAATTTGGTAGGTTTTGTTTTGTAATGCTTGGCTACACATTCTTTTGCATAACAGATGTCCTAACAGATGTTCATCAGAGGTGAGCTCTTTTTAAGTGACTGTTTACAAATCTCTACTCAGCTTCTTCAATATCAGGGCTGTGTTCGGGGTTTGCAAGTGAGACTGAAGTTCACACTAACAGGTGGATGGAACAAGACAGAATCACAGTGTGAACATCCACTACACATATAAAAGAGATGATACAAGACAGCAAGCAAAAGGAAGAGAAGAAGGCAGAAGGGGACAGGAGGAACAGAACAGTTAAAATGTAAAAAGAAATCCAAACTAAATGGGGGGCCACAGTGAGACACTGCTTTTTAGGGTTATTGTCACCAGCCCTCCTAGACATCAACCTTCCTGCAGAGTTCAGCTTGAACTCAAATCTGTAAAATCTGATCCAACAAACCAATTAAACAATCTTTTCCAAAAACCTTAGAGGAATAGCTTGGCCATTTTAATGAGACAAACAGTGAATGGAAGGCAGTAGCCAAGAATTACCCTCTCATTTACATGACAGGTGGCTATTTCTTTAAGCAGTGGTAGCTACACTCTGAAGGTTGGTAGATCTTTAGGAGCCACAAGGCTTCCAGGATGATGCCTCTAGGGGACACACAAGGAGTCTAGTGTGAAGAAAAAGAGGAGGGATCACTTGCACCTGCTCAGCACCTCCTGCATCCTCTCCTGCACGTTCTCCATCTTCTCTGCCCATTCCTCGCTCAAGCCTTCCTCATCATCCCCAATGATGGCAGCATAGCCCATGAGGGCGATCAGACCAGTGCAGAAGAGGTAGGTGAGGCGGGTGCACAGGCGCTCCATTACTTGACGGTTGCTCTGGGAATGGGTCATGTAGACCTCCAGGATGGGTCTGCTGAAGAGTTTGGGCTTCCCCATGACACCATCGTAAAGTGTGTGCAGGTTCTGGTCCCCCATATCATTGGCATAGCTCTCCTCAAAGTCATCCTTTTTGCGTTGCTGGTTCTCGGGCCGCGCCTCCACAATCTCCATGAACTTGCGGAACTGGTTGCGGATGTTCTCCTCCACGCGGCAGTACTGGCCATCCAGCGTCTCCTTCTTGATTTGCAGCAGGGCGCTGCGGTTCTGCTGGGAGATCTCGTCCAGCGCCCGGTTCACACTGCTGAACTCACGCTTCAGTGTCTGAATCTCTTCATCGTCGATCTGGTGGAGAACCATGCGTATCAGAGAGCCCGCCACACCAAATATCGGGTTCACCACGGCAGCCGCCGATGAGATTGTAGCCACACACTCCAGGACTTTCACCACCCCTCTCTTCAGCTTGTCTCGGTCCTCCAAGATCTCGATTTCAGCCATGGCAAACAGTTACTTCTTCAAAGTAACTAAAGCCTAAAAGGGGAGACAAGGGTAACTTTCTTCACTGAAAGCACTGTTTATGTGAACAGAATATGACAATTTTAAAACTATAAAATAGCAGTATGAATTTGCAGACTTTTAGGAAAAGCTATAATACTTGGTGTACCTTTTAATACAATCCATTCTGGCTTCTTTCATTTACAGATAAAAGAATAGTCACCTTGTATGAGGTCAAATAAGGTTCCATAAGGTTAGTCACGTTATGGCATTCATAGTAATGTTTCCATGTGTTATTTTGCATGCCAGTTTAAGAACCTCACAATAGTTTATGATGGACATCAAAGTGGGTTTAGTTGACATGGTAATGTGTAGTCCTCTGTAGCGTCTGAGGGCTGGACACCTACTGGATGCAAAACATACCAATTTCCATATCCAGCAAGGGAGAACATCTCAGCAACTAGGAATGAGCAACGTGTGCTTATCAGTATGTATTCAGAGATTTTCACAATAGCTATACGGTTAACAGCTGGTCTAACTCAAATTATAATGTATATTGATGGCTTCCCAGACACAGATTTAGCCTAATCATGGACTAAAATAAGGTCAAAAGAATTAACATTAAAAATTCTTTGTAGTCAAGGTTTAGGCTGGTTTGAGAAACCATCCCTTACAAGCACTGTGTGTTGGACAGAGCATTGCAGAAAGATATTTAACTCACTTTCAGAGTAACCCTAATAACCAAGAAAATTGCAAATATTTATTTTTGTGCAAAGTGTGGTATACAGTTGCAATGACAAAACAGTACATAACAGCAGGTAAAATAAAATACACAAATGTCAATGCAAAGCCTACAGCTTTACGCAGTCAGCAACACAATAAGATTCAGCATACTTGATGTCTGCATACATAATCTGTTGAAAGTGAATTAAAAAAGAAAGATGAATTTAAGTGCTATTCAGAAAGGCCCCAGGCAGCATAGGAAAGATCACAGAAAGAAAAAATGGTTCCTCTTTACCCATATTAGGTCATTTTGGCTTCTTTGATTGCTTGTTCCATTACAACTCTTCCGAGTATCAGATTACTATATTGTAATATTTCAGTGCATTTGTTATCAGTCATCTTCCCGACACTGGTACAGGATTTCTTGCATCTTAGTCTGAATGTCAATGACCCTTTGGGCCCATTTCTCCCTGACTTCGTCCTCATCATCCTCAGTGACGGAGGTGTAGGCCATCAGCGCTATGAGGCCAATATGAAAGAGATGGGCCAGGTGAGAACACCTAGCCTCCATCACTTTTCTGTTCCTGTCGCAGTGCTCCAGGTAAACCTTCAGAAGAGGCCTCCCAAAGACCGTTTCCGTCCCCATGACACCACGATAGTACACACCCAAGCTTAAGTCGCTCTTGTCCCTTTCGTAGATCTTCTCAAAGTCCTCCATGTAGCGGCTTGCATTTTCAGGGTTCACCTTGACCCTTTCCACCATGGTGCTGAAGGCGGCATACTGGTGCTTGATATATTCCTCATACTTGCCAAAGGTTTCGTTGACCTCGTCTATGCGGATCTGCAGCAGGGTGTGCTTGTTCTTCTCGGAGATGCTCTCCAGCGTTTCATGAATTTGGCGGAAGTCCTTGTCCACCTCGTTAACTTCTTCTTCCACCAGCCCCTTCTTCACAACCCCAACCAGGGAAGTTACAATGCCAAAGAGGGGGTCTATGGAGGAGGCGAATGAGGAGATTTTCTCCACATAGCCCAGCACCTTGACTGCAGTCTGTTTGATCTGCTCCTTGTCCGCCATGAATGCAGCACGTCACCAGCCTTTCATTCAGATACTCTGGTCCCTTGCAGTTCTGAAAAAAGGAGGAAAAATAAGAGGTTGAAAGATCTTATTCAAGAACAGAACCTTCACTGTGTTGTATGGAATATCATTATTCATGTTATGCGGAACCACTGTATGCGTGGGATATTTTTTTCCTTTTGGTTTCTCTTCATTTTTGCTGGCTCAGATTTTTCCAGTAGGAAACACTCTACTTCATAAGAAACATCACTCTTCTCTTGAAGAAAAACAATCCACTATGCACTGCTGCCTCGCTAGAACCATGAAAATGAAACTTTGCATTGAAATTTAAACTGTATCACTGACACAAACCACCCTCTTTTCTTCTGAGCTTCTTTCATTCACCATCTGCCAATAATCAAAACTGGCATCTTGGTACATTATCTCAAACTAAAGTGTGTGAAGAATTAATTATAAATTCTAGAAGCAGTTATTTTTTGGGTTTTGTTTTGCTAGAGGGCAATGCAGCATGTGTTGGGAGAATTTGATTTAACTGATCCAAACAAGATTAAAATTATTGCTCTGAAGAATCAAGACATTTTACACACAAAATATTTAAAATCAAATCAAATCTTGACTTTAGAATTAAAAATTGCATTGAACCTGAAAATATCGTTACATCCCTAATGCACATGCATGTTTGCTGTGTGCATGGTGCAAACATTAATGTATGAACCTAAGGCATTGTCACTGTATTGAAAAATGTACTGTATCGAGACACTACTGTATTGTATTGATTGAAATTTTGCATATCATTACACCCCAGAGCTGTAGGCTGCTGTCCAGTTCTGAAACAGCTGAGTAGAGAAACATTGCATGTACCTTTAAAAGAGGTTTTACTCTACTACATAGCATGTCATCATTATGGCTACATTTTGCAGACACAGACTGAACTTAGAATAGAATTCCGGTTGAGGTATTAATGTATATTATCTTTGGCCCGATTCTTATCTTAACCGGTTTCACCAGTACAAGCTCTATTCAAAAGCTAGATTTAAACAATGCTTTGAATTTTCAGATGAAGCTGGTGCCATTTCCTGAAGTGTTGCAGAAGAAAGGAAAAGAGGACAGGGATTTAATTTCATATTCACATAGGGGCTGATTGCCAAGGATCAGTTTGCAAGCAAACATGTCTTAACAAATGTGAAACTGCCTGTTATTCCCAAACCAAAACTAATTAGTGCTGTGTTTTGTACCCAGCACTTCTACATCAGTCAGATATCTGATACTGTGTACATTTAGAAAAAAGAAAACCAATACAGCCAAAAGAATCAATACATTCTTTTCATACATTGTACAAAGCAGGGAGTGGAGCTAGCAATAAAGCACTGACTGCCTGTTTTCAGGCTAAGCTAGTTAGCTTAATGGGAACCAACAAACACAGCCTGACTACATTAAAGAGCAAGATTATCACAAAAAGACTTCACATGGGGCACGCTGATTGAAACCATAAGGAAAAATGGGGCTAAGCTAAGATTCTTACCTGCTGTACGTCTGTAGCTGTTCTCTTCCTAATGGTTCTGCTACTGTTTTTGTTCAGCCAGCCACCATTTCAGTCTCCAGCTAGAGAGAAACCTCCTGCCTCTGTGCCCGTATAAGGGCAGGGTGTGGGAGTGACTCATGTCTGAGCAATGCTGATTGGGTTAGGGAGGGGGAAAAAAAAGGCAGCTCTTCCGCAATCCCTTTCAGTGCACAGAAAATGGCTGCGAAGCACTGTACGTCCCACAATTGGCCATAAATCAGGAACTGCGGAGTACATACTTACCTAATGAACAGGATTACAACATTTGAACACAACAAGAAAGGAGCAGTCCAAAGAATGCTGGCTGAAGAACTGAGGTCGAAGTTAAAGGAATCTTGAATTTCCAGATGAAAAAATCCATTGGTAGACACAGGGTAGACAATTGGAATATGGTTTTGAAACTGCACCAACAGTTACGCAACTGTCATACGATTGTTTTCACCTGCCACCCAAACAGCTGTGAGGGACCTTACAGGCAAAGCCTGTTGCAGTTGAGGGTTTTCTTTGAGTCTGTGGGTCTGATGCTGACAGTCCAGTTTTGCTTGATAGTCTACAGACAAACATGACTGTGCTTTATAGTCTAGTTCTGCCTCATTCATGGGCAAAGATGATAATCAGTCGTCTTATAATGTGTTTTATTGTTTCTGTCAACTAATCCTAATCACTGACTACCCATATCTCTTCACATAATGCTCCCAACGCTGAGGGAGTGATGGCTTGTACAGCATCACTGTACAGTTCAATACTTGGCGCTTGGAAGAAAACACTAACAGATGGCCACGCTGGCTAGCATCATGCTGAGTAGGAGGGATCGAACATGCCGAACTTGTTATCTTGACAATTTCTAACCAATCTTAATATCTTAGAATTAAACTGGCTGATTTTGTTACAGTGCCTTTAAGACTGATATGTAAATGATCTCTGTTCTGATGGGCTGCCCAGTATTGTTCCCTATTCGGAAAGCAGAAACACTCCTTATAACTTCAGGATGAATATGAGAATATATTGAAATGTAGTAGTACTGGTGACAAAAAACAATGAAATTTAAAGAAGCTGTTTCTACAGCTTGGTTTATATACATGGACTGTACAGACTGGGGAGTGAGTGCTAGTTTTTGATGCACAATGTTGTATCAAAACAACATATCAAATACTATACTATAATACTAAATACTATATCACCCCCTTCAAAAAAGTGAGGATTTTTTTTTTCATGCTTTGTCGTCTTTACATATGACCTGTACATCATTCAGAATCACCATGTGGGTATTAGTGACATATTTATCACCTTTTTATCTTTTTTTGGTCTTTTTGATGGAGCTGTTTAGAAGTCACACATTTGTCAAATCCGAAAAATAAAAAAATAAAGCCAGAATGTGATTGTAATAAGGCATCTTCACCATCTCAGGACTATTCCTTATTAAACTCTCAAGTGAAAACCTGTTGCTGTTTCTGAACCAGTAATATTCTGGTTCCTTGCATGGATACCATGCATACTGTTGAAGGGCAACAGTTTCAGTTTCTGTGAAACATAGGTGGACGTCGTCTCCATCAACAGTATGACTTCAAAATTAGCGGGAAGTCGAGTCTTACGTTGCTGTTCTCTCCGGTGCGTGTGCACAGGAAACCTGCCTCCAAACGCTGCTGTGGAAAGGTTACCTCACAGGCGGTAGGAGTTCCTGCGAAAAATGAGAGTAGATTCATAGATTAATTTTTATGGTTCATGTAAGAAAAATACTGACCGGTTTCATTTTCATTTTATGTAGAACTCTTTTATTAGTTCTCTTGTAGAGACAAGAGCAGAGGGTAGATACGCTTAGCAGGATGGTAAATGGCAGTAGAATATGACACAAACTTAATGGCGCCAGATCTGTTAACCTCATAAAAAAATAACAAATAACTGTCTCAATTTGGTTTAGTTTAGTTCCTGTTCCTCTCAGCGCAAGAGGAAGGAAGGGACAGGAAGGGAGGTCCCATCCATCTTTTAGCTTTTCTTTGTGAGTTGCATGAAAAGAAGTGGTAAACATGAACTTAAACCTCTGTTGTTCCTCTGAAATCTCCTATTCAAGCTAATGATTGGACTAATTTTGCTGCAGAACGCATTAAAATATCTTGCTGAATGCCACTTCTTCTTCTTTTACTTTCGGCTGCTCCCAGTTAGGGGTCGCCACAGTGGATTTCCTTCTTTGCAGAATGCCACTTTTTCTTCTTTGCAGAATGCCACTTAAAAGACTAAAATGTTTTGTGAGGGAAGGTTTAAGGTGTTAAATATGTCCTGTGGCATAGTTCTGAATACAAGAAAAAAAACAGATAGTGGCCTCCATTAGAATAAGAAATTAATTTAATTTCATATTTTAATGTTTTTTTTCTAACTCATTGAGGTTAGACTACAAAATGTTCCAGGTGAAGCACCTAGAAGTGTGTAAATGATGTAAATTGGCGTAATTAGCTTTACAAATTCAGGTTCGATGTTGAACTGTGGTTCATTACTCATTAAAATTTAACCAGTTATCACATTAGTCTTTAGAAATGTAGACACGTAACTGGGAAAGACAAACCCAGGGCCTTTATGAAGGGGATATAAGTAGACGCTGTATGAAGGATACGTCACACAAGGAGATGTTTGGGATGGGCGTGTTTTTTTAAAGAAGCGAGAAAAAAGGGTGTTCAGTTAAGTGTTCCAAGCGTTTCTGAATAGATATGTCAAATACAAGAAAATCAAGTCGAGCATGGATGTAAAGCCTCAAAGTATCATTGGAATGCAAGTATCATCCACAGTAATGGAACATACTTTGCAGATATAGAGGAGTTGGCAACTTAGCATACTTCATAGAGGCTTTGTAATTCCGTTTCCATACCACGTTCAGGGAGTGAAGTAGGAAAAAGTGACAGATCCCAAACTGAGTGTCCAGAACTTGCACTTAACTCGAACTGACACTTGTAGTTCACATCTGCTTACATACTACTAGGGGTAGACTTTTGGCCCACTGTCTGCCTTTACTTGCACTTAGATTCCTACAGAAAAGCTACCCTGAGGGCTCCTCCAAACCAGCCTGTGGGTTTCCTGTTTGTTTTTGTAGCTGAAAGCTCCTCTTTGTAGCAATACACATATTGGGTCCTTTCAAAATTACCACACCTGTTCCCTGAACCCACCAGAGGGGGCAGTGATTTGCATTTTTCACAATTATAACTAAAATCTGTCTCACACTGAAAGGAGAGACAACTTGACTGTAAGGCCACCAATAGAATTCAAATTTAACCCTTTACATCCCAGATACATTTAGGCACTCAACATTAAAGTTGTACGTAGCAGTTTATGCACATTATTTCGTTAGAACTTACATAAGCATATAGCTTAAGTGTGGATTATCAAAAATCCACAAAATTTGAAGATTTTTCACACAAGGTTATTCATTTTTTACATTTTTTATCATTTTGTTTTTTCAAGTTGCTGTTTCGCTATTGAGTTAACCCTTTCCTTCCATCTAAACTGCTTCAGACTAAGTACCGGACATCTTTATGGTGTTTCATTTGAAACAAGTGAATCAATAAGTCAGCCAAATTGTATGTTTGTGGTGGAATTGGATACTGAATTTTGTTTGATTTTTAAAACAGGAAATGAGCTTGGTTAAATTTGAAGGCAATTTATTTGTGATTGTGCATCCACTGACAGGAGCCGGTTCCTTTTTGAAGCAGTCATAGTAGGCAATTAAAGGGTTAACAAGTTTGATCTCAGTTAGAAATGATAAATAAGTGTGTAAAATGAATGTAATGTTTCCAGAAGCTCATAGTTCAATAACTTAGATAATAATAAAGAGTACCCACCCCACATTTTTACTACATAATTGGCACTTTAACCCTTTGCTGGGTTAATTGACTGTCACCCCCACTACCCCTTCGTTGATAAGACATTGTTTGGAAAAAGTAATACAAGTGAGAAGTGTACGACTGAGGCACTGACAGTCTAAAACAGTAGTCCTGGTGATAAGACGCACTGTAAACTATTATTTGTTTACCCCATAATCCACAGTTAAATGGCTTCCAGCTCTGCTTACTTTCTACACGACTGATCCCTCTACTGCTGGTGGACCACAAGGGCTGAGGCTTCTCAAAGAAAACAGTCACAGTAGGCCCCAATGACAGCATCCCACCTGCTCATGAGCTTCATAAAGTCACAGATGTGTATAAATCATAATTCCCATCAATAAATTACATTTTCCACTTGTTCCCATGTCAGAAAACTCTGTCATGCTTCAGTGAGGTTGTAAACACAGCGGAATGGGGCTTGAGTCAGGAAGTAAGCAACTTCAACTGCACTCACTCTGTTGAGGAGTGGCCATCTTTAAAGCTCTCTGTCAATACACACAAGGGCAGTTAATCAGCTAAATTCTACTAGAAAAACACACAAAACCATACTAGAGGAGATAATTTGCATACACATGTTTAATTTGAATGCTTCTCCTTCCTCATTTGTCACTTTCTCCTCTTTCTTTCCCAGAGCTTAGCCTGCTTGCTAATCTTGGCACTCCCTTGGACAGCAGCCCTGAGACCAAGACAGAACAACTGAAAAACTACTTCATGCATAAGACAACAATGTATCCCTTTTCCTGTGTTTGTCTAACAGTGTGAGTAGCTCAAAGGGTCCACATCTCCTCTACAGCAGACCACAGTCAACCAGCTCCCTGGCCAGCTCAGCAATAGCTCCCCCTAGCAGGCTCTCTATGATTCTTTATTGAGCTTAATATGCCTTTTTCAGCCCCATATAGAGCCAACATACCACCTCTAAATGTGCATCCACTGGCATGGATGTAAGCCATAGGGCCTCACAATGCTCCCCATCCATCCACTGGTAACCCAACCATTGGACATCATAGCTTTTCTTACCTCTTCAGAGGGCTACCTTCCTCTCCAAATTTCCAATCTCGACTGTACTTCTTCTTCCCAGCAATCCCTGCTACAGGGCCACTTCCATGTCAGCTCTCAATATAGGGGTGTTCGTATTGGACCATACCATTTCAGAGCCATATAGAAGGCCCTGGATGCACAAAAAGGGCCCATTAGGCACCACAGATGCACAAGCCTCCACTTGCTCCAGTCAAATGGCATGTGTTCAGCCCTCTATTGAGCAGCCCCTCTTCAAGCTTCTCACGTCCTCCCCCAATGACATTCAAATATTCCAGTCTTCCAACAGTCAAAAAGCCCATACAGCAAGTCAATAGTGACTCTGGAGACAGCTGGAGGCGCACAGAGTCTCCAAAGAGCCTTTGAGAGCTTGCCAGACACTGCCACTGGGTCCAAAAGGTCAGAATTTATTAAAGAGGGCAGTTTTGTGTTAAAATTAATATTATTCAGTAGGAATAAACCAGAAGAGCCAGAAAAAAGCCACCAAAATATAAGGCATCCATAGGGAGTGCCAGAGCCGTGAATCAAAGCCACCTCTCCAAAGGCTCCAATGGCGCAGGTTTGTGGGCACAGAAAAAGACATTATTATTATAAATAAGAGGAGCAAAGACTCTTATTTACGCCATGAAAATATATTTGGATTCCCAATTTATGAAGAATTCAGTCTGGGCTGATTTGTGCCAAACTGTAATTTATTTTAATATTATTTTACATTAATGTTAAAGATGACAGTGCTGAAATGCCTGAAGGGACACCATGCAGTGCACTCTCCAAACCATCCTTTAGCTTTTAAAACTAAACAAATTCTAAAATGAATAATAATTATAATAATTTATTTATATTTTAATAAAATATTGGGTAGTGGTGCTTCAGTAACTTCATTATTTCAGCCCTCAGGGGAGTTGGTTAAGCACAATGTGGTCATATTACATCCAACATCCAATGCTAATTTACAGGCAAGTTTTGAGGCCCAATTTAATGTGTCATTTTCCAAAAATCAGTATTTATTAATACAGAAGCAATAAATGTAGCAAAGCAACCCATAAGAGCACACTAAAAAAACAAACAGCTTCAGTCCAATTCCAAAGCACAGCAAGCAAAACAGCCTAACTCCCAGAAGAACGTGAAGCAATGTGCAAGAAACAAGTCTGGACTTGATGTGTGTCCTTTACCTCCACTCCTCCTTAAGACCACCTCCTCAGACCACCTTAAAAACAGCCCTGGAAGCTACAGCATCTCGTCTGATGGCTCATGTATCTGGAAAGACCAAAAATATGCGCAAAACAGGCCAAAAATGTCACACTGTCCGCATGAGACGCACAGTGACACAATGAGGCTGATAAACAGACGGACAGGTGTTCGGACCCCCTCACACACACCCCACTGCGGCAGATGGTGTGTGTGAGTGTGTGCAGTGTTATTTACTGGCTGTGTGTCTCGTGTTTCACTGGGAGAAATAGGACAACAAACTTCAGAAACAAAACCCCTTCAGTTTCCCCCTCCCACTCGGTGGTGTGGCGGGCACTTAGCGCAAATCTCCCTTTAGCTTTAGGCACAAAGGCTCACGCAGCACACGCATCAACACAGTCACGCCTTGAGCACAACAACAGCAGCAGCATTTCACAACCAGCACATCGGTACATCTGGACACCTTCCAGAGATTTATTTTTGTATTTTAGATTATATAT
>JBBPCZ010000001.1:2728518-2739655 GCA_037974445.1 Brycinus macrolepidotus
CTTGTGCTTGAATTCATTAAAGAAGTTCTTTTGCAAGAATTCTCCTGTAAGCCGTCCTCCCTCTACACCCCGACATGACACTCACTATAGAACAAACAGGCTGTTTTTGTTACTGTGCCTTTAAGAACGATATATGTAAATGAGGTCTGTTCTGATTGGCTGACCTCTATTGTGCCTTATTTGAAGAGCAGTGAAACACTCCTAACTTCAACATAAATGGGTGGGGCTAAACCGCTGTAGATTGCAAAGGGTGGGTAGATGTTAGTTTTGTGACATCACAAAAACAGCAATTGAATGGGCTGTTTTACAGCTTAATTTCCTTACGTTGACTTTATGGACTGGATTGGGGAGTGAAAATATTACGGCGTTCACATGCTACATTGAACTTTTTTTATTTAAAAACAAAGTTAAGGAATCTGAGGCACAAGATTATGAGCAATGATCTGCTTTTGGAGCTTTGTCATAATTGGAGCAGCAACAGATAACAGACATGAAAAGATCTGTGTGATTTACATTGATCCAGATCGTGCCATCATGGGATAAGAGAAAGGAATGTAAGTGATGTGGTGGGAACACAGGCCAGATGTCAGCAGCTTTACCATTAATAAAGCTTAATCACTAATTAATGCCCTGACAAAGACCTGCTGGCAACTGGCAGTGACTAGAATTTGCTTCTACAATCCCCTAAACCAGGGATAGAAAGGGATCATCCTTTATTATCTTCTACATTTCCCCCAGCATTCCTGCCTGCATTTCTGTTATTGCTAAAAGAGATTTAAAGTAGAACTTTAAACAGCTACAGTGGTACCCCGCTTAACGAACGCCTCACAGAACGAATGTTCCGCATAACGAACGCTGCCGTGACCACACGCATGACTCGCAGAACGAATGCATTTCACACAGCGAACCGCACATCGCATGTGAAAATCGAGTTTTACGTTTAAAAAAAATGGCTGAATCCGGCCAGATGTGTCTCAGATGAAGACAAAGCATCATGTTGGGTTGTTTCTCCCCATTAGTGTCATTTTTCCCTATTTTGATGTGTTTTTGGTGTCTGTGTGTTTACTGGTGGTTAAAATTGAAGGTATTCTCATTGCAGGACAACTTTTCCGCGAGTCAAACTGCAATTTTTTTCCTTGTTTCTGTGAAGTGTGAACCCGAGGAAAAAACCGAACATAATTCCCTGCTTTGTTGAATGTTTTACTAGTCCCCTAGCGTTTGTTATGCGGGGTACCACTGTACTGCATACAATAGTTTATAATAGTGTGTAGTAACTATAATAGTACATAGTAAATTAGAATAACTAATCATAATTATTATTAGCCTACCTCAGCATTATAGCTGGCATGTTGCTTTAACTCTCAGTTAAGGCTAAGGGTAGGTATCAAACTTCAATACTTACATAGTATTACTGAGTACCTAGAATTACTGAGTAAAAATCTGTCATTCAGTACCTAATTTCAGTACCTAAGTATTCAGTCTTCTAAGCATCAGTGAGCCAATGAGCATGCTTGTTCCAAAATCCAGTCTGATGACTGGCTGGTCATATGGAATTGCATGTTAACATTAGAGGTTAGTCTGCAGTGCGTTGTGGTCTGTAAAAACACCAAATTCCATCTCTTCAGTCATTTTGGCTTTAAGCCACACCAACTCAATTGCAAAATATTCCTATTGTGAGGTGGTTGGGTATTTTAGTAGCTTAAGCACTATAGCGGATCAGTTGTGCTCTGGTGTCTGCTTAGCTGTTTTTCTTCATCTGGTAAGCTAGTTTTAGTCTCTTCTGTTGCTTAACTGAACTGCTATCTTGCTGTGCACTTAGACTGCTTTTGTTCTAGACATCTACCTTGTGTGCTTAGGCTGCTGAGTGCTAGGTTAGTTTCACTGCTATTAGTGAGACAACCCTCATTTGGTGTTAGGGAGGCCTGAAGTAATTAGGTGTCAAGTAGTGGACGTGGCTTCCACTCTCCCAGAACTTTAAAAGGAGTAACATTCCGCTACAGGTCTACACCTTCAAGAAGGGATCCTTATACTTCCAACTTCTACACTTGGCTAAGTATCCTTTCCTCCTCCTCTCTATTCTATTTACTACACATAATGTGCTTCACATCTATACCTGTTCATATATCTTACAGCCCGAGAAGATACATTCCCCACAGACGGGGCAGAAATCTCAGTAACCTCTCCCAGCTGCTTTTTTCTCCACATCCGCCTACAGTGATTCAAGGTGGTCTGTGGAACTGCCAATCCTACATCAAGAAAGCTGACTTCATCTCTGGACAGGCGTCTCTCCACTTGTTTCACTTCCTGGCCCTCACCGAGACCTGGATCACACCGGAGGACACAGCTACTCCAACTGCTCTCTCCTCTGTCTTGTCCTTCTCTCACTCTCCTCGCACTACAGGCAGAGGAGGGGGTACAGGTTTGCTTCTCTCGCATAAAGGGTGTTTCACACCTCTCAGTCTTTCCCTGCTCAATATCTCATGCTTTGAATTCCACTCTGTTACTGTAACACATCCGACTAAGCTCTATATCATTGTCCTGTATCGCCCACCTGGCCCTCTACGTAACTTTATCGACAAACTGGACGTCCTCCTGAGCTCATTTCCAGATGACTCCCCACTCATCCTCCTCGGGGATTTCAATGTCCCAAGTGACATGATGCAGACCGGCAGACTCACAATGTACCTGTCTTCCTTTGGCCTGTCCCTTGGCGAGACTCCTCCAACCCACAAAGCAGGCAACAATCTCGACTTAGTATCATCCAGGTTACTACCAATGTTCAATATATTGTCTGCTCCTCTACATGTCTCTGACCATCATCTTCTGTCTTTCAAATTCCCTCTTCAGACCTCCTCGTCTCATCACCCACGTGTAACACGACTACCCGCAGAAATCTCTCCTCTTTACCTCTGTCCTCTCTCTCCTCCTGTATTCTATCTTCCTTATCTCTCCCTAACCCCACTAACCCCTGTCCATCTTCTGTTGAATCTGCTACCCATGACCTTCTCTCATTTCTCCGCAGCTCATTTAAACAACTCTGCCCCTTGTCTTCCAGACCGAAGCGTGCCTCATCCCCGTCTCCATGGCTGTCTGAGGTCTTGCGAAGTAACCGAAGGGAACTGAGAGCAGCCGAAAGAAGATGGAGGAAAACGCTTAATAACAGTGACCTCATTTCCTATCGCTCTCTTTTATCCACTGATTTAACTTCTGCTAAGTCTTCCTTCTACAGAACCAAGTTTGAATAATCTGCATCTAACCCTCGCAAGCTCTTTGCCACTTTTTCATCCCTTCTTAAATTGCCTTCTCTCCCTGTTTCTCCAGCTCTCTCACCAGAAGACTTCGCCAAGTTCTTTGATGAGAAGATTGGCGATATTAGAAGATCCTTTCCTCCAACCATCAAGCTCCCTGCCAGCCAGAGACCAGCCCATGCCGCCCAGTTTCATGACTTCTCACTGCTCTCTCCTTTGGAAGTGTCACTACTCCTGACGTCCAGCAAACCCACTATGTCTCCGCTCGACCCCATCCCATCGAGCACACTCCAGATGATATCACCAGATCTCATCCCGCACATCGCCTCGTTATCAATGGATCCTTAATGACTGGTCATGTCCCATCTACTTTCAAGTCTGCAGTGATCACACCAATTCTGAAGAAACCCACGCTGGATTCCTCAGATGTCAACATCTACAGACCGGTATCTCTTCTCTCCTTCATTTCCAAAGTCCTGGAACATGCTGTTTATAACCAACTCAACTTGTTTCTCTCTCAAAACAGTTCAGGACCCCCACCAGTCCAGGTTCAAGGCTGCGCACTCTACTGAAACTGCTCAACTTGCAGTCTCTGAAGAACTTCATACAGCTAGATCGGCCAACCTGTCTTCTGCACTGATCCTTCTTGATCTTTCTGCAGCCTTTGACACGGTCAACCATCAGATCCTCCTGGCAACTCTCTCCAACTTTGGGATCTCAGGCACGGCCTGGCAATGGTTTGCATCCTAGCTTGATGACCGGAGGTACCAGGTAGCCCGGCAAGGGTCCCAGTCTGCTCCACGAAGCTTGTCCACTGGTATTCTTCAGTGGTCTTCGGACCACTTCTCTTTTCTTTATACACCGGTTCTCTTGGGGATGTTATAGCCTCACATGGTTTTTCCTACCACTTTTATGCAGTTGACAGTCGACTTAGTCTGTCTTTCCTTTCCAGTGACGACCAGGTCT
This sequence comes from Brycinus macrolepidotus, assembly GCA_037974445.1. Taxonomy (NCBI): domain Eukaryota; kingdom Metazoa; phylum Chordata; class Actinopteri; order Characiformes; family Alestidae; genus Brycinus; species Brycinus macrolepidotus. The sequence continues at coordinate 2,732,733 of JBBPCZ010000001.1, forward strand.
CAACCCGCATTTCAGACTGTCTGGCTGACATCTCGTCTTGGATGGCGGCACACCATCTCAAGCTGAATCCCAGTAAGACCGAGCTTCTCTTCATCAAAGGGAGTCCATCACTAAGCCACGACCTCATCGTTTCTGTTGGGAACTCAGTTATCGTCCCTTCAAAGAAGGTAAGAAATCTTGGTGTTACGCTAGATGAAGATCTGTCTTTCTCGCCGCAGGTTAATCACATCTCCAGGACATGCAGATACCTTCTCTACAACATCAGAAGAATAAGACCCTTTCTCACCATGAAAGCTACGCAGTTACTCATCCAGTCTCTGGTCATCTCTAAACTGGACTACTGCAACTCTCTTCTGGCTGGACTTCCACTGAAGGTAACAAAACCACTTCAGCTGATTCAGAACGCAGCTGCGAGGTTAGTCTTCAATGTTTCAAAATTCTCACACACCACACCTTTACTAAGGAACCTTCACTGGCTCCCTGTGGCTGCCCGCATTAAGTTCAAATTAAGTTAACACTTGCCTTCAAAGCCAAGAATGGACTTGCACTTCCTTACTTATGAGCACTTATCAAGAAGCGTGTCACTTCTCGTCCTCTCAGGGCATCAAGCGGTGCTCATTTGGAACCTCCGTTTCTCAAAAGAAGAGGAAGACATTCATCAAGACTCTTCTCAGTCTTGGCCCCCCAGTGGTGGAACGAACTCCCTCTTCAGATCAGATCTGCTGAGTCTCTCACTGTCTTCAAGTGTCGTTTGAAGACCCACCTCTTCAAGGAGCACCTTGGTGACTAACTAGGCATCTTGTTTTTGCTTATTCTTTTCTTCTTTCCTATATTCATTGGGAAAAAAACCCTTTGGGCACTTACACTCTTACTCCATGCCTTCCTTACTTTTGCCTTAATCTCTGACTTTTCTTCAACAGAAGTTGTTTAGGTGTGTAACTTAGCTGGCATTTAAATTGGTTGAAAAGCAGACGTTGATTTAAGTATAGCATTTCAGGTTGAAGAATAGACGAGGGCTACTTGAGCACTGATGTATGTCGCTCTGGATAAGAGCACCTGCTGAATGCTGTTAATGTAAATGTTAATGTATCGGCAGATACTTATGGTCAGAGAATGAGGAATTGGTATCGGTCAAGATATCAGTATTGGTATCAGAAGTGATCACTTTTAGTATCGGAAGATATCATAAATGTGATTTAATAAATTAAATTAATTACATTTGACCCAGATTTTTGACCAGTATATGCAGGAAAAGCAAAAGAGTCACATGCACATACATATGGACCACTGAACAGTTTTAATTTTCCAATAGTTTTACATAGTTTTGAGAAAGGACACCATTACGTAGTGGGTTAAATGGTTCCTTCTGAAGACAGCAGGTAACAGAAGAGTCACTTCTGCTCTGTCTGACTTTGGTTTATTTGCAATGTGCTGTCTTCAGAAGCTGTAAGCGCTTCTGTAATAAAATGACCAAGTATTTGTAACAGGATAAACAGAATATTTACAAAAGCAGTACTTAGATGCATTTTCTATATTTTCTGTACACCACAAAATGTTGTACTTTTTTGTATTAAGTACAGTCAAGTTTAATACTCCCCATGTTTATGTTCAGTTAAAATATCAACAAAACATGACAATTTGACCAGGGTGCCAAAACTTTGGTATCCAAACATAGATGTTTTATGGTAAATAAAAGGCTGTGCAACAGATGGACCCATAGACGGATGGATTGACCTACGAGGCAGATGTTTATGATCCATTATTTTCCAGCACTTTATTCTTGTTCTATTTCTTCGTCCTTGGCCATGGAGCAGCCCTCAGGTCACTCCAGCTGAACTCAAGTCACCTCTGCCATTCATCTCTCAGTGGGCAGCTAATATGGAGAAACTGCTTGAGTGAAAAGCTGTCAGGGTCATGTTCCATTCATCGTCCCTTTTTTTTAACCCCACATATGTTTCAATTAAACTGCTTGGGCAAAACTCTTGAACGACTGAGGGAGAAGCCCCGGACCTACCCTTGCTTAATTTTCCCATTTGTAAGATGAATATTAGCCACAGTGCTAGCCGTATCGATTTGGGCCAAGGTTAAAAGCTTAGCAGACCTTGTCTGGCACTCAGGTTGTTGCCCGGCAACAGTCCCTTCAGACCGGACCCTGGCCTACCCCAGACGACCGGAGCTTTGGGCCTTGATTTCTGTGATTAAATGCTGCTCCGTCCCTTGTCACCCCGACCTTAACCCCGCACCTCGTTGCTCCTGGGTCACTTAACCTTGAACCCAATTACAAGATAAGGTTACTCAGGGGAGGCCTTCGGTTTGCTTTACTCAGCTAATAAGACAGTGCAGAAAAGGGCCAGCGCAGCTGATATGCTTCTAGCCAATTTGTGGGGTTGATAAAGGTCGCACCCAGACCATAAAGAACTGGTTCGTTCTGTCATGCAAAAAGAAACTCAGCAATACACAGCAAAGACAGATGGGCGGAGTGCCAAGTTTTCAACCTCTAATTCAAATAAGATGCGCCTGGTACATTGCAATCAACCACTGGCTAATCTCGTCATGTTAACTTTTGCACACCATGGGCTGGCTTGGGTTTCTTTTTTATGTGCATTACTGCTAGTGTTGGACCTACTGTCAGTTTTGCTTTATTGAGAACAATTTAGCCAGAACAGTTCTCTCAACCCCCCTGGATCATCTTTAAAATTTTACATGAATTATGTCTTGCACATTGAAACAAGTGGGGAAATTTGTTTTAAAGCCACATAGGCGGTATTTTGATATGATTTAAATCTGTATCTCTGGGTGAAAAAAATGATATTTTACTCTTTTTGTCAGTAAACAATATAAGAAATAAGAGATCCAGACTCAAATATGTCAGTGCAGAATGTAGTTGTAATATAGATTGTAATCTTAATTATCTAACAACGTAACTACTCTGTAAACATGGCATTCCTGAGGGTGTAACAAATCGTGAAATGTGTCATGCATAATATCAAAAATGTAACATTATGCATCATGGAAATTATTATGATGTTATTATTTTTAATTGTGATATTCAGTTTAACTGCATTGTTTATAGTGTTAAACCATTTCCAGTCAAAAACCCAGTTCAGCAGATTTGTGATATACACCTTCCAACTTTAGATTCATAAGTAAATTGTGCCACATCTGAATGCTGTCATCATTTTTCTTCTTCAAATTCCATTCTAAATTGTAATGATTGGGTTGGATGTAAGTGCAAGCTCAGAGTTTAATAAGCAAACATGTGAAACAAAACACTGACATCAGTGAAAGTTCAAAATCAAAACAGCAAAGTTAGAGGTTTAAATAAAGACACAAACAGGAGAAACACAAGGTGGTACTTACGGAAAACCAACAAAGGTAGACACAAATATATAATGACATGACAATGGAAACACCTAGGCAAGAAAGGAGACAAAAATAAGACACAGGTGAATATGATGAGGCATAAACCAATAAAAAAATAAACTCCCATTGGCCAGGGATGCATGGTAGATATAAATAATAACACAGACTAGACACAGGGACAGAACAGGAACACATGTTGCAGAAATATTGTGAGAATATTGTATTGTTTTCAGTCTTCTGTTAATATATCATAAGTGTATTGATCTGTGAACCCTGAGTCATCTGTCAAACCAAAATTGAGTTGACTTTATCATTGCACCCCTAGCCATTACGTTTGAATGGTATACCAAAATTACAATAATAACAGTAATAACAGTAATGACTTCTATCGCTATTGTCAAAGCCTTGGCCTTGTCATCGGGACTTTGTGAACTTTTGTTTACATTTGCTGCATAATGTTGAGTTTCCAGTTCAAAATGCTACACTGTTGAACTTGACTGTGCTGTTGTAGGTAATCAGACTTGGCAGGCTGGAAATGACACTGAATTCACTGACATGTTTATGTCAGTGAAGTTTACTTTGACTTTGATTTTGACTTAGACTTTGATACACAAAAAATCTCCACTCAATCTTTCCTAACACTGACCTGTGTGAGTAAGCCCTTAAACATCGAACTCGGTTCTTCTCGGTTTTGGCACCTAAGTGGTGGAACTAACTTTTCCTGACTGTTTGAACTGTTAAGACCCTCACTGTCTTCAAATGGAAAATGAAGATCTAATAAGCTCTTATGCTGACAACTACACACTCATATCAAAAACGTGACTCCCATGTCTTCTCCGTGCGATCTGATAGAGCTTCTCTGGTAGAATCTTACCTTGCTAGCAGCTCTTGATGTAAGTCTAAGTTTGAGGGACATGTTTTCTTTGTAGAATACAAACCAACAAAGTACCCATGTACATTGCTCTTGATCAGAGCGTCTGTCAAATGATGTAAATGTAAATGGGCTCTTTTCCACGGTAAGGATGATCAGTTCTGAGCATGGATGGTAACCATTCCAATGGCATTTCCATACAAACAGAACAGAATACTTGACATGGTTATCTAGCCATTTGGATGTAATGATGTAGCTATTTTCTGATTGATTCACTTCTAAGGGTATACTCACACTAGGCCCAGTTGTCTTGTACTGTGCCCAAGCCCAACAGTACCCCCTCCTATTTCCCCACTGACCAGCATTCATGTTGTGCTTAATGTTCCAGACCCGAGCACGCTTACATCATCACCTTACCAACTCTTTTATCCATTTCATCCAGTGAGCTGCCAGATTTAGAGTGCATCCTGTGCCAACTAAACCCGCAGTTTTGTGTGCCAGCATTGTTAAGTGGTTCGTTGGTATCCTTGAGCATAAAGATAGTTGCCAATTTTACCAAATATCCAAACAGAATATACCAACTTCTATGTTGTGTCCAGTTGTTCCTGTATCCTCTCATCTGCCCAGATTTCCAGGAAACACTGCACCCTGTCATAGCCCAAAGTCATCCCTTCGCCACCATGTTTGTTGAATGGTACAGGTGGATTCCAGCTCCATGCTTGGGCACAGTTAGCGATCACAGTAGTACCATGCGTAAGTCCAACTGAACTGTGATCAAAACCAACCCGGCACGATACGGACCGTTCACACTGGTCAAACAACTTGGTCTTTGGGGGTCAAACATGCACAGGCAAGGCACAGATCGCCTTCTGTCTCTTTTGTGCCATCTGTGTTTTTAAAACTCCAAGCAATGAAATCAGTTCAGTTCACTTACACAGTCAGCAAATATGATTGCAGGAAATGATTTTCAGTCCATCATTCAATAAATGTCAGAAGCACTCTATTCAACAACTGCTACTAGGATAGTCCAGCTGGTTAACTTTAGCTTAACATGCTAACAGCCCTACTTGCCACAGAACAGGTTGGATTCTTACTTTAGCTACACTGAGACTGATGATGACTCAAGTCTGAAGGAATGAGGTCGAGCAGCTGGTGTTGGAGACAGAAAGGTGAATTTAAATCTGTGCTATAGGGTTTGGAGCTTTAACTTGTTGGGCTAAGTTAACGCTAGCAGCGCTAGTAAGCAGGCTATTCAGACAGTCACATACACGGCAACCTCTGTTCAATGACAGATGACAGAAACTAGTGTCATACTGAGCAAAGTCAGCTGACTGATGTTGGGGTAGCTAAAATCTGCCCTGTTGTGTTTTGAGCCATAGCCTGCTAGGCTAAACTAACGTTAGCATAGTTAGCAGGCCAAAAGTGCCACAGGCTGCAGTACACATTTGACAAGTGATGTTAAAATTGCACACTGGCCCTGATTTATTAGTTCCTCAGGTGGAACAAGAAACTGTAGTCAGTCTCTCCAGCACAGAATGGCAAGTTTAGGTCTACTGTGGGAAAGAAGGCAGTTTCACTCTCACAAAAATAATTTTAAATTAATAACATACTCTAAAATTTCATATTTGTGCTACAATTTGTTGCTTGACTGGGGTTTTTTGCCAATCCTTGTAACAGCAGCTATGAAAGCCTTTGTGGGTGGACCATGGACAGGTCAGCTGAGTTGAACTGACATAGTGATTCTTTTCCCTCCATGCTAAACAGATCCAGCTTGTAATCTCAGTGGTCATATAGCAAGAGGGATACAAATGCATATGGGATAAAGCAGCTATTGATGACAACCACCAACTATGATGACTCAAGTCTGAAGGAATGAGGTCGAGCAGCTGGTGTTGGAGACAGAAAGGTGAATTTAAGCTGGCTGCCAGAAAGCTGGGTGCCAGAAAGAGGAAGCTGAACTTCCAGTTGTGTGTGAGTGCCACTATAGGGACAAAAGAGGCTACGTGGACATTTTGAAATGTCCTTCTTGGGTTCAGGGATCTTGAAACAAAGCATTTAACCTGACCAACCCTTCACTTTAAGGTTTTGAAATGGCATTACACAATGCTGATTAGCAGAAGGACATGTCTGTTAAACTGCACCTCAACCTTTCTATTGTCTTTGCCATATATTGGTGGAAAAATTGGAGTGACAGTCTTTTGCATACCTGAGAAGAACCACATCAGTACTGTGTACATGTACACAAGCACCCGCATGATGACTGGATGAAATATTCAATTAATTCCTTGTGATTTCAAAAGCATGGTCTAGTCCAGAGTCTTGGTCATGGCTTCAAACCTCTTTGAGGAATGAAATTGAAGACCAGAAACGAATATTATTCTCACAAATGTATTTACATCAACATCACATCCCACTTTATTCAGTATATCATTATACACTGCTTAGCCTCTTGATGCAGTTGGTAATCGCCACCTAGAAGTAAACAGCAGCCCTGAAAATCCTCTGTACTTTTCCCTACACTCTCACATGAGCTTTTTTGTGGAACCTACTTAGTCAGCTAGCATGTCTATGGGTCATTCCACGAAATCGGTACATTTTCAACTTTGAAAAAATTTTTTTGAAAATCATTTTTTTCTCAATTTTTTAAATATCTCTGGAAAGAAGACATCCTAAAGTGCCAATAAATTTT
>JBBPCZ010000001.1:2754461-2767810 GCA_037974445.1 Brycinus macrolepidotus
TATATATATGTGTGTATATATATATATATATATTCCATCCATGTTATTTAAGACAAAAAAACAAACACGGGACCTCCAAAAAAAGGTTTAAAATTGCATTATTTCCCACCAAAAATATGTGTGTTCACTTAAATTATTACTGATCAGCAACTGCCCTTTGGCTGCTATAATAACTGTATTAGTGTGTTCCAGTCAGGATGTTTCCTCCTTTGTTTATAGATACAGAGAAATGCATTTAAACGATTGTCTGTGGCAATCACCTTTAAACTACAATTGCTACAGATCAGTTAGGATTTACAATGTATGGAGTTTTTAAGGAAATCAGAATCAGGACCAGTGCTTGTAAAGACCTAACAAACCTTTGGCCTGTAGGCCATCAGGAATGATTTGGGTATCTGGAAATTTGTGTTTGCAGAATCTGATCTCTGCAGCAATTACCCTTGCCTCAGCACACCCTGGTACTCAATAGAGTGCGGCTGTGATCTAATGCAGTTGATCCACTGGGGCTGGGTTTAGGGCGCTGGTGTGAAAAAATCAATGCTGCTCATTGTAACCCTACTATAAAATACAAATGTAAATGTAACGGTATAATATATGTTACAAATGAAACAATGGGCAGTATACTGCTGCACTTAAGTGATCACAATTTTCTCATAGTGTTTTTCACTGTTGATTCATCTCTCCCTCTGTGGAGAACTGACACTGCTCCAGGCCATGCAACCATGACTTAGTGGGTCAAATGGTGCCATAGGACATAACAGCCAGAGAGACAGACAGAGAGAGAGAGAAAGAAAGAGAGAGAAAGAAAGAGAGAGAGAGAAAGAGGGACAGCATTGGTGCTACACACACAGTAAAATGTACACAAAGTGGAAACAGACATGTCTAAAAATACACCATCTGAAATATTTAACTTACTGGCCCAGAAACTTCCACGGTGTAAATTGCATCAGTGCTCCAGCAGAGGAGATGACACTAGAGGGCCATGATATGATGATGGAGGTTGTTCACTCGATAGAATCAGATGAAACATAAATGAACCCGTTGGTCATGTGACATATGTCCAACATAGCTGTAAGTGGCCTTAACAAACACTTACATACTTTAAGCGTACACTGCTATATATATATCAAAATGTTCAGCCATTCAAATGCATTCATTTTAATGTAACACTGTTTTTCCTGCACATACCTCAAATCCATTAGTCTGTTACTATTAGCCTACACTTGCTTTAAACTATTTATAGCTATAGGAATCTCAAATAGACTTGCTTTTGTGGTTCCTGACACTGTAGGACTCACCGTTACCTATAAAACATACACCACAGTACATTGGCATACCTAAAACACTTACAGGCATCTTGAAGGCTAAAAATGTCCAGGCATCTTGATTTGTACTAACAAACAAATGCTCAATATAACCACAAAACTGCATTATGTGGTTGGTACCATTCTCAGATTTCTGCAGGCATTGGTACCATTCTCAAATTCTTTCATTCTACTGGCAGAAATTTCTCTATGACCAAAATATGAAAGCTGATATTAGGCCATAGTGAGTCAAATGACAAATATGGGCAGCAAATGGGAATACTGAATTTGATTCACTGGTCCTGGACCCAGCACACTGCAATATTTACCTTCAGAGAGTTCCAGTAGGATGCAGCACAAGCTCATCAATATTGATGCTGTGGGGCTTAACAAGGCTTTGGAGGAACTTTCTCCCACGTTAATATTGATGTTGTTGCCATATATTGGAGGCCCCCTCTCTAAGCATTTATAACAGGGAAAGCAGGGGCGTGTGTTTTTATTCAAATGCAGAGGAATGCATTTTGGGCTTCAAATTCATGGTAAGGGAATTTCTTTCTGTCAGTCTTTCTTTGTCATTTCTCAATGGTATCGAGGCTTGGAATTCTTGGGAGGAAAGCTGAATGGAAGAAGGAAAGCACAAGCCATTCTGGTCTTCAATATTTAGCTGGGACTGTCAGGGGAAAGTCTCAAGTGTCCTGGAATGTGGTCAAGCTGCTGTTGAGAGGAAAAGAGCCGGGAGGCTTTTCCACAAACAACCGAGTTGGTCTACAGCGGCTCCAGAAGCTTTTACATATGGCACTGAGATGATGGATACTGCCTATTATCTAAAAGCCTCAAACAGCCTCTCCCAACCACATATACCACATATACCAAATGAAGCAGAAGAACATACTTTCATGTGGTCCAGATTGGTTGGCTTTCAGCAGCACCGAAACAAATTGATCTTTTCCATTTATTTTTGCTTCTATGCAGGACCGCGGCCATATAGGCGATCTACATTGACATCACATTTACAGCACTTGCCAGATGTTCTTATTCAGAACTAGGCAGTTGACTCTGGTGGCTCTTTAAAAAGGGCACCAGCCCCTCAAAATATGATTGGTCCCCCGAGGTGGTCTGAATGCCTTTGTGTCAGAGTACTGTAGATCTGACAATGCCCAGTGGTGTTGGATCAGAGCACTGCCAATCGCTTGCTCTAAATTTGACAATGCCCAAAACCAATGGATCAGAGCACTGCCAAAAGCGGCTCAATTTGTGATGTGGAATCATAGTACCAAGTTTTTCAAACAGGAGTAAAATGATGCCCTCAGCCCATCCCAGTCTACAAAATTGTACATACCCTTTGGATTCACTCGTTCTATGAGTAGGATTGCCCTCCCTCTTCCCCTATGCTAACCAATGTGGCCATCTCCTACCTGACATAACAAAATTGGCACTTAGTGTACTCCTTCAAGTGTGTTGAGCTGTCCAGTAACACTAACAGTTCAATGCTGAAAAAGATGTGGTGGCACTTTCAGTGGGGTACTGTGACATTGAATCCCAGCGATACCACAGGCTATCCATAACTGGGAGTCCAAGACAGCATAACTGGCCTTGCTTCCAATGGGTAGGTGGGATGGCCCTCCCTCTCCCCCTTCACTTACTGCAATGTTAGTTAGTGTGGGTGTCTGTTAGATGTAACAGAATTAGTGCCAAGTGTTCTCCTCCAAGCGTGTTGAGCTGTCCAATGATATTATTCGAAAATACGCAGTGGTACTTAATACGCCTTGAAGAAAACACATGCTAGCGTCCACCCTCCCAGTTTGGTTTAAGGTGGAATTGGACACAACTAAATTGAAAAGAAAAAAATCTTGTATCTCCAAAATGGGAACTTTTGATGACAATATTTGCAAATGTAGAGAGTTTACTCCAAGTTATTTGGCCCATTTCAATCTGTCCACAATGTGAGTGCGCATTTTCAAATGGTGCAAACACGATAAATACAATTTCAAGATTCTGTTATATCAGCAAAAATATATTGATGTTTTGAAACATATTCTTCTCACATCTCCAGACACTTTCTAGGAACATGTCCTCCCAGCGTCTTTCTCTGTCTCCGCCTATCTATCTGAAGATTAAAGAAGAGAGCACTCATCAGAAGAAAACTCTGACCCCCACACTGCCCCCTAGTTGTCCCAGCTGCCTTTTTGAGAGTCAGCCAGAAAAGCAGGACCTCTTATGGACAAACAGTGACCTCAATTCAATTTGCCTATTGATCTGGACACCGCCGGATGGTCAATCCCTCACACACAGGGGTGGATTGCCCTTGTGGCTACTGTTCACGTTTAAAAGTGATAGCCGCAGGGCATCTTCATTCATCCACTTAGCATGCGAGTCAGATTTCTATTGGAGCTGTCTCAGAATCATTTATTATAGGCCCAATTATGACATTTGAGCCAGTTTATGTACCAAAAACAGTCATAGTTCATTTTGAGATGACGATTTTCCAACTCTCCTTATCCATTAGAATTAAACAGGCTGGGTTTGTTTTCATCCTTAAGACTAAAGCATGTAAATGAGCTCTGTTCTGACTGTTGTTTTGTGTGCCATTCAGAAAGCAGTCAAGTCCTTAACATTCCTTATAAATTCAGCATGAATGGTAATGGCTAACCCACTGAAGTCTTGCATATGGAAACAGTAAATTAAAAATAGCCTTTTTTTGTGTTAACAGTGTTTAGGTTCTAGATCAAACTATTTCATGTAAAAAGAAGGAAATCTGGGTTGTCCAGGACTCTTTAGACTGAATGAAAAATATTCTTATTTTTACTTTAAACATTTTTGTTATCACAATGAACAGCTAAAAAGTACAGACTTGAACTATTCTAGAAATAATAAAAAAGGTATATAAGTAAATGTAAATGTATCTCATTACATAACTGCTATTAATTAGGTAATTCACATTACAGACAAATTTGCAATGTAAGCTGGATGTATGGCAAAATTGACAGCAGACGTTTAAGTTGGGGACCCTTTCTCTAGAGCCTAGTAGCACTCACCAATGCTCAAAAAACGAGGCCAAATGTCATTACATTACCATCAAAGAATGTGGGACAACAAGAATTCTGTTTTTTAAATGATAAATAATGAATCATGCTTGATCAGGGACATGTGCTAACGAGCTAAAAAGACCAATTTTATATTAATAACTCATTAAATGGTATCATAACTGAATCTTAAGGGTCACACTGATGGCAAAGGGGGAAAGAGGAGATCTTTTATATGTATTTCAATGAAATGCTTGGTTATCAGGTTACACACGCACATGCCCTGCTATATGGTACACCACACGTGTTTTATATTCACGAGGATAAACTATATTCTGGGCCTGCGATGGCTAGGTCATTGTGTCAGGCTGCGACTGACAGCTCTGAAATGAAGGCATAAGTCATCCTCAAATGAGCTGCTCTATTGCTCCAGGCTGGGAGGGGCCAGAAGACCCAAGGCCACCCTGAGTGATTGGGGGGGTTTGACTGAACAGCAAACATCTCTCGGTACTAACAATGGCTATGTTTACATGAAGCCTGTTAATCCTTCAGTATTCTGATAGGTCAAATAGAATCACAATCTTTGTATAGAACGGGATGGCCTAATCTGATTGGACTTAATCTGATTAGGCTTCAATTTCCAAATTATCCAATAGAAGGACTCAGTGTGTATTAGGGCTTACACAGACTAGTTGATGAGTTATCTATCCACTGGCCAGAGCTATGGCTTGTCCACTAGTCAAGGTCAAGTCCTACAACACAGGGGCATAAGAAATGGCCACGTTTCTTAGTTAAACACAAACCCAAAGTACGTCACTGGTGTGGAAATACGACACGGGATGAAGCCAATTCCACTGCAAACTGTGTAAGACTACACTGAAACAAAGTCTCTTAAAGCAGACAGTGTAGATTTTAGCGATTAATGAATAGGGAGCCCAGGATTTTTTTGTTGATGGGACGAGGGGGTGGTGTTTTTTTCAAACGGGAGAAAACGCCAACATTTTTTGTTGACGGAAGCGTGGTGTCATCAACATTTTTTTCTTTTTCAATTTGGAGGTGGGGGGGTATAACAATTTGTTTTACACACAGTTAGGTGGTGTTATGTTAATGAAAAAATCTGCTGTAATGAATATCTGACTTCCAAATGCAGCATCAGTGGTCTCCAAACCTAGTCCTGGAAGGCAGGTATCAGCACAGTTTGGTAGTTCCTTTCTTCAAACACAGAGTAACGGATGAGTTAAACCAGGTGTGTTTAAACAGGAAAATCACCAAAGTTGTGCTGGAGTTGGGGACCCTTGCTGTAGAGCCTAGTAGCACTCATGAATGCTCAAAAAACGAGGCCAAATGTCATTACATTATGATCAAAGAATGTGGGACAACAAGAATTCTGTGTTTTTTAAATGATAAATAATGAATCATGCTTGATATGATCAGGGACATGTGTTAACGAGCTAAAAAGACCAATTTTATATTAATGACCCATTAAATGGAATCATAACTGAATCTGATCGCCTACATATGATCATTTATGAACAAATGTGGCTTATGGAAATACTGAGAAAATAAAGTGTTTCAATGCAAAGATTTAAAAATCACAGGTTAAGGGTACAATTGTCTGTTTCGATGATATTGTAACACAGTATGAGATACTACCTTGAAAGAATAGCCCCTAAAGATACTCTGAATATTAACATAAACACATTAACATAATTGTGTGTGTAACAGGATAACAAAGTGTAGATTTGTGTCTCTCTTCTATATTGTTTAGTACTTCAACCATAATGCTTTGTGCAGTCAAACAACCAAAATTTTGTGAACAACAGCTTTTATTCCATGAATTCATTCTTTTCAAACCTAAAATACAGAAAAAAAACTCTTATAGAAATATTCTGTGAACTAATACATCAGGTCCTGCTTTCCAAGGCCCCTATGGCTTATAGATCCAAATGTTGCCTTCGAAAAGCTGTAGTGCCATGTTAAAAACCGTGCCGACTGGATTTCAAACTGCTAGAAGGATAGCAAAATACTCAGAATATATCTATTGCTACATACAGCAAAGGCGCCTTGGCCTCGAGAGCCGACTCTACATTTCGCTGAGGTTCTCGTATGCGTTTCAGTGTTTTTCTCGATCGAAGGAACAAGAGATTGGAAATTTACAGTAAGCACTACAGACAGACCTTACATGGCAACTACAGTGTGTCTATCTAGCCGTGCTGAATTTTTGGTGCTAGCTGAAAAGAGCATTAGGACAGGGGGTGGGGGTTGGAGGTGTTGCCTGGTCGGTTTTGAAGATCAAGTGCCTCTTTCACGTCTTCAAACTTCTTTAGAGATGTAAAAACACAAGTGTCAAATGTCGAGACAAACCAAAGTGGACTGTTGTGGCCAATACAGACAAAAGGTTCCAAGAAGTTTGTAAGCCTTCCACTTTGGCAATTGCGTCAGCATTGTCGCGGGGGTTTCACTGTAAACCTCTGCTGAAACCCCTCTCAAATTCAGCTGCTGCAGTTGTGCTGTTTGCACCTCTTTTTTCCTCGCAACACCCACATGGACAAAGTCTTCAGTTTCATTAAAACAGCCCGCAGTCTTCAAGCCCCTACCCCAGTACAGACAATAGCTTTTTCTCAAAATGTCAAAGAAAAAAAAGCAACACATTTTGGCATTGGCTTTTAATGGCTTCTGGTTTGTTCGAAAATCAGGAATGGACTCAGCCCTTATGAGTCAGAGAGTGCTGTTGTGGAGTCCTCAAGTCACGGAGATCGTAAACATCGCAGTTGCTTCCTCAAGGAGGCGATGGCTCTGAAAGGCCAGCCTGAGTACAGCGAGTTCCATTCCTGACGGTGGAATGGACGGCTGGAGCGCCTGAAAAGCGAGTGGTGCTAACTGGGTGCTGGAGGGGGTGTGGCCAAAGAACAACAATAGTCTAACTTTTGGCCGTGACCCCACCGAGGAGGTGGGATCAGGGTGCGTTCTCATTGTAGTGGAGGGAGATGGGGCGGTCCCTCTGCACGGGCATGTAGGGCCAGTTGTAGCTAGAGCCAGACAGCAGCATGTCCCTCAGGAGGGTCTCAATGGGTGTCTTGCCCACCAGGCGCACGAAGAAGAGCTGCTCGATGACGGGCGAGGAGACGATGCGCAGCGAGGGCAACCGCAGTAACAGTCGGCCGAAGCGGTTGGGCTGGTTGGGATACTGGTTTCGTACGTACTCCTCCAGGGCACACTGAGACTTCTCCTGGATGCTCTCCACGTGGGCCACATCTGACAGACCCATGGCGTCTAGGAGAGGAAGAGAGATGGATGTTAGCTTGCGGTTGTTTTAAAAAACATGCAAAAATGGCTAAGGCTGAAAGACAGGTATCAGATGAAAGCAATGCACATTTCAATGCATAAATCGCCTGCACATTTACACCCCAACTAAAAATACTGGGCTGAAAATCTGGACATTCCTTTATTAAAATACAGTGGTGCTTAAATATGGGCAATATGACAATATTTATCAAATTAAGTCACAATATGCATTTCGTAGAGAAAGAAAACTGCATGTTTCATTATAGAGTTAATAATTAGAATTAGAATTTACTGCATAGGTCTCTCTTACTTACTCATTTTCTGTTACCGCTTAATCCTCACTAGGGTCGTGGATACCAGGAGCCTATCCCGGGCTATGCATGAGGCAGGGACTCACCCTGGGCGGGGCACCAGCCCACCGCAGGGCGCACACACTATTCGCTCACACATTCACACCTAGGGTCAATTTAGAATCCCCAATTCACCTGATGTGCAAGTCTTAGGAGTGTGGGAGAAACCGGGGACCCCAGAGGAAGCCCACGCCACGACGAGATGAACATGCAAATTCCACACACACAAGGCCAGGACCCAGATTCCAGTGCATAGTTTAGTATTTTAAATTGTAGCATCACTGTTTTTTTTTCATCTGCTTCAATTTATCCAACTTTAGATAAACTGTTTTTTTGTGATGCACACTTTTGAAAATGTTTTAAAATATTATAATAACACTAATGCTGATACCCTTAAAGCCCGCCCCTAATGCTGCTCATAAAAATCTAAAGCCCATGGAATCTGAACAGGCCAGCTAGATTTTCGCTTTGCAGTTCTAAAACAAATGTTATTATTCTTAACAAAAGCATTAATCTTCTTTTAGGCAACAGCCATTAGGCTTTACTATTTGTTTCTTCAGACAAATTTGTCTGTGCCACAAAATAGAGAGGTCAAAACAAACAGCCTTTTCTACTTTAGTGTGAAAAATTGTCGAAAGATTTCAACCCGTGACCTTCTTCCTCATTAATAGCCCAGGCACAAGGGTGGTCATGCTGAGTTTTGGTTTGAGGGAACAAAAGATTAATTGCTTCATGTTTCTGTGGGGATAAGAAGTCCCCCACCTCACTACAGAGACCAACACAACTGTCTCTGTCACATTAGCGCAGATGAAGACATCATTTGTGGGGGCTACATCCACTCTAGTCCTGGAGATCCACCGGCCTTCAGAGTTTCAGCTATTTCTTTCTCTCAGGAACTCAGGAAGGGCTTGATCCAACTCCGTGTATGACTTGCGCAAGGAAAACCAGAAACTGCTAAAGGTAGCTAGTCCTAAGTTCTCGAGATGGGAACCCTTGGCCCAGACATTGCATTGGGCTTGGGAATAATGACAATGCTGGCAAGCTGCGTGCTTCTATGCAGCTTGTCCTGTTACAGACAGCAGGCATTCCTTCTTCCTTTGTGTCTCACAGTAAGAGTACCCATGTGGTAGCCCCCGGGGCTAAGCGTCTAGGGACCTGAGCGAGTCAGTGACATTGGATGTCCGTCAGACTATTGAGGCGAGCGATTGGGTTGGGATGCGGAGGCTGGTCTTGGCAGGCCGTGTTGGGGGCATTTGGGAGTCTGGCCGGGATTTGCGGGACGGATCACGCCCTGGGCTACAGGGGTTATGTAGGTCAGGGCAGGGGATGGGGCAAATCCCTATTGCTGTAACTCAGCATGCATAATTCAGGCATGTTGGTGGAAGTAAAGGGGGGGGCAGGGTCTGCCTGGCTGGTTTCAATAATAGATGGAAGTACGAAGAAAAGAGGGACGGAAAAAACTAACAGCCGTTTGGAAGATTGCGCGTCTGTGGGAGCCAGGAGTTAGATGGAGAGAAAGAGAGGGATAACTGGAAAGAAAATAGAGGTGCGAGAGACACCTTGAAGCTGCAAGCCAAGCAACATTAACTGAGGTTCTGCGATTAAAAATGTACAGAGTATTGCTGGACCTGACACATGGATTGCACTCCAAGCAACTCCATGTGTTCTCCAACCAGTGAAAAATAAACCGTATGAGTTCCAAGCCTTGGTGTTCTTAAAGCAAAATCTTGTCCTGGAGTTTGCCAAGTGAAATTTTGGGAGCAAAACTACATCCATTTCAATGTGATTTGCCATGATGAACGGTTTCACATCACATATTTCCATTGTATAAATGTCACATGACCATGTTAGCTCCTTGGCTTACTGCTGCTGTTCAGAAGCCCCACTCCAGTTATATACACATTTTACTACAGATCTGCGTAACACTGCACTCTTTCAAGTATGTAATTATCTGATATAATTAGGTTGTATCCAGCGCATTACAGCCTGTACAATATTTCAATTCATTAGGACTGGATTTCTGCAACCAATCAATAATTATATATTTTAAACTGATCTGACAGTTCACTCAAATTAGCGGACTATAAAAATATGGGAATTCCGGTTTCAAGCTGCTAATTGGTGCGGTATAAGCTTCCATCACTTGTTAGCCACATTAGCTTGATGTGTCCAGAACAAAAACAAAACTTACAAACACAGCCAGCAGTGTATGTGTGATGCTTCTTACCTGAGGTGAAGAGCACGATGGACTTGAGGCAGGAATATTCAGCTGTGTCCACTTGTAGGGCCTTCAGCTTCTCCACCTGCTCCTGGAAGACGCGGATATGATCCATGAAGGCCACCACACGCTCGGCTGACATTGGTGAGGCGTGCAGGCCGGCGGCGGCCAGAAGGGGCGCTACGTGCAGTGGCATGGAGCACTGTGCAGCGTTCAGCACAAACAGCTCGCTCCACGACATGCGCAAAAGTGCCACCTAAGAGCAGAAGACATAGTAATGAGCAGGACTTTATATGATCATCCCATAATATGGTATGACTGTTTAGTGTGCACTCCAATGCAGCAAATACAGTTCCCCTTTGTCTTTTGTTAACACAGAACGATTTATAACATGATAGCAGAATTGTCCTGCTGGCTGTACCTGATCCATGAGCTGCAGGTCAGGAAAGAAGGGGATATTCTTGGCCCATTCCACGGCACTGAAGAGCAGACGGGCAGCCAGCTCGCAAATGTTCTCAATGCCCATGAGGTTGTTGGACTGCATGCACTGTGTGCCGTAACGGGATGTTGGGTACGGCTCAGCCCGAAGCAGCAGGGAGATGAAGCCGGAGAGGTACGGCTGACCATTGTATGGGTCATTGCCATTTGCCAGGTATTGGCCGGGACTGGACTGAGAGCTGGACATGCGGCCTCGCTGGACGGCTGTAGGGCAAAGAGAGAGCTGGAGTGAGATCAGTGCCTCCTCAGAACAAGAATCATGCTCTAAACCGATCACCCAAAAACACTAATGTGGCTTATAACTTTATTTTGTTTATTTAAAAAGCCCATATTGACTTCCAATATAATAATCAATATTAAACAGAAGCCTTGTTGTTGTCATTAGTTTTGTGATTGGCGTAGAGTACTTTTGCCCTCCAAGCAGTAGACTGGGGTTCGATTTCCCTGCCCACCACGTTTCCTTGGGAAAGACTCCTAACGCTACACCCAACTACACCTATAACATGAATAGCAGAATCCCCCTCCATCTTCCTCCTGAAGACTCATCTGTTCAGAGAGCATCTCATTACCTGATGATCTATCTTCTTGCACTACTCCCCATGTAAAGATTTTAGCATTTAGTACTCTCCTCTGGTTCTCACACTGACCTGAAACTTGAGCGTTTCCTCAAATTTTGAGTCACTTTGGATAAATGCGTCTACCAAATGAATATAATGTAATGTAATGTAATGAATAAAATTCTACTCTGAATAAGGGCACTTTAATGAGGCATGAAGTTTTTCAAAAATAATATTCTCTTCCGTTCTGCAAGTTAATATCGTATTGTATGCTGAAAAAGAGATGACCATTTCAAACAGTCAAATGCCAAACAATCATACTTTATGATTCTGTCATAATGACTGTTGTACAATACAGTGTTACCATTGGTAACATTTCTCAGTGGTGGCCCACCACACCAAAATGTTTGCCACCAAGGAAATAACCCCTTGCCCCCACTGACCCCCTTGCCCCGTCAACCAAATGAAAGCACCCACAATGTTCGACAAAATGAACCTACGGACAAAATGAAAACGTCTACAATGGTCAACAAACCCCCCCACTGAAAAAATGAAAGCACCTGGTTGACAAAACAAACCTCAATCGACAAAACAAACCCCTTGTTGGCAAATCTTGAACCAGTGGAATCTCTGCAGTTACACTGTTTGACTATCATGTCTGAAACTTAGCTCAGCCTGCCAAAAAAAAAAATTGTTGTTTTGCCAGAATAAAAAAGTAGATTGACCCCTTGCTGAGTGTGCGCAGTATCTGCTTAGCCCATTCGAGAGACAGACCCTCCTTTTTCTCCCCATTAATGAGTAATGAGCGAATGAAGCCTGCTAAAGCGGAATAGTTTTTCACACCTTCCCTCGACAAATGGCTCAGAGAGCCAAACAGAGGCCATTTCTGCCGCAACGCCACTCAAAGGCCATTTGGAAAACACCTGTTTGGCCGTCCCACTGTCCGACTAATAACTTCATCTACTGTTACATCCAGCGACTACAGGCAGGACAAGGGGAGAGAGAGAGCGAAGGAGAGGAGTCTGAGATGGAAAATGTTTTAAACCCCAGCGTCTAATGCTCTTACAATAGAACAGCCATGCCACTCAAAGACTGTGAGGTAAAGCAGGGGTCAGGACCTTCTTCTTAATCAAAGTGGGGACTATTCTTAATCATTGTGACCGGCTCTCGAACCGGTGGCAAAAACAGAAACTGATATTGATATAGAAACTGTAAGACTGGCTTTTCCAGTAAATGGCTAATACAATCACAGTATGGCGCACAATGCTCTACACAAAGGGTTTCTCTGAGCAATGCTATAGAAGAAACACTTTTGGTTCCCAACAAAGCATGTTCTGGAGAATTTTGAGAGGAATTTTGAGAATTTTGAGAAGAACCTGAAAATCGTAAATCTAATATCTAGTGATGGTAATATTCTTCTTTAATGATATTCTTCTTGTTTGTATAGTGTACTTTTTATACTGTACTGTTGGTATAGTTTTTATTCTATTATTTTTAATTTTTGCTGCTCTTATCTTGTTCTGTCCATTTTCTGCCGGGACAATGCAAATTTCCCAGTTGTGGGACTAATAAAGGATTATCTTATCTTATCTTATCTCAATATCTGAGTGGGCAGAACATTTTATTCATCATAATTGGACTGGATTATGAAAGGTGAGCGCCCTGAAAGGAAACGCATAGGATGGCATTGATCTCTGTTTGCCGAAAAAATGCTATAAATATGATATAAATATAAATATAATTGAGGATTTTCAACATTTTGATTTTGATATTTTGTTTCTGAAGCAATTCCATTTTTGTTCAAAGCTTGATTTTAATTGATTAATTCAAAAAATTCTTAAACAGGCTAGTTTAGAGGTGTTTAGAGGTGTTCAAGAGATCATGGAGAAACAAGAATATAATCTTAAAAATAATGTGACACAACTGATTGTGCTTAAAATGAGCAAGGACATGATTTTTATTTCAGGTAGATTTTAAAGACCATCAGAGAATGTAAAGGTTTCTTGCCAGTTTAGCGGTTTTACCCTGAGCCTTTCCTTTATGTAATGCAAAGAGGAATGGCACTTCTTTCATTTTTTTTAAGTTGGTGGCACCCCCTTACACCCCGCCCCCCA
>JBBPCZ010000001.1:2767837-2778715 GCA_037974445.1 Brycinus macrolepidotus
CCCCCCCTCCCCCTCCCCCCCCCCCCCCCCCCCCCCTCCAAATCTGGGTCCTGAGTGTATTTCACACAATCCTGGATAGAGCAATATTTCATTTCTATTGTGGTGATGGATTCTCAAACATAAAGACAAAAATGAGCAAATAAAACTCCTATTCTGTTAGAAAACAGAACAGTTATTTAACTTATGTCTTTGAAGGAGGCTCAAAACCCTTTGTACACCTGGAGAGCAAAGCTTTAGAAATCTCATTTGTCTGTTCTGGAATTAGTTATTAGTTATTAGAAATAGTTATTATTTATATAAAAATACACTGAAAATAGAAATATATAAGAAGACATAGCAATAAAATCTATTTTTGGGATTTTAACATTTCAAAATAGCCTGAGAATGGCTAAAAAGGAAGGGCAAACTTTATGAAATGTTATTATAATCAATTACGTCACCTTCACACTGAACCATGCATGCATTTTTTACACCTCTACCGCTCACACAACCAGCATTAGACACAGTGGCAGGAACCCTGAAAACCCAAGCCAAGCCCTTCCGAGAGAAGGTCTATCTCCAATAAGGACAAAATAATGAACGTAGAGTGTTTCTACTGAAGAACAGCCTTTGGTTCGCTAAAAAAACTTTCAGATAATGTTCCTTCAAAAAAAAAAACAAAATGTGCAAGTGTAAGGAACTTAATGTTTAAAAAACCAATTAAGTCAAGCCAAGAACTGCTTCAGAAACCTACATGATAACCTCAGCAACACGCTGCGCTAGTACAGGACGCTCTGGGTAGCGTGTCCTGACCTTACCCCACTGCTCCACTCTGTCAGAAACACACGCCAAAGCACAGGGGTTTTCAATATATCAGATGATTCACTAAAGTGTTTATTTTACCAATAGCCTTCCGTCCTTCTTGAGTGACCTAAAGCCGGACAAATTCTTGTAATGATGATGTCATCTCTGGTAACAAATTCCCCCTCAGACAAATTCCCCCGTGCTGATCACTGACCAAAGACCAGTGAGTCACGGCAAGAACTTTGCACAACAGAACGCTGACGGTTTTGTATCACACAGTCCAGGTCATTATCGAGGTCATTCAATGTCCACCCACTTTAAATGACAGGTAAGATGTATTAACAAGGATGTGCAGACAGTCAAATGATTCGAGGAATATTAATCTTTTTAACCTTTATAGTCACAACAACGTGAAATTCTTTCTCTGCATTTAACCCATTCACCAAGTGAAGCAGGGGGCTGTCGCCAATGAGGGGCACCCGGGGAGCAGTGTGTGGAGATGGTACCTTGCTCAAGGGTACCTCAGTGGTGACACTAGCAGTAGGGATTCGAACCTCCAACCTTATGATTGCAGGGCCAACGCCCTAACCACTAGGCCACCATCTGCCCACTAATAATAATCTTAATTATTCAGTAACTACTATGAATATTATGGTAACGAATGCGACCATGATGTTATTAACTGTGGGGGAACATATAGGCCCTTAGGGCCCTTAAGATTAAAATACCCTAATATATCATACATTATTAGCAGTGAAAAAAGTCATTTAGGGCCCCAAGCCACAAGATATATATAAATCAAGGATCATCTAAACATATTAAACTTCATTTAATTTGTACTTATTTTATTTATCATTTAATTCTTTTTATTTATTTGGATGTTACAGTAATACAGTAATATATAAGTATTACTAAGTAGATAGGTATTCATTCTTTCTCTTTTTGGCTTGTGCAGTAGTATGCTTGGGGTGGGGCATGAAGTTACTTAGGGACCCAAATGTTTGGAAACAGTAGCAACACCATGAGCCAACAACATCAAAACAGAAGTTTTCGATCAGTTTTGAAGACTCTAAGTTGCAGAGAAACACAAAACTGGTGGCCCCTGGACTGAGGAGGAGACGTCTCCACACAGCCCCTCATCGCAACAGTCACAGGCTTTTATGAATTGCTGACGAGTTAATAGAATATATGTTAAACGTGTGGTGGAGAGAGAGGGGAAGTGTCTTACAGGACCTCCCCTGTTTCCCACTTGCTCTTTTTATTCACACTAGCAGATCACCACTGAGAAGGTTCTCCATACAGGCAAGGAGAAGTCTCACAGCCAAACACTGACAAAATAAGGAGAGTAAAGCTCATAAAGTAAATACATCGGAAAACAAGGCTGTCTGGAGTCAAGGTATTTTAGGGCAGGACTGTCATGAAAATGATTAAAACTGCTGTAGATTAAGAGTACCCAATACAACAGTGTTCGGCACTGGCCCATTTAAAGGGACCATATGTTGTTATCTGAGGTCCACTGTGGGTTTGCCTCCCAAAAACACTCATATTTCAGTTTTGTCATAATGACCATTTTCCAGCCTCTTTATCAGTTTAACAGGCTAATTTTTGTGTTATACCTTTAAGGCTGGTTTATGTAAAAGAGCTCTGTTCTGATTGGCTGACGTGCATTGTGCATCATTTAGAAGCAGTAAGTGCTGAAATAATTTCTATGATTTGCTGTAGGCAGACAATGTGGGATTTATGTAAATGTATTTGTTGTAGTAACATCACAAAAAGGTGCATTCAGAATATGGACTGATTGGACTGGAGAGTCAGTTGTACATTTTGAAACATTATGCTATACAGGCAAAAACATACATTTGTTTTTTTTCAAGAATCATTCAAATATTCATTCTAACTCCTCAGAGCACAGGACTAAATGTGTAAATGTGTGTTTTTGTGACATCACAAAAACACACTGTAAAAAAGTTGGTATTTTTCCTGAAAAGTTTACTTTTAAGCCTGCTTTCTAAAACTTAGTTAACAACAAAAATCTGCATTTCTGTTAACTTATTATTTGAAATTATATGGTTTTCCCATGTAGTAAATTCAAAATCGACTGTTTTTGCACTTTCCATGTATGGGCTATATAGACGGAGCTTCGGAACTTTAGCATGTTTACATACATGGAACACTTTTATTTTAAAAAAGGTGAGGACAATCTGGTTTTCCATGACATGTAAATGTAATTTTAATATAAAATTATTTATATAAATAAAAGTATCTATATAAAGGTTAGTGTTGGCACATCTGTGTGGAAAACTAGAGTGGCTAGAATTTGTGAACTAGTAGTTTAAGTGGAAAGTAAAACTAGTTTTAGATGTTAAGTTAAAGCTTCAGCACATAAGATGTATGCTTAAATTAATTACAAATAAATGTACAGCCTTAAATATATCCCTAAAACATTAAAATTAAGATAAATTCTTAGGCCGGTTTAGACGTTTGGCCCCCAGAGACTTTTATATTCCTTAAACAGAATCTGCAAGGCCTGCATTAAACTGCATGTCCAGATAAAAAGTGAGGCCCTCTGCTTTTGTGCGGAGGTGGATCGATGGCGAGCCAAGCAGAAAGGTGATATTTGCTCAGATCCTGTGGAGAACCGCCACATTTGGACTTTGCCTTTAAACCTGTCTATTATTAATGTTTACTTTCCATTGACCTATATTTCACCCTGTGTGGGTTACGGGTCGCAGGAGGGGAGGATGCCTCAACGTGTGTGTCAGTTCATGCTGGGATTCCAGGAGCAGCGGGCGGTGTGTATGAGCACCGCTAGCTCGCCTTAGCGCATGCATCGAGTGTGTTGTTCAGATGATGTCCCAGAGGGATCTGAAATTGTCACACTCTCTCTAATGTGGGAGCTGGACTGCACTGTTTACACTCCAATACAGAGCCGAGTCCGGGCAGACGGTAGCACAGGTTTTTGCCACTTTTGCCACCATTCATTTTTTTCATAAACTGCATATTTTTAATTTTTTAACCATCAGAAAGTGAATAAATGTAAATATGTCAAATAAAACAAGTTTGCTTTATACGATGGAAAGAATATGTAAAAGTGCATGTTTGACATTATATTAACTGGATGTGTGGTGAGGCAGAGTCAAATTCTAGACTGTCCTTTACCTAAATGCACTCGTTAACTGTGTCATCCCATTGACTGTTGTTAAATATCTAACGGGTGTCTGGTGATCCACATTACAATTATAATTATATTAGATGGCTTTTTGTAGGTCAGTAGTAATGAATAAAAACTATGACATTTTCTGGCAAATAAAGGAACTCAAATGGTGAACACATACAAGCACTATATTTATATATAAATATATATATATACATACATAAATATATATGTATGTATATATATATATATATATATATATATATGCACAACTATAACTTCAAATTTAAATAATCATAAATTATGTCCTCTTCTGCTTACAAACACAAATACAGAATCACCTGAATGTTTAGAATCTTCACTTCCAACAGAATGTTATTGATGTTATTTCATTAAACTATGAGCAAGAAATTATGAAATTCCATTTATTTTTGTTAGCTTATCAGTGATAATAGCTTCTTATTACTTAAAGGGCATTTGTCCCTTTAAATGTCTACTTAACACTTATAACACTTTATATCTATAATTTTAGATATTGTATGTTTTATATTCATTTTGTACTTTAATATTAATGTCGTATGATTTATAAAAAATATTATTGTGAAACCTAAGATTTCCACTCAACTTCACCTGTGTAAAAGAGATGTGACAATAAAAGTGATTTGATTTGATTTATAATGTTTTTTTTTAGTTTAAAAAATGCTATTTAGTGTTCTTATGTGCAGCAAATACATCATCAAATTCAGTTTGAATCATCGATCAAATGATAAGCAAATACCTGCTGGTATCAATATGATTCTGGTATCATCCTGCATCCCTAATACAGTCATAATGACGGTTTTCCAATCTTTTTCTACCTCTTTTTGAAACAGGCTGTTGTGATAATTCTTTCAGAGTGATATATGTAAATGAGCTCTGTTCTGATTGGTTGCTGGGTGTTGTATCTCATCCATGAGACCATCTGCACCCTTTACAACTTCAACAGACCAATGGAGCTAAACTAACCTAAATAGTTTACCTAAATAGGATCCATACAAAAGGGTTTTGTGACATCACAAAAAGAGTGAATTCAAAACTTTTCCATATATATGGGCTGTATAGATCAGGGAGTGAACATTAATTTTTCATGACGTGCCCTTTAATAACGGTCACTGCAGTCGCACGTGGGACAGTCCACACTTCTGAACTTTTTCAGCTCCACAAGATCACCTCGACTTCTAAGGATATAATAAAGGTCACAGCAGCACGCGTGAAACATTCCTGCAAGCTGCTGCTGTCAGCCGGTCGCACTCGCTCTCTCTCTCTCTCGCTCGCTCTCTTTCACTCCGTCACAGGAGATCCTTTGTCAAGCTGGAATGTCAGTAATATCGAGAGGAGCCCGAGGTGCAAAAACAGGTAGAGCAATCGTGAAAGAGAGAGAGAGAGAGAGGAAGAGAGAAGAAGACAGGAGACAGCCATGGTTTTCATGGTGCGGCGAAAGGGAAACAAAGTCAGCTACAGCTTAGCCCTTTGACCTATTTTCATGAATTCCCCCCCTTAATGTCAAAGTGTGCGAGAATGAACAGCAGTGTTCCAGGACATTTGCTCAAGGCATCATGATTTGGGCCCTTTCAGCGGTCCAAACATGTGTGATGCGTCGGTAGGAGTAGAGAGTGGGATTTCAGACCACTTGAGATTACAAAGGGTTCAGTGAATTCACTGTTTATCCCTCCGTGACACAAGCGCTCCTTTCTTGTGGCTATAAATCACTGTCTGTTAATCAACGTCAACAACTACGAAAGCTTTTCATCTCCAGCTCAGCATTACTACTGCACTTCTGGTCCAACTGCACTTATAGCGGCCTAATAAACGCTTAACCAAAAAAGTATGAGTTTTTTTTTGTCTCTGTCAATGTGATCAGGCTGTTTCACCACAGTGCTTGTTGGAAAAGCATGCTCTTCATTCTGAGATGAAGGGTACCTACTTGTGCCATCATTAAGGGTGTCACGACAGGTCGATTAAAAATGGACTGATTAAAACTGAATAGATTCTTAATTAAGCTTTTGCCATTCGAAAATATAGCTAGAAATGTGTTTGTGATTACTTGATTAATGGTCCAATTAATTGCAATTTAATATAGTAATCTTATCAGTAATTAACTGGACAATTAATCGAGTAATCACATAAACACATTTCTGTATATACATTAAAATGTGTTAGTGATTGCTCGATTAATCGTCCAATTAATTGCCAATTAGATTACTATATTAGACTGCAATTAATTGGACGATTCATCGACTGAAATGTATTTGTGATTACTCAATTAATCGCACAATTGATTGCTGATTATATGACTATATCAGACTGCTTTAGTAAAGTACAGCCTTAGCAAACACTGATCAGTGTACACTGTGTACTGATCAGTTGATACTGTCCCTGCTGTAATGAATGCATTTGGAAACTAAAGTGGAGTCAATACATTCACGTGCATCCACGTAAAGGACACCAGAAGGCCAGAAACATGACTTAGGTTTGCTGCATAGTGCCTGTTAAAAGTATCCTACAATCAAATGTGTACTGTAGTTTGCAGGGAATATCTGATGTCAGACTGGATGGGCTTTTGAGGATCATATTATTTGACCCACCTGTCAAAGTGATGATTAGTTTACTTGGTGAGCCACAGTGCCTAAAAGGGTGTTGTTTGGCAATTACTCAGAGAGCAGAATGTCTAGAACCGTGCGAAAATGCATCGCACAACACAAGGAGCCTATCTATGTGTTTCTTGTCAGGCAACCATGTTGCATAATTCAGGAGGCATAACTTATGTATGAACTCTAAGACGGAACGAGGAGGATATGGTATATGTGTATACGTGTGTGAGAAAGAGTCCCCTATCTGAAAACAGTCAATATCTACACATTACATGAGTAGGCTATCGCATGTACAAGGCTGTACAACACTGGACACATGGACAAGTTGTGACCACAAAAACTTTGTGCCACGAAAACTTCTGAAACCAACTCTTCATCTTGGAACTTCTAACAGTATTTGAGCAAGAAAATGCATAAGGAGAAGTGTAATGATATCAGTACTGGCAGACTGACCCGATTTCTACATTTTATGGATGTTTATGCCCCAGAATCAGCAGATCTGTACATAAAAAATGTCCGATGTCACCATCGGCCCCCAAATTCCCAAACCATCCCTGAAAAAACGATGGCACAGAGCAGTAATACTTAATCAATTATGTATAATGTTGCTGACTTTGGCCTGCTGATGGTTAGAACCTGATTCCTTAATTCTTTAAAGACCTTTGCTGTTTGTGAATTCACATCCAAGAAAAGTCCCCTAAATGGAAACGAAACATGGATAACCAATGAGAAACTGTATATGTATTCAATGGCATGTTTTTTATAACCCGTCTCCTTAGACAAGAGATAAACCTTACAGCAGATCTTCAGAAAATGGACTCTCAGCTCAGAAGATCTGGTACTGGTTTTGAACTGGTTTTGACAGCCCCTTTACGTCTCGACTGAAGACCACACAGACTGGGAAAAAACGGGTTCCTCAGCCAAGAAAAACGAGACTGAAACTGAGATTAGCCGTAACAGCTCCGGGTGCGCTGCTTTTTCTCGGGGAGATTTTGACATCCACTGTCACTGCATGCCAACCTCTTTACTGGCTCTTATAAATGATACTCTGTTCGCTAGTGTCTGTAAAAACCTTGATATACTGGTTCTTAATTTTTTGGACCGATTTGTGCTTTCCTGGGTGTTCTCAGGCGATACTACACTATATGGACAAAAGTATTGGGGCACAGCTCTTAATGAATTCAAGTGGCCCCTCACTTCCAGTGAAGTATCTTAATGCTTCAGAATACCAAGACATTTTGCTTCCAGCTTTGTGGACACAGTTTGTGGAAGGTCCTTTTCTATTCCAGCATGAATGTGCCCCAGTGCACAAAGCAAGGTCCATAAAGGTAGCTTTTGCTCACAACTGAACATTACATTTTAGAGGCAGGCTGGTTCATAAGTAACTTAAAGTGTTTTAATCTTTTTTTTTTTTTTTTTTTTTACTTTTTTTTACTTCAGTCAGTATTTGTCAGAACTAACTACTTTTCCACAAGGATGGATTTAGGCTACTCTACACGTATGCAAACAAATAAAGACTCCTTATGCTGATGGTAGCTTTTCTTTACTCACATAGCATTTTATTTTAGACCCTGACTGGTTCTTGAGTAACTTATAGTGTTTTTAAACCTCTTTTTTTTATATATTTGTCAGAAGTAACTACTTTTACACAAGGATGGATGGAGGCTACTCTATTCACATAAGGAAACAAACAAAAAAAAGAAAAAACTTTTTGGATTTTTGCAAGTCAGTCTAATTTTTTCCCAGTCATGAACATTTAGGAACTAACTCCATATGCTGTAGGTAGCTTATAAACCTCTTTTTTCACTTTTATTATTTGTCAGAAGAAACTACTTTTACACAATGATGGATTGAGGCTATGTCACACACACACACAAGCAAACAAGAAGCAAAAAGTAAAAAAAGCAAAAAGAAGACAAAAGACAAAATTTCTGCGAGTCAGTCTACTTCTTACTCACTCATTGGTAGCTTTTCTTTACTCACAACTTGGCATTTTATTTAAGACCCTGACTGGTTCATGAGTAACTTTTGTTTTTAACCTCTTTTTTCACTTTTACACCAGGATGGATTCAGGCTACTCTACACACATGAGGAAACAAACAAAAAGGAAATAAAGACAACCCGCGCTCACCCTCTCTCCTCATGCCGACCTTGAGGCACTTCTTCAGGCGGCAGTACTGGCACTGGTTCCGGTGGTGCTGGTCGATTGGGCAGTCCCGGTTGCCTCGGCATGTGTAGCTCAAGTTGCGCCGCACGGAGCGCTTGAAGAAGCTCTTGCAGCCCTCGCAGGTGAACTGGCCGTAGTGTTTGCCACTGGATTTGTCCCCACATACCATGCAGTCCACGTTGGGGATCTTGTCCGAGGAGAGCGCGTCGTTGCCCGGCGTGGAGCCGGACGGGGTCCCGGGAGTCCCGCCGGGCTCCGGGCCGCACAGCGGGAGCTGCGAGCCAGGATCCGCCGAGATGTTCTCCTGCCACTGGTTCACTACCATTGCCATGCTATCCCCGTGCAGAGGAGAGTTTAAGCAGGGGTTTAAAGTCAAGCAATCCGATCTAAGCGTCCTGGAAGAGGGGAATAAAATAAAATAAGCAGGACTACCGACCTCCCACAGCTTCTGGTTCTCTGTCTCTGGAAGCTCTTAGGCAGCCTACTGGAGAGGTCTGCAGTGCTGTGGCTGTGGCATGGCCATGGAGCGAATGAAGAGCCCCTCTAAAGCACCTTCACATACCCTCACACACTCACACACTGACACACACCCCCCAGGACACGCGCTCACGGACCTGCAGCGCACGCTTCGAGGCTCTTGCCTTCACGAAAGCCTCATAATGGGTGGAAAAAAAAGGGCTAGTCCAAAGTTATATCGTTAAAAAACAAAAGCTTTTTCTTGTAGCGAAAGTAACTTAAAACACGTGGTGGTTCGAGAAACAAGAGCAAAACAAAAAGCTTGCTTAAACCACACGCGCAGTCCTTTCCATAAACAAGTGAAAGGACAAAATTGTTAAAGAAGCATTCACGAAATGCGAAAAATATAATTTAAAAATGATAATAAACGAGCGCTCCACGTAGCGTGAGTCTCTCTTCGGCTGTCACCCCTTCTCTCCCGGCACAATCGAATTCGCAATAGGGTGAAAGTGACACTAAATGGCTGGGGATGCCCAAGCCACGCCTTCTGCTCTCCACATAAGGACATGCGCGCCAAATAAGGACACGACGAGACCGAAGCTAGGACGCTTATTGGTCGGTGGGCGTGGACAAAGCCAACAGCAGACCAGTCAGCTGGAGAAGCTGCAGTTTTATTGTGAATAGGAGGGGGAAAAAAATCCATGTCCTATGTTGTGATACTTACATGTGTTATTAAGTATCCCACTTACAGCAACATCCATATGTCTAGTCTTAAAGTTAATTAAAGATAATGATATCTGATGTCAGAGAAATCAAAATAAAAAACAGAGATAAAAGATAACCCTTTATTAGTCCCGGGGGTGGGAAATTTGCATTGTTACAGCAGCAAAGTGGACAGAACAAAAGCAGCATAACCAATAAAAGCTATACAACACAACAGTATGATGTAAAAAACTGTACACTATACAAATATTACATAAATATAAAAGTTTGTGAATATGTATATGAGCAGTACTGGGGAGCAGTGTGTGGGTACGGTACCTTGCTCAAGGGTACCTCAGAGGTGCCACTAGCAGTCCAGGGATTCGAAGCCACGACCTTCTGATCGCAGGGGCAATGCCCTAACCACTAGGCCACCAGCTATGTATATATTTTTATATTCACACAGTATGTATATACATAGTATTGAAAAACATTTTAGTAGCACAAAGCGTCTGCTTTTGGGTTTGTCAGCTTGCTGCTTCACTTTGCGGATGCCCAAAGGACTGGCAGGCTGCTAACACCCTTTTAATGATGATGGACTTTATAAAAACATATGTCTCAAGCGAAACGAATGACCATATTGTCCTAAAAAACGAGTTACCTGTTGGAATGACCTCCCTAGAGATTAGTAGTTTGTAAAAACATTGTATTCATTTGCCAGTAAATGAGAACTGTAGCTTTAGGCTAAGCTAGCCTCTCAGGTCTAATTAGTTTGCTATCTCTGCACATTAGTCGACTTGTGTATTTAGCAGTCAGTTCAAGGGAAGTTAGTGGTGACTTTAGTCTCAATGAGACTTATTTTAGCTGATATTAGTATTAGCGTAAATAAAAAATAAGCACCAGTATTTACTTACGTTTACGTTTACGTTTACGTTTACGGCATTTAGCAGACGCTCTTATCCAGAGCGACGTACATCAGTGCTTTA
>JBBPCZ010000001.1:2780459-2803131 GCA_037974445.1 Brycinus macrolepidotus
GATACTGGTCTGTAGTTGTTGATATCAGAGGAGTCCAGCGTGGGTTTCTTCAGAATTGGTGTGACCACAGCAGACTTACTGGTGGTGGTGGCCTAGAGGGTAGGATACTTGCCTCTAGACCAAAAGGTAATGGGTTCGAATTCTACCTTCAGCATACCACCACTGAGTTCCTAAGCAAAACCCTTAACCCCAAGTTGCTCCAGGGAGACTGTCTCCTGTAGTTCGGAAATGGAAGTCACTTTGGATAAAGCATCTGCTAAATGCCGTAAATGTACTTTCACAGATCTGCCCATATTCTCCTTTTGTTGTAGTGATAAGAACCAGAAAGTGTGTAATGCCTCTAAAAGCACTGTTTTTTAAGACATTGTTTTACCATCAATTTCAGGAGGATTTAGCCCAAAATATATTTTTAAAAACAAATTCATTCTGGAGAGGTTAGAAACCTTTTGTATTTTGGATTTATGAACATTTTACCATCAAGATTACATATTAAAAACCTGACACATGTAGGTTCACTGGTGGGTTTGTAGAGTAAATAAAATGAATATATTTGTGTTGTAGGATATTCCATTTACCACCATTAAGTTTTTCTACAATGAATCCTTTCACAAACCCATTCTGAATGCCTTTGTTTACATCTTAACCACTGAATGATTGATTTAGGTAGAAATTTTCCCCTTTAACTGGTGCAAGGTTAATAACATATGTTTAAGGATTGAAATACAAAGACTTTACAAGACAGAACTGACAACTATAGCTATATAGATCATATTTTATATGACATTGTAAGTTTCACGACTCAACAGCAGTCATCTACCTATCAACCTTCTGAACTAATAATAATGTTATTTCTCTCTTAGAAACTTTCTTCAATCTCCCCCGAAGGCTGATTAAAGACCCTGAAGGCGAAAACCTGTAAACCAGGTAAAACACTGATGTCTGCCCTTCCTCTAGTCTCACTGACGTAATAAATTCTCCAAAATCTCACATTTCTACTCTGCTCATTATAATTACCACAATGCAATTTACAAACCGAAGTATGTGTAAATGACTCAAAATGAATAGGAAAAAGTGATTGAGTTACGCACATGGAACATATAATACTCACTTAGAGAGCAGGCAAAGAAAGAGCTCCACTCCACTGCTGGGCCTTGTCGAGCACAGTGCTTCTAGTGCCGGAGGCCATCTAGTTGGCCTTTAGCCTGGCTTAATTGTTGTCACATGTAACCCTACCTGTTGTCCAATTAGCCCCTTGACTTGCTATTAGATCATTCTGCAAGCTGTGGTTGGACTGACTAAGGGCATTATTTTGGCAGGGGCTAGTGATTAAATGTAATTCTATACAGTGCACCCTTTTAAGAAAGTCTTAATGAATTCTGGAGAATTTTATCATATAATATATTGGGTATTGCATACAAGAGTAAATGACAGTTAACTACATTGTATTTTTTGTGTCCAATCAATAATCAGTCACCAGTCTCGGTATGTTATGTGGTGAATCAGGAAGACGGGTGTTTTATGATAAAATTTGATGTGTGTGTGTCGCAGAGAGCAAAGATAAATGCTAAAGGAAAGAACAGTTAGTACCTGCAGGGTGATGGACGACCACAGCAACTGGCACACTGCCTCCAAGAATGGGGTCAGGCAGTGGACACGGACGCACAAAGTGGCCTAGGAAAAGCAAAGGCCACTGGTTTGCTGGATGATTTATGGGGATTTTAACACTGGGTGACCCATGAGGCACTCCTCTCCTCCGACACATAAGACGACACAGAAAATAATGGTTTAGGTAACCTGAATGTAGGTTTAAGCCACAGCTCTGGTACAAAGCTTTCTACAGTATCTATAGAGTTAATCAAATGAAGATCTTTGGTCTTAGGTGCTTTGGCTCCATTTTAGCATTCAGAATGCTTTCATTTTAATTAGCTATTCAGCAAAGTAGGCCATTGTGTGAACTACATAAGACTACATATGCAGGAATAACAAGTAATGGGTCTTTGCTGACTCGGCTATTGTTGTTGATAATGCAAGCTAATCGTTTGAGCCAGCTTCATTCTTCTTTTACCATCTGGTCAGTGCACCCCGTGCCATTTGTAGCAATGAGACACAAACATGCTTGTATTTTTTGTCATTTGAGCTTGGCTAAGTGGAAAGGCAGTTTAGAAACAAAAGCAAGTGTAAGAGGCAATAGTGACACAACATAAAACTTGTTTACAAACAGTTCAAATCAGATAATAAGTTGTTTTATTTATCATGCTGTTTACTATAATAATGTTGCGTTATTAACAGGCCTATATATTGGAAAACCAAATTTTCCTTAATTTTCTGAGGAGTTTCAAAACAGAATCTATACAGCCCACATATGGAAAACTGTTTTTACTTAAAATTTAAAACTGAATAATAAGAAGAATGTAAAGCCCAGATTTTTATATTCACTTAATATACAAAGTTCAGTCAACTCAAAATATTAAGACAACTTTAAAACTGAACTTATTAAATAAATAAACACATTTTTATAATGCATTTTTGTAAAGAACACATTTACATATACACACCTATTCAGACTATAGCAATTTAGTCACGTCCACTGAGAAGTTATAAGGAGTGCTTTTTGAAAGAGGACAGCCAATCAGAACAGACTCCATTTACATATACCAATTTTGAAGGCACAGTAACTAAAACAGTCTGTTTTGTAAGCGATAAAAATATGAAAATGGAAAAGGTCATGGATAAATTAATGACTGCTGTTTTTTTGCCACATAAAACATTGGTGGTGGATGTTTCAGACAAAATAAAATGCAAGAAACATGTAGGATGAGAACTCTTAGTCTTTTGTGCTATTACAAGCAGGTCCATTCCAATGAATATTTCCAATGAAAACACAATCAAAAACATATCCTTTATTGTTCTGGAACCAAAATGTTTAATGATGAAATTAATGTGGTTAATGGCTACTTTTTAATTGACTGTACCAACTTTCTAAATGCTTTCAGATTATCTTCTTGTCTTGTTTGATTTCATTCAGGGTCTAATTTTTTACCAGATCTTACAGCATTACTATGTTTATTTTGTGCTTCATTCTGTAGTCACAGGTTATAAGTAGACAACTCTGAATGAGCTTTTCAATACACTCTCACATGACATTGTTTGTGTCACGTGTCTTAATGGAAACCTAGCATGTCTATGCATTGTTAAACTGGGAATCTACTAACTCTACTGACTTGCATTCAGACTAATTCTGATTATAACAGCCAAATTATTATTATAGTAAGTATATAAATACTATTTTTCAGACCAATTCACACAGAATAAAATTCCATAACCTGTGTGCATGACATCCTCATCAGAACCAATCCAACTGCCATTCTAATAGCATTCTGAACTGACTATCTGATTATTAATAATATTATTATTATTATTACTATATTGTTATATAGGTCTAAATACAGCCTATATACAGGAAACCGCATTAACCCATTTTTTATTTTGTTCTAACTTTTGTTCACACGAAGCATGTACTGATGATTTTTAGCACCTCCGCTCTATAAAAACATCACATACCCTTTGTGCCTTAAAATGTATTACACAAACCATCATATCCCATGGATTATATAATTAGCAATGATACATATATTTAATAAGCAAATATGGTCTATAAAAGTTTAATCAAGATTTCATAATGTAGATTACATCTCAGAAGGGTCCTGTAAGGTCAGATGAAACTTCATAGTATGTGCTTCATACAGTAGTCAGTGTTGACAATTTTAGCATGTGCTTCTTCCTTTGTTTGACTGGGGTTGATTAAGAGGTTAAATGCTGAGAATCATGGCGTCTTTAACTGAGATTTATCTGTTCCTGTACTGACCTGCTCTGAGGTTGCTAACCTCAACTCAGTGGCTTGCAGATTTATTTGGTTATTTGTTTGTCTGTTCTGAGGGGTCCTGCGTTAGGGTTAGGGGTCTTCCTCTATATTTTTTTTTTCATTCTTGTTTATGCATCCAAGTTTCAGATTTCATGCCGGCTGTGGGTGCTGATTCAGCTAGAAAGGCCTGTAGACCCACACAGCTTGATGGGACCACTGGAACTATCTCTGAAAGGGCTGAAGGAACATCTTGAAACTGGTGAATTTGAACCAGATTTTGAAGCTGCAGTTCCCAGCTTCATTAGGTCAAAAGTAGTAAGCTTTACCACACTTTCAAGAGTTTCCCTATAGATTATCTATAGATATTGTCATCAACTGGTAAAACTAAGTTGATTACCAACAGCATTAGGGTTAGAGTTAGGTTTAAGATTAGATTTAGATTTTGGCTTGAATTGAAGGTTAGGGTTAAGTTTAAGTTTATGGTTAAAATTAACAGAATCTTTAACATTCAACTTAAAGTTTGGTTACATTTAATTGAATGTCAGTTATAGACATGGTGAACATCTACAGAACATCTGCATGAGACAATCAAAGTGTTGGCAAAAGCATAAAACTATAACATATAACTAATATAAAATGAAATATAAATAATATAATAAGTATGAATTTGTATCGTCATTCAGTTTCTTTTTTATGCACCATTTCAAACCATCATCTACGCAACTTACTATGCGCTCTTTGTAAACAAACATGCAGTCCATCAGTTTTTTTTAACATACTAATAATACTCACGATTTGCATTTGACTTAATATGACATTTTATCATGATAATGATACATATTGACCACCTCTGCATTTTTAAAAATAAATAGTCTGTGTGGGATCCCTTAGAATAACCATTTCTGATTCTCTAAAGAACCTTTCCAAGAGAACCATGTTTGTAAATGAGATTTGGGAGGGCAACGAAGCTTTTTACAGTTACACACAATGTAAAGGTTCTTGGATGAGCTCTTGAATTGGTAAGAAACTAATTTATCTGAAGATTTTTTTAGATGTTTAAAAGGTTTTTTACACTCACACATTTCATTTCATGCTTCCTTGTGGACCCATAATTGTGTGACATCAATCAAAGAACCCTTGGTGCCACCCTTTTAAAAAGTATACATTAATTTAAGAATGTTTTCTTCTTTAAAAAGTTTCCATTTTGAGATATAAGGTCTTGCATCAATGTGCAATTTTGGAGGGTATTCTTGCACTGCAAGCCATTATGAATGAAACAGAGAACTTAATTATTTGGGACATTTCTATTGGCAAATTAAACATTCAAAGGTAAGTTCCGCTGGCTTGGTGTCTCCAAAGCACTTGTAACGTGCTGGCATAAACGCACACATAGACAGCTCTGGTGTAGGTGTGGAGTCAGGCGGTTTTGAGAGCTAAACAGGGAGCTGTACAGCATGTGGCTAGCATGACCTGACATGTCTCTGAAGCTGGAGGGGGTCTTGACCTTTGCTCCCAGGCTCCAAAACTAGGAAGATGATAAAAAGGAGCTCAGGATGGGGAGGGTGGCTCCTAAACAAGAGCTTCTGTTTCGGCCAGCCCAGGAATGTTAGCTCCATAAAAAGATGCCTACAAAGACAGCTAAGCGAGAGAGACAGAGAAAAAGAGAAGAAAGAACAGACAGAGAGGGAGAGATATCCAGATGTCGTACATTGTATTTATTTTGTCCATTGAAATCATTAGGACACAAAATCTAAATTCTTCATCATCGAAATCTCTGAGCAGTGCTGTAAAGAGTGTGCATCCTCTTTCTATTTCACTTTAAAGCTTCCTTGTATCTGGTAGGTATTATATATCATAAGTATATATATATATATATATATATATATATATATCCTGAAACACTTTAGATGCTTAAGTAAACCAATTTTTCTAGGTTAAAAGTGGCTTATTATTCTGGAATGACCCTTCACTTTCAATAAGATCCATACGTCACACAAGTGAAGTGAACCAGAAATATTTCTGTTGTTCAAAATAGTACAAAAAAAGAACAATATATAGATAAATATATGTCAGTATCATTTTCACACTCCATAACAGTGCTAAATGTTGCTTCTCGTCCAGATTTCTCATGGTATTCGTGTCACATGTGCCCTCAGTACATTGGTACTGACATCTATCACTTTAACTGGGACTAAAACTTCGGTCAAAACAAGCTCATCAACTTTCTGTCTCAACCCAGCCTGAACTACACCATCAAGGTTTGTACCCAAAATAAAGCTTGCCAAAGCCTGGACGTCAAGTCCGAAACTGAACTGACCTCAAAAAAAAAATAAGGCCTGAAACTAACACAAGACCATCGCCAACAAAGCGCTGAGTACAACCTGACCACCAAGCAACATTAATAGCCATTATTATCTCATTAACTAATAAAACAAACAAAGATATAATGTGACAAAATAATCAGTCATAAAAAGTGATATTCACTTTAACACATTTATTTATGAAGTTGTACTTTCGTGCAGCACAGATATTTAGTCTGTATATGCTGTCCATACTGCGCTGTTCTCCTCGTGTGGTACTGATATAGCAAGTTGTTAGTCTTCACCTGTAATTTGAACCAGACACAAGCCTCACACATCTTTAGAAAATGACGTCAGAACACAACTGTACTCAGTGTGAGCAGTCCTGTCCCGCCGGTTCAGAGCAGTATTTATTTCAGACACTGCTGGAATCTGGTAGATGTAACAAGTCTTTTATGCTACTAGTTTAAACTAGTCCTCTGTTTGTTGCTTAGACCTGACCCCAAGACCACGGTATTCTTATGTCCACTGCCTCGATAACAAACTCCAATAGTCAGAATGCAGTTGACTACACAGTGGGATGTGATCAAGGGACCACTTTCATTGAAACATGACAAACATTCCTGATTTGTTGCTTAGACCTGACCCCAAGACCACTGTATTCTTATGTCCAATGCCTTGAAAACAAAGTCCAGTAGTCAGAATGCAGTTGACTACACAGTGGGATGTGATCAAGGGACCACTTTCATTGAAACACCACAAACATTCCTGATTCACATTAGCATGTTTTGTACTGTTTGTATGTTGCACTATATGCACTTATTTGTGGCACAGCTCATACCTTAAGAAGAATTTCATCCAATATAACATTAATGGCAATCATATCAACCATTTGAAACTCCCAGCTGCCCTTTACTTTGTTTGAACATTTCATGACAAATTGACCAATAGAAATGGTCCAGAGTAATGGTCCATGTACATTAAAGTGAAGATATTTGTTTTCTCCCATAAAGTTGCCTTTTCAAAGATATTTTCAACGTTTTGTTACGACAGCAAGGATTTCCTCAATCACTTTTGGTACGATTCCACCCTAACTTATACACAAATGCAGCTTCAGAAACCGCACGCAGGCCACAAGAAGGAAAACACAAAATTATAAATCATCAGACAAAGAGACTGTGACCAATGAGCTTAACAAGGCAGAATACTGGGCTGTAACAGATTTGCTTTGTCCCTCCCTCACCACCCCCCCAACGCTTCCATCACGATAATGCAATGTTTATGGGCATTTTTACCGAACGACTTAAGTCATGCGATCGGCCCGTAAATTTCTCCAACAGGTCGGCCCGAGGGGGAAGCCTTGTGACTGCACGTTACAGCAGCAGTAGAATAGGCATGACACCAAGGGTCATGTCTGCTGATAACCTTGTGTTTTCTCGCTGGTTTTCCCTACAGTGGCAACGACCCGTGGAAGCGCCCCTGTCGCCCACGCAGCAAGGGTTGGAGCGGTGCTAACACGTAGAAGCGATACATCTTATGGAGTGAGGCTTTGTCTGTGTCATCTCCTTGTCCAGCAACAGATAACAAGTCCTGCAAGAGGAAATGAAGGAGAACACAAATACAACTTTGAGGAATGATTTTTTTGGAAGAGACCAATGATTCAGCTACAGTTTTTGTCTGGGTCAAGCTGAACGTATCCAGGTGTTATAAGCGCTGTGATTGAAGACTACAAAGGCTTTATCGCAAGATAATTATTTTTCCTCTCAGATGGTGCTACTATAATTAAATTGTTATAAAATGACCTAAAAACATCACACCCAAGACAGCTTATGAGACCCCACATTTCTGTTCTTACTTCAGCCAAACTGAACATAACTTGCCTTGGGAGGGAGAGACTAAATTCCCTGCAGTTAAAATCTCAGATGGTGGTCTTTAGCGCATTCTCTCTCTGCTCTTCCTTCTCCCTCTCA
Organism: Brycinus macrolepidotus; assembly: GCA_037974445.1. Taxonomy (NCBI): domain Eukaryota; kingdom Metazoa; phylum Chordata; class Actinopteri; order Characiformes; family Alestidae; genus Brycinus; species Brycinus macrolepidotus. The sequence goes on from JBBPCZ010000001.1 coordinate 2,788,592, forward strand.
ATCCCAATAAAAATCTTCTGACCACCAGTTGACCTTTTGCCGTTCTCCCCCTTTCCAATGCTCCTTGCTCTCTTTCTGTCTCTCTCTCTCTCCTACTGCAGCTCACTGGAGGCCGGTGGGGGCCAGCAGCTGTGGGGGCAGGGGTGGGGTGGGGGTGGGGGTGGGGGGGTCAAAAGGGTCATGGTACTGGTAAAGTCATCATTGAGGTTCCAATGTGGGGCATCATTTCCCCCCTTCAAAGGCAGCCCCTGACGTCCATGGGGGCCGCCCCCCTGGTCCCGCTGTTCCCGAGCGTTCGGGGGTCGTGACAGACGAGGGTTAATAAAGTGATACCAGGTGTTGACCAGAGAAAATCCACGAAACCGGGGCCTCTTTCCCACTAAGTAGCCCCTGTCCAGCCCGATGAGCAATGGCAGCCCAGCAGATACGGCCTGCAGCCACTTATGAAAACAACCACACTTGAGTACTGCTCTGTCGATTTAGAACCCGCTATGCAAATAACTGAAAGCAGTTGTGAAGCAGCTTTAGAGTCATGTTACTCCACCAAATGACCATCAAAGCGGGACAGCCCTCTGATACAAAGGATGGGTTAACAAAACCAACAAAGCGTTGGATTAAAGAGCACAAGATTTTGGGCAAATATTGCAGGAGTCTTCCAAAGTCCCATCCCAGCTGAAAGGGAAACAAACATGGGTGATGAGAAGGACAAGCCTGGGGGGCTATGGGCCCTAAACAACAGCAAAAAGAAAACAAAACACTGACCCCTTAAATGGCTGTGAAGATCAAGCCTGTTGAATAGGAATCAGTGCAGCGAAAGCAAATTTGCACTGACGAGAGAAGGGCGAAACAGAGGGACGCAGTCAGAGGACGAGCTGCTACCGGCCCAGTGTTAACCGGGGTAACCACTTTGAAAGCTCCACCATGTGTGGATCTCCCCAGGCCTCCACCCCAAAAAGCACCACGAAAAATACAGAGATGGGGATCCCAATTAATGCTAATTAACATCAATGACAAGCCAGGGGCCATTAGTCCAGCTAATCCGAGGTTTACATTTTCCCCCTGGAACCCTGCTGGCCAATTCTCACCCCAATCACCAAAAGAACACGTTGTTAAAAAGAACAGCATTAAAGCCTTACACTTTCTCAATGTGCCCCATTAGCTAGAGAGCTGCACCCGAACATGGTTGCGTTCAAAGCTTGCAGCGTTTTTGGTGGTGGGCCAAAGCACTGGGACCCCAATCTGATCTGTTTGGGTCCTTAACGACCCATAGCCATGTAAAGAGCAGATGGCCAATGAAAGTGGATAAAAATATGATACTGTAAAATGGCTTGTTATACACTGCACTCTGGCAGTATGTATCTGTGTGTGGGGGGTGTGATTGTGCCTTCAGTGGTAGTTGGGTGTTGGGTCTGAATGCGGAGGAAAAGGGAAGGATTTGTAGCTGATTTGTGGGAGAATGACCTTTGTGTGGTCAGTATGCAATAATGCCCCTTTCCCCAACTGAGTTGCACAATGTCTGTTTTTGTGGAAAATTTGACTCAGAGCAAAGAAGCTAATATAGGAGTTAAGTGGAATAAAAGTTGACGGAATGGTGGTTAAGCAAAGTGCTTTTGTACCACAAACCAAAAAAGATGATTTTATTTTGTGGTTATATAATAATGTTCTTGTAAATGGAGATGCTACATGGAGAACTTGTCCCTGTAAGGGAGTCTTTTGTGCTAGCACAAAAATAATGGTTATTACATAGACACTCATTTAAAGTTTCAGGTGAGATCAGGGGTGGGTTTGGGGATTGTAGCTTTTCATAAAGCTTGCAAAATGTAAACTGTTACTAATTGTAATTTTTATGAATGCCTCACAGAACGAACGTTCCGCATAACGAACGACGCCACGGCCGCGTGCGTGACTCGCAGAACGATCGCGTTTCACACAACGAACCGCACGTGGCACGTGAAAATCGAGTTTTACATAAAAAAATGGCTGAATCCGGCCAGATGTGTCTCAGATGAAGACAAAGCATCATGTTGGGTTATTTCTCCCCATTAGTGTCATTTTTTTCACTGTTTTGATGTGTTTTTGGTGTCTGTGTGTTTACTGGTGGTTAAAATTGAACGTATTCTCGTTGCAGGACAACTTTTTCGCGAGTGTTTCTGTGAAGTGTGAACTCCAAGAAAAAAATCTAACATCATTCCCTGCTTTGTTGAATGTTTTTGTTGAATGTTTTACCACCCCCCACGAACTCCCCGCGTAATGAACGCGCCTGGAACGGATTGAGTTCGTTATGCGGGGTACCACTGTATTTAGTTCTATCAGTACTATTAACCTATACAGAAATGAAGAAAATCTATATTTAAGGAAGAGAAACAGCTGTTTAATCTAACTTATGGGATACACCACTAATTTTGGAATGACAGTTTTAATTAATATAAAACCATTATTTTGCAGATACGGTTCTGTGTGTGTGTGTGCGTGTGTGTGTGTGGTGTGTGTGGTGTGTGTGTATAACTTTTTGGGTGTTTTTGTTTGTTTTACATTTGTTCATTCAGTTCATTCAAATAAATAAACAAATAAATAAATCAGACAAATATATATATATATATATATAGAGAGAGAGAGAGAGAGAGAGAGATAGAGAGAGAGACAGAGACAGAGAGAGAGAGAGAGAGAGAGAAAGAGAGAGAGCACCTTTCATTCACTGGGGTCATTCAAAGTGGTTTAAAACATAAAGATCATATAGATTTAAAGAGAAGAAATGAAAAATTAAACAAAAATGAAAAGTAACAGTGTTTAATACTGAGCTGAAAGCTCACTCATATAGGAATGTTTTCAGTCTGGATTGTCTGTGTATTGAATAACAAGTTTTAACGTGACAAGACATTCCAAACTTTTGAACAGTAAAATATATGAGACTTGGAGCCCATGTCCATTAAAGGAAAATTCCATTCCATTTCTCCATAATTCAGATTTTCTTTACAGCAGTGGTGAATGGAACCAGGGTTCGCCACATCTACAACACAAATATAGTCATTTTATTTATCAGCCAAAACCACCATTGAACTTACACATGTCTTACAAATAACTTTCTGTGAGGGAGCTTTAAAAGGCATTCAGATGTCTGATTCCATTCATCACCACTGTGAACAGTTCTGACTCACAGCAAACCACCACGAATGACTTTGTTATCTTATTTTATTTTAATTTTGCAGAAATTTGAAAAATGAATGTAATCAGCTAGGTTGTTCGTCTTAAGGAAACTGGGTCTAAAGATCTGAATTTTGTGGGAAACAACAGAATATAGTTAAACTCATAATGCAGAAAATGGAGAAAGGTTCTTTTTAAAAGGCCTTCCATAAACCTCATCTATTTTTGAGAAATTTTTGTTCTCCTTCTAAGATGCCAAAACAAGCCAGGGAATTCAACAACCAGCTTCTAACATACATGTGACATGGTTAATCCAAAAAAAAACTTCTAAACCTTCACTATAACCTCCAAATTTTATTTTCAGGCCCTGAAATGCAAATCCGTGGGCCACACGGTTGTGGGGGCTGCTGAAATAAATGTGGCCTGAGAAAACATGCTCGACTCCGAGCAAAACCTCAGAAGCCTCCAGAGCAAAACGGCGACTAGGAGATGCCTTAAACAAAAAAGATGTTGGGACAAGCTCACATATACACAGGCACCTTTCCCTTTAGGGCAGATCCCTCCCCTCCCCCAGCCCCGAAACCCGATCTGTCGGCATGCGGCTCGGAATTCTTCAATCGCCCTGACATTTGACCTCTGGCCTTTTTGGCAGCACAGAGAAGAGAAGATGAAGTGTCCAAGCCTCTCTTTCTCTAACACAAAAAATCTCCTGTTCTTGCAAACTCTCCCTCCCACACACACACAGAGACACACACACACTCACACACACACACACACACACAAAAAGCCCTCTCTGGACTGACTTCTATGCATGTATACCCCGGTTCCTGTGAGACGCTAACGTAATTACTCATAATATCTGGGTAATAGTGTGTGACATCAAGGGGACACTTTAAAAGCATTGTCCTCCTCTTCTCCTATTCAGCTCCCCACAGCCCATTGCGACTTAAAAGCCTCCTAAAAAACGCTTTATGAAGCATTCAGCTATTACTGGCACATGTGGCCACTCTGTCATTTTTGTCTTCGATCGAGCGATTACAATGTCATCTGTGTTCCAGCAGCCTGAAAGGGCCTGTTGTACAGGCTGGGAGCCGTTCCTGCTTAACCACAGTGCGTTGCGTTTTTAATTCCATCAATGCGCTTCACAACACCCTAACTGTTGAGGAAGTATCAAGCCACTTGATATATTGCGTCACTGCATCACGGTGGCCTTTTCTTTCTTTTTTTTGCCTTTTGGTGGCTTTGAATTGTGGCAATTGAAATTGTTTTCCAGTACCTTCCAAGGACGGGTCACGGCACCAACGGGTGGCATTATCTTTCACGTTTCAGCCCGAAGTCACTGGTGATATCTTTTGGGATTGTTTCAGACCAAGCGTTTATTTGAAGTATGGGGCCAGTCAGGTTCCAATAAAGCTGGAAAACCTCCAGGGACCACCATGTGGTTTGACTTATGCTGTTATTTAGGGGTGTCCCTTCAAGCCAGGTACCCCAGTGCAGTGAATCCTTAACTGTGGCAAATCAATGAAGGAAAAGCCTCCTGATCCTCTTTCCTAAAACCCTGACCATATCGGATTGAATGGAACCAATTTCTACGCCTGCGCTCGTGGAGCTGCAGCTTGAATGGAGTCTCTGAATGAAGAACCACGGCATGCATTCACCCTGGCTGCCCTGGGGGCGCGTAGAGAAATAAATTGGTTGTTATGGTCATTCCCTGAAAACATGAAGCGAGTTTCCACTTGAGCATCCATACGTCTTTTTCTTTGCTACCTGTGGCAGAGTCATCGTGAAATGAATGCGGTATACCGGAGGGTGGGATCCTATTGCGTGACCCCCACCTTCCCCTGTTACAATAGGAACATCAGGTTCTGGACTAACACAGTCCCTGGGGATTCCTGGGAAAGATCTGGGTAAAGGCCCAGCCTCCGCATCTGTCCCTCTGCCTGCAGGGAAAGCACAGTGGCATTCCTTCACTAGACGTCCCAACCTGGAGAGGGAGAAGGGAGAAGGCCAGCTTTATGAAGCCATCCGTCACAGCATCAGTGGTGTGGTGGCCCGAAACAGCCACCCCAGGAGCTGCTGAATGGGAGTGGGCGGAGTAGTGGGTTGCGTTAGCTAGCCCTGCCGCTAGCGCTGTGATCTTTCACTCTAGCTTGTGTGAGGAGGCAGCAGGGAAAGTGATTAGACTCCCCCCCTCCTGCCCTCCTCTCACAGCTGGTGTAGAACATAGCTCTTTAAAGACTTTACTATTTGCACTTCCCTTAAATGCAGAACAGAAAACTACTTCAGCCTATCGGATTCAGCTCATCCAATACACATCTTCGGGTGGTCAATATACACCCTTATCGAATGGTTCTTCAGGGGTCTTTTAGTTAGGGCAATGGTTCTACATACAGTCGTTGTAGATACCCTGGTCAGAGGTAATGTTTTGCTGATGTGTAGAAATAAGTGGAAATAAGTTCCACAGTCTTCTACATTACATAACAAAAATATGGCCTGTGTGAAAGTTATGATATGAATTTGTATACATATATGACTGAGGCAGCGAGCATATAAAGATGACCAATTCACTTTAGTATAGAGCTAACAATGATGAGTGCGAAAACCACAGTTTGCAATAAACCTCAGGGCCCCAAGATACACACAATCCAACATACAAAGACAATGAGCAGATGCATTCATATATAGTATATCTCCATAATCAATAACAGGTAAAAAGGTTAATTGCACCAGTTCCTGTTTTGTATAAACAGAAAAGCAAGGCTTATTTCTACAATAAAATCCTAATAAGAGCTCCAATTTTTCACTACATACTGAATGTGCTCCTTACAAGACAAACGGTCATCAATTAAAAATCCTAGATATTTAAAAGTAGATTTGTAGAACTCTTTCTGTCTTTGTTGACCACTTTCTGTCAAAATTTTCTCAGACAGTGCTGATCTAACTGTTTTTGAAGTAGTGAAAAACTTGAGTTTTGCTTTCTCTACATTTAAAACAGGTTGTACATGACAAAGCTGTTCCTGTACTCTGTCAAACGCATATTGAAGATAATTAAAAGCTTTTGCAGGCGTAGGTGCAGAGCAATAAATCACAGTGTCATCTGCATAGAAATGAAAATCTGAATTCGGAATATCATGCCCCAGGTTATTTATATATATAGTAAACAATAATGGACCAATAATTGAACCTTGTGGAACCCCCTTATGAACTTGCAATAAATCAGAAGTAAAGCCATCTGTCTGAACCGCCTGGGTTCTATCTGTGAGATAATTTGCAAACCACCCAACAGCTTGTTTAGAAAATCCAATACCTATAAGACAATCAATTAAAATCTGGTGACCAACAGTGTCAAAGTCTTTAGAAAAGTCCAGAAACAAAGAAACACAACACTGCTTGTCATCAAGAGCTTTTGTTATGTCATTTATGACCTTCAACGCAGCAGTAGTAGTGCTATGACTTTTTCGTAAACCTGACAGATATGGTGAAAGAATAGAGTTGGTTTCTATATATTCTTTAACTTGTCCATTGACCAAAAATTCAAGCACTTTAGCCACAACAGAAAGTTTAGAGATAGGTCTATAATTATTAACATAGTTGGATTACCCCCTTTCAGAATGGGGATAACAAAGACTGATTTCCAGTCCTTAGGAATTTCATTTGATGACAGTGTTAAATTAAAAATGTGGCACAGTGGTCCAGCTATAATTTCAGATACCAGTTTTAGAAAGCCAGACTCCAAGTTACCTGGTCCAACTGCTTTTCTAGGGTTTAGTTCTTTTAGGCCCTTTTTACATTCTGTTGTGATAAAAGAACTAAAATTAAAAACCTGCATATTACCATTAATCCGATCAGTAAATGTGGATACTCTAGTTGAGTTTTCAGGTTGAAACAAGAAACCAGAAGAAATAAAATATCTATTAAAAGAATTTAACATTGCTGTCCTGTCTGTTACCCTGAGACCATCAACAAGTATACTAGTTGGAAGACTAGTCAAATTACTGCTTGCAGACAACGATTTGATAATCTTCCAAAATTTCTTTGGGTTATTGAGACTTTTCAAAGCCCTGGACAAATGAAAATCAGCTTTAGCTTTTCGCAGGTGACGTGTAAATGTATTTCTCAATTGTCTAAAATTAAGCCAATCACACTCTAATCTAGTCTTCCGCACCCTGGCCCAAGCAGCATTATGCTCACCCAGTAGCTCTGCCATATCAGTTGTAAACCAAGGATTATCATGCAATTACTTGATAATTTACTAAACAAATAAAGTTTTTATAAAAATAATTCCAAGCCAGCTCAACATTGTCAAAGAGGGCAATTCTATCCCAATTAAAATGATATAAATCATGCCAAAAAGCTTGCTAATTAAACAGCTTCATATTGCGTTTTTCCACAAAACGAGGAAAAACGCAATAGGGATCCTTGTGTCTCGCACTACTACTATAACACAATGATCACTCACATAATTAGGGAAAACACCTGAAGGCATATTTGTTAAAATCAAATCAATAAGTGTGGATTTTTGTAAACATTTGATATTTGGACTTGTGGGTGAATTTATCAATCGAATAAGATTTAGAGAGTCACACTGTGCTTTCAGTGGATCAGATACTGTAGTAAGCCAGTCCCAATTCAAATCACCAATCACAATTAATTCATTGTATTTCAATTGGGATAAAAGATTTACAAGCGTGGACAATGATTTACTAAGGGCAGATGGGGGGTCTGTCACAAATCCAGTCACCGCCTCAGTCACGCCTCCCACTACGCGGTTGCGGTCTCTGGAATTCTAAGTCACTCCCCACACACACGCACCTGAACCAATTTTCAGGGTCGCTATTGATACCTGGACGATGCACACTGTCCTCGTTCGTTCATGGACCTATCTCTCGCATTTTGGATTACTTATTGCTTTGCCTCGCTTGTGGATTACCTGATTTCGACCTTGCTTTGTTCTCGACCTCTCTTTGGATTATTCCTTGGTCTTCACTTTGTTTTCTGTTATGAACTTTGGCTGTTTCCTGAACTATGAACTTTGCATGCCGCTATTTTGTGTATTTCGGCCCCCATTTTGTCTGCTCTTCTTCTTGTGTACTGTTTCTGCTCGACTATTCCTTGTCTCCATGGATTGGACTCTGCTTATTATTATTGTTATTGTTGCTCCCCTTGATTCCTTTTGGTGCCCTTCATGTTTAATAAAGTCTCACTTTACTTCTTCTATCACAGCCTGCGACTGTGTACATACACAGCACCCTGTCAGGGCCTATAACATCCCACTAATATAACTGGATGATTTCAAGATAATTTTATTTCACGAACAAACAATTCAGATTCTTTACTGACTGATTTAGTGAGCACCAATTTAACACCGAATGTCTGCTTTATATATATAGCCACTCCCCCACCTTTTCTTTGTCGAACAGTAAGATAAACATTATAGCCACTAATATTAATATCCTTATCGAGCACAGATTTTTTAAGCCAAGTTTCAGATAACACAACATTATCAGCATTTGTTGAATTTATCCAAACTTAATCAAATCCAATTTAGAAAGTTAACTCCTAACACGGATGTGAATGATCCCAAGACTGGATCGGGAGTTAAAATCTGCAGGTGTTAAACATTGTGTAGGAGTGTCAGGTCCTGGATTAGTCTCAACATTTCCCAACAATAATAGCAGTAATACGACTAAATATTTGTGCTTCATATACAGCCTTTTAAGTCAGTCATCACACTGGCAGAGAATACCCTCATAAAAGGGGACGTTTCAACTCTCAAAATGAGTAAACAGTAAGAATGAAGAGACTCCTCAGTCTTTGATATGTTCAAAGTCGCTATAACCGTTAACTGAGATGGATATGATAGGGTCAGTTTACAGCAAACACTGTAGGAAAAAGTTAAATTAACAAAGCTATCATACTGGGTATCCTCAGATGGTATAACTAGAGGAGAAGGGTTACCAGGCACATTAGGGCTCCTAACCATGCTCCACAAAGATACAAAACACAATACAATGATTAGTGACATAGTAAATAAAGATATTCGCTTAACCACATGTGATGAAACTAGCAAACAAGGCCTAGAGGTGGAGGCTAGCAGACAAGGCCAAGTGCTGGAAAGTAGCAGGCCCAGCTAAAGGCTAGAAGTTAGCAAAATACTGGTACTGAAGGTTAGCAGACAGTGCCTGAAGTTGAAGGGTAGGAGCCAAGGCCAGGTACAGGTACAGGGGGACCAGATGCTGAAGATTAGCTGGTAGGGCCAGTAGCTGGGGGCAAGCCCACTTAATCCAGCTCTTCCTTAAACGGGGCAGACCTGTGGATGTGGTTTAGGGCAAAACTACAGTTAGCCATTTCAGACAACACAAGGACTCAAGGGGACTGATCTCGGATCAAATTCCTCTGTATTTATGATGATCATTTCCACAAAAATTGATTTAGGCTCAGTTATCCTACTCCTGAGGTTGTTTAAAAAAGCTGCCCAGACCGTTTGGGCACACAAGTGAAGTTTAGTTCAATTTTATAGCTCACAGTTAGTCCTGAGGGATTTTTGGGTGACTTTTGACTTCATTGCTTGTTATCAACAATAGCCTCGTAGCTCCAGTTCTAAGTAAAGAGGCAAAATATGTCTTGACTCAACAACTTCATCTTTAAGTGGGAAATTGTGTAAATTAGTGTTAACTAATTATCAGAAATGTCATATTTAAGTTTGTTCCATGAATAGAATGTGTTTACTTTTTTATCTAGAAAATCAGCAAAATGGCACTTGGCTGGGGGTTTTCAAACCTTTGCATATGACTGCATAACCTTGACCACTCAAAACATTTGAATGTTCTTTTTTCTGGTTGAGTGATTCTTTTCAATGACTGAGAACCTGTCATAAAAAATTATTTAAATAACCTTATTAAAATGGTTCTGTATTGCAACAACCATTACAAGTCAACAACTTTTTTAAAAATTATTATTATAGAACTATATATGGGGAACTATATACTAAGGGGAAGCTGGTGGCCTAGTTGTTAGGGAGTGACCCCTGCAATCACAAGGTCATGGGTTCGGATCCCAGGACTGCTAGTGACACCTCTAAGGTACCCTTGTGCGAGGTACCGTCCCCACACACTGCTCCCCGGGCGCTGTGTTCCTGACTGCCCACTGCTTCACTTGGTGAATGAGTTAAAGGCAGAGAACAAATTTCGTGCGGTTCAGACTGTGTGCTGTTGTGTGTTCACGTATGACAAATGGACACTTTACACTAAGAGTATAGAAAGCATAGTTTCCACAACATTGTTGTTTTTGTGTGACTACAGAAAATGTTACCCCTTTAAGGTCTAGAGTCATTACTTTCCATTTAAATTTAATTATGTAACTAAGTATTTAAATAGTTATGTAATGAATTAGAACATTTTACTTTCTCTGTTGACTGGTTTGGGTCTGCATCTTTGACTCTTATGGACATAACAGTAACTCTTTGTCAAGCATATCAAGTAATTATATAAAATAAATATAAAATATCTCCTCTTACATTTACAAACCAGTAGGGTAACAGTAAGGAGGTTACAATCTTGGTCTGCATGTTTCTATTAGATGACAGTGCATGTGAAATAAATCAGATTATTTCACTTACTTCTAATGGTTAAAGAACTGCATTTTTCAAGCCAAGTAAGAGTGCATGTGAATTAAATGTCTAACATAAAGAGATGAAAGGTTTTGCAATTTTTAAGGAATTTCTTATCAGGAAGTTATATTACAAGTAGAGTTGTTTTTTCCCAAAGTCCTGGGATTTTGTCCCTCCTCATATTCATTAATCAAGTTTGCAGAGGCCTAACACTTACCTAGTCCTGTATTTGTCATCTAGTTACTCATCAACTGAAGTTTGCCGTTAACGATAAGTGCTGAAGACGCACAAGGCTCAGCTTTGCCTTTATTCATAGCGAAACTTAAAAGGGGGGGTTGATTACCAAGGCTCCTCCTTCACATGAGAACACTGGTGCTGGGTTGACTCAGCTTGGACTTTTATTGTGCTCCTAAAGTCATCAGTGCTCTGGCACTCAGCAAAAGACTTCTAATGGAGTCACTAATTGGCCAGATAGGTTTATGGGGTATTCAGGTAGGGCTGGAGAGTGTTAAGTTGTCACAAACCCCTGCGAGATAGTGAGAGACAGATTAGGAGACCTCATCTTGACCTCAGCATCTCCTTTTGATGCACTGAAATGTTACACTCAAGTTGAGCGTGTTAATGTAATACAGAGGAACTTCAAAGAGTAGAAACATTAAATAGCATTACATCTCATTGAAGCTGACTTCCCAGTATACAGTAGCGATGTTCAAAGTTGCAGTGTTTAGGAGGCAACAAATGTAAAACAAAGCATGCATAAAAATCATTGACTTGGCATTTAAACTGACTAATTCCTCAAGTGTCTTTTCTGATTTCTTCAAAAAAGGTACTTGGGATGCTACTATACTAACTTAAAGGGCCCATATCATGGAAAACCAAAATCTCCTCAATACAGTACATTAACTTCCCAATCCATACAGTCCATATATGGATAATTAGCTGCAAAACAGCCTTTTTGAATTCAGTGTTATTGTGATCTCACAAAAACCAAAACATTTACATATATCCACAGCCTACCACAGTTTAGCTCCACCCGTTCACACTGAAGGTATAAGGAGTGTTAATGCTTTCTGAATTAGGCAACAATACAGAACAGAGCTCAATAGTGCTCATCAGCCTTAAAACCACAATATCAAAAACATCCTGTTTATTTCTAAAAGACAAAGAGTGGTTGGAATTTTGACAAGTAAACATAAATGACTGTTTAGGGACAAAACATCACACAAATGTTAGAAGTGAAGTTCAGGGAGGAAAATAAAATACAATAAAAATGCAAAAATGTGGCACTTTAATGCAAAACACTACATGCAGAATATGCCACATTTGGTCCCATCAATCCTTTTTTCAAATTTTGGTATCTATAACATGTCTTTTCTTAAATTGTAATCATAAAAATGTAAAATGTAACTCATCAGAAATTGATTAAAACCAGCTTATTTAGTCATTTTGGGACCAACTGAGTCCAACAAACGGTATTTTCCAAAAGTTTGAAACTTGAATGAAGGCTTAGCTCCACCTTGGCAGAACCACATCATGTCGTATATCACTGAAAAGATTTTTTCCTTTAATTTAATGGGCTTATCGTAATATGTCTATTTACTTTGTACTAAGGACAACATTCACACAAACAGTGCATGTTATCTGAGATCTCATTGGATAATGCAGCTCTGAGGCCTACTCTTAAAACAGTTTTTCTTAAAACCAGCTTTTTTCTACTTTCAGGACCAAAAATCTGAGCTTTTAAAACATCTCCATTCATGACACTTTACATGTTCATTACTAATCGTATTTGGATTTTTAACATGTTCCAGTAACATTTGGATGGTCCTGGAACCAGGGCCGAGCTGTCAATATTCGGATGATGGACTCCCTTGGGGGCGTGACCGAGACGGACCAGACGTGACAGTACCCACCCCCTCCCCCCCCCAGAACCGGCTTCCAGGGGAGGGTGAGGGGACATCCCGACCTCACCCGAAGCCGCTGGAGGGCGTCCCCGCCGACCCAACCGACCCCACTACCTTGGGATCCCCGAGGAGGACGGCCCCGAGGACGAGGAGCCGGCCTCTCCGGCCGATGACGATGGAACTCCTCTACAAGCTCCTGACTCAAGATGTCCTCGGCCGGGACCCAGCTCCTTTCCTCAGGCCCGTACCCCTCCCAATCCACCAGATACTGGAGGCCCCTCCTGACCCGGTAGGCGGGAGCCCCCTCGATCTCAATGGCTGCGGGGAGCATCGGTTCGACTTCCCCTTCATCCAAAGGGCCCATCACTGCTGCTCTAAATTGAGAGACATGAAATACAGAATGGATACGCATATGGGCAGGTAAACGAAGCTTAAACGTTACTGTTGCGTGATTACAAAAGGACCTATGAATTTTGGGGAAAGCTTACGTGAGGGTAGATTCAACTTCAAGTCCCGAGTGGAGCTTCCCTTCTGCGCCGAAGCATACTTTTTGAATCTACTCACTGCTCTACTGGTGGATATGTACCCTTTAGACACCAGTGGGTGCATGTGTTTCTCGGTAGGCAGCTGACGAGAGATCTCAGACTCGGCACAGACCAAACGAGACTTTATAGTCTTTTCTACATCTGACTGCGGGGTCGACCACCCGTACTTACAACGGGGTACCTCTGCGGTACGGTGGACCTCTGGATGTCTTTAACCACGGCATTTCTTAGGGTTTTGGGTACATATTTCTTGTCCTCTGGACAAGCCTCAAATATGGGATTTAGTGCATTTAGTCTCTCTCTCTCTGCATCTATGTCCCACTGATTAGGGGAGAGAATGAGGTTTGAAGGCACTATGGTTCCTATAGCTTGATGCTCATTAGGAGCCGAATAACCCCTTGACACGTCACTATAGTGCTGTGGGATGTCCATCGGGTGTGTAGCTAGCGGGCTTTCAATCGTAGTCGTTCTGAACATAATACTAGTACAAGGATTTTTACAATTCCTTGACCATGACTTCACTTTAGCCTGACTCCAGTCTATAACGGGATTATGCAGCCGCAGCCACTACCAGGGGCTACTACCAGGGCCTGCGGGTGCTCTAAAACCAAAAATTGCAAGCTTTCAGCATGAGCGGGTTCAACATGAATCTCTATGGGTTTAGTAACCCATTTCACCGAGTGACTTGCCAATAACCGCCCATCTAAGGCCCTGATGGGAACTAGGTCTGGTAGTTTTTCCACTGGGGGCATGTAAGTTGTTATTATGGCCCTGGACACAAAGTTGCCAGCCGCTCCAGAGTCTAAAAGGGCAGAAACAGAAATAGACAAGTTAGGAGTACGACACATGACTTGTAATGAACATGAATTTAAAGGATCAGAGGACAATGAAAGAGTCAATGGTTTTGGAGCCATCTTGGTCTGGAGCAGAGGACAGGAAGCCACAAAGTGTCCTTTTCCTCCACAATAAAAGCATAGCTGCCCTTGAAAGCATTTCCTCTGCTCTAGCAGTGTAAGTTTGGTGTTGCTTATATCCATGGGCTCTGGCGGGGTGTCCAGTTGCATCGAGGGGGGACTTTGGACCACGTTTTCGTTGACTTCGTTGAGTTTAAATGACCGCAGAGGAATTTTAGCTCTGCGATGTTGATCCAAACGGATAGCTAAGGCGATGATTTGGTCGAGGTTCATCCCCTCATCTCGACATGCTATTTCTTGCTGGAGCTCAGTATAAGAGATAAGAAAGAACTTTATTTATCCCGAGGGACATTCTTTTGTCATATACATGCTCAGTGCAACAAGAGGAATAAAGGTAAGGTAAAGAGTTTAAAAGGAACAGAAGTAA
>JBBPCZ010000001.1:2839817-2859877 GCA_037974445.1 Brycinus macrolepidotus
TCAGGGTTTGGGCTAGGCCCCTTACTTCCAGTGAAGGGCAATCTTAATGCTTCAGCATACCAAGACATTTTGGACAATGACAGGCTTCCAACTGGACACAGTTTGGGGAAGGCCCTTTTTTATTCCAGCATAACTGTGCCCCAAGGTCCATAAAGACATGGTTGGATGGGTTCGGTGTGGAAGAACTTGACTGGCCCACAGAGCCCTGACCTCAACCCCATCCAACACGTTTGGAATGAACTGGAACAGAGATTGAAAGCCAGGCCTTTCGTCCAATATCAGTGCCCAAGCGCATCCCCTGTCCGGTATTGATGGCCGCTGCCTTGGGGCCGGGGTGGTCACTCAGGAAACTCAACCCCTCACCCTGCGGATACGCCAGCACAGCAAGCAGGTAACACTGCTGCTGATCACTGCCCCTGACCTTCCCTTGATTCTCGGGTTCCCTTGGCTGCAACACCACAATCTGCGCATCGATTGGTGGACCCGGTCGGCGGTGGCCTGGGGGCCCCACTGTCAGTAGTCATGCCTGGGAGTGTCTACCCTCCCAACTTATGCCTCTTCTCCAGAGCCCGTCATCTTTCTGGCTCAAATCTTGGTCCCAGTCCACTGGGACATGGAGACGGCTTGAAAGCCGCGGTCCAAGATGAGCCGGACCCGGGTGGCGGTCCCCCAGGTCGGCCCACCACCCGGTAGTACAGTAGTACCACACAAGTATGATCTGGGCCTAACAACTTTGATGCACTGTTACCAATAGTAGTGTTTTAGCATCAAATGCTGAACATCTAAATACAGATCCTCTACCTGAATGACATGGAGAACCACACAGCCATCATCATGTAGGTCACACGGCGATACTCAGGATTGAAAACAGTCAGGAAGTTGCCCCACACCTGCAAGGATTCAGTGACAAGAAATCAGCATCAAAATTTACACAACCCTAAATCAATCAGCTGAGATATGTTTGGACAGACTGAATAAAAAGTCTCACAGCTCAAAAAACAGTAGTAGCAGCCACTCTGAGCCTGTATGTACTTTTGTCCATTTTTTACTGATGAGCAAATTTCCCACTTGTGGGACTAATAAAGGATTATCTTATATTATCTTATCTTATGACAGCATTTTAAACGATGTCAGAAACCAGGTCTGATGTTTGTTTGATATTACTTAACACTTTAACACAGTTTAAGGCAAGTGTGTGATGATTTAGTTAAGCAGTTTGTTTAGCTGTCTAAGCTTCCATTACTTGTTAGCTACGTTAGCCTCATCAAGTCAAGGCACGTAGGTGTTTGTCATTTCAACCATTTACACAGAACACAGTGAAATGAAACAGCTTTCCTCTAAGACCATGATGCAACACAAAGAACAAAAACAGACCCACAAAGAACAAAAACAGAGACACCACAACACTACACAAGTGCAAACTGGACAAGGCTAAAGAAAGAGCAATAGAACAATAATTTACAGGACAAGACAACATACAGTGCAGTCTACATTAACAGCACTAGTGTAAATGAATGATTTGGGTGGTAGTAGCCTAGTGGGTAAAACACTTGCCTGTGAGACCCGATGACCCCAAAATTGCAGGTACAAACCCCACTTTCTACCATTGTGTCCTTGAGCAAGACACTTAACCCTCCGTTACTCCAGAGGGACTGTCCCTGTAACTAATGGTCGTGAGTTGCTCTGGATAAGGTTGTCTGCCAAATGGCCCTTTATTATTTATTATTAGGAATACAGTATTGTAACATACTGTATTCCAGCAGCAGAGTTATGTGTGCAAAAATGAAAAGGAATGCAAAGATTGAGGTAGACAGCAAAAATACCAAGTAGCTCTAGTGCAAATGTCGGTTGACTAATAATGTGATGTAAATGTGCTTTTTCACCAAACTACTACTTTAAGGATTCAGTGTTGTAGTTTACATAGTTGAACACTTCTGATTTGGGGACAATGGCATGTTCTCATCATTATATTCCACACTGATATGGGAAAGAGATGAGTTTACTAGCCATGGCATCAGTCTTACCGACTGGCGGCTTAGTGGTTGATAATGAATCTACATATTTATATATTATATCCAACTTATGTACCTGATGGAAGAGATTGGTGAGCTTGATCCTCCAGCGCTGGTGCCAGGCTGTGGCCTCCCCTCCCATGTCTACCAATTCGTCCATCTGCTTCACCGTCTTAATAGTTGTCACCTAAGGATTAAACATTTTATTAATAATCATAGATCATTGCTTTACAGACACACTGTTCCTCTTTGTCTACAGCACATCTGATACTGATCAACAGTGATAGAAAACTTATTAATAGCAAGTCGTAAGATTTTGCCTGACATAATTTAGGGATCTCTCAATTCAGCAATCACATTACTAAAACCACATTACTAAGCTATTTTCATAGCCAGCTGAAAATAACTATATTGCTATCTTTGGTAACATTAACATACTACACAGCAGTGATATAAACATGCCATAAACTGGAAACTGTTGTGTCCTTTCATTAGTTGTCATTACAGATTATGTCTATTAGATTAACAGTGTTGTGTTACATTACAGGTAATTACTTATGTAGAAATATATGTATTTGATGATTTTTAACTGGGCTTCTACCCTATTCCTCCAGGACTTAAAGCAAGGAAAATTTCTGTGCCTGAAATGTGTTCAGCAGTTATGAGAAAGACTGGGGGGGAGGTAACAAACAAAATATATTAATTGAAAATAGGCTTGTTAATTTTCACAACTATAACAAACAATAAGAAATTGTGCAAAACCTACACGAAGGTAAAATGCACTGTCACTGTTTCCTGATTTGACTGGTATTGTAAATGTAATCCTTAATCCATTCTGACACATTGATGACTTCCAACACAGACCATTAGACTGTAGAATATCTCCTAGATGCTGCATTATAACTTTGCTCAGCTCATTTTCATAAAATCTAAGAAAGTCTATCTATCCAAGTCTATCCAAGTTCAGGCTTGACCACCAAAGAAAACATTCAATTTTTAACTTATCAAATAAAGCAGTGCCTGAGTTGAGGAGCAGTGACATGGGTGTTAATGTAGCTTGCTTGGGCACTGGAAACAATCAGTCAACAATCAGCTGTCCTCTGACAGCTTTTTACACAAACTGACCAGTAGTTGGGTAATTGTGAAGGTGTGTAATGAAGATACACCCATATATTTTCTACACACACACAGTCTGGCATTAACGATAAAGAGAAGGCTTTACCAAAAGACATTACATCTGACTGAATGTGACTGGATACCCAGGCCACTGTTATACACTCATAACAAACAAAATATATGTGCACAAACAAAACACAAATAGAAGATGTCAAATCTAAAATGTCCAGGGCTTTGTGCCAGAATTGCGACACAGTTATGGAAAATGTTAAGTCAAGTCAAGTCAAATAGGTTTTATTGCCATTTCAACCATACACACAGTATACAGTGAAATGAGATAACGTGCCTCCAGGACCATGGTGCAACACAGAGCAGAACAAAACAGAGCAACATCACAAGTGCAGACAGGACACAAGTGCAACAATACAATTAGACAAGACAAGACAGACAACATACAGTGCAAACTGACAATAGTAACAGTCTGAATACAGTATTTGAGTTACTGTATTCTAGCAGTGAGGGGTGTATGTGCAAAAATGCTGAGGTTAGCTCCATTACATGAGAATAATCCTTCATAACAGTGTTATAAACAGAACAAATGTCACTCGCTTTAAGGACCCTTATGCCAATACAGTAGGGGTGGGATAAGAAATGCGCACGCTGCACTCGGCGTCTCGCGTGTTTATCTCATACAAATCACTAGGTGGATAAGTGAAGGGGGGCAAAAGGAAATATTTTTAAAAGTGGTTCCGGCGCCCATGTATATATATCACTTGGGACATAGATCGCAGGGATGGACAGGTATGGACATGCTTCAGATGCACTTGATATATATATATATCAAGTGCGTCTGAAGCATGTTTGATGTGGGGGACACACACTGGTGGGGGGGTCTGGAACAGGGCGGGGAGCTGGGGTGCGTGCTGTACTCTGCGACTCCCAGAAGACGCTCCCAGCACTTTAAAGTCATTTGTGTGGTAGTATTTTCACCGTTAATCATCTAGCTGGTAGTCAAAGAGTGACAGACAGATCACAAACAGTTTGCAAGCACCGTCAGAAAATAGTGCCATACACCGCGTCTAACACGAGCAGTATGCAAAGACACCTACAGAACCACCACAGAACCACCACAGAACCATATCCTTTGCTGTCTCCACTTCGCAAAGCATACCTGTCCATCCCTGCGATCTATGTCCCAAGTGAGCGTGTCTTTTCAACTGCAGGAGACATAGTTAGCACCCAGAGGTCTCAAATGCTGCCAGAAAACGTAGATATGCTTTTTTTTCAGAAATATGACCATATCTTAGGCTAGGCTGTGTAGATGTAACCATCTCAGGTCCAGAGCTCTATATCATGCTTGAAGAAAAATCTGGTCACTCTGTACTTCACTGACAGTGTACTACTTTGACTTATGGTTTGCACTTGTTTTCACTTAAAATAGACTGAGAAAAGTTTTATTTATTTTAGTTAATTATATTGTTTTTGTGAAAAGGAGTTCAGTTAGAAGGTCACACACAGCTTCCAACAAGTTAGGAGTTCATACAAGGTTGTATGAAACTATTAAGAAATCACACAAGAGATGCCAGTCATTTGAGTTTGTAACAAAAATTTGCAGCGCATGCATAGTGTTCTGTCCAGTTGCTACTGCATATGATAATTCAAGCTTAATAATTAATAATTAAAAGTAAAACTGAAGTGATCAGTTACATAATTTCAAAATACACTGGCACTGTTTTGTGTTTTTGACTTTCAGTCAAATGAAAGGCTTTTTCCAGTCATCTATTAATCTTTAAAGTTATCTAAAAAATCTTGTTAAAATCTTGTCTCGTCTCGTTCTTGTGAACCCAATATCGTGTATCGTCTCGTGAGCTGAGCTGAGCATCTCGTCACACCCCTACAATGCAGTATCATTCACTTCTTAAAATATCTGGCTAAAGCTGTTCATAAATACTTCCTTTCTAAATATGTTCATGCATGTTCTACCAAGTTCCTATGTGGGCAGCTCTCACTTATGGAACTTGTGGAATAAACAGTCATGAAAACAGATTCACTAATAATTTTGAAAATAGATTTACTAATAAGACATTTAAGAGAACTTGCTACATTCAGTTTTATTTTTCATATTTAGAATTTCTATGGTATAAACTTCAGTTCATTTACTTAACAGAAACCATCCCTCCTAGTCTGCACTACATCCACATCAACCAAAAAGTAACAGTATCCAACAGAAGACACCAATTAAACAGAAGACAGTTTAAGCAGAGGTTTGCTTAGTTCACATGACTAATTTTAAAACTGAAAAATGTGTGGCACTTTGATCTCCACCACTGCTGTTACAGATAAATGGAAGCTCATTAGCATGTCTGAATTATTCATTACTTAATTAGAGCAATCCAAATTCCCATGTTTCCACAATTTTTCAGAGCAGCTGCAGAAATCGCTGGTACTTACAGAGAAGACCCTCTCAGGGTAGCCCTTGGCCCTCATGTTGGTATCATGGACTTGTTTAAGGATCATCCAGGCTTCGTCGTGTTTTCCGTTCTGTCAAAAGAATGCATTTGCATGTATTTGTTTTGCATTTTGTGCTCCAGTGTTTTAATCACCTAGCTAGATCACATGATTCCAGCAGCACTGCAAGAGTCCAAGGGAGTCCAAGAACCACAACCACAGTAATTGCCACGGGCAACATAACTGGATAATAATAATAATAATAATAATCATCATCATCATCATCATCATCATCATAATTATAATAATAATAACTTTTTATCACGCCTTTTAAGGAACCCAATGTTGTTTTACATAAAGTAGAGCTTGGACACTGTCTTTGAATTCTGTTACATCAGATCACCGTGACATCTCCAACTTGCAAACTCCTGATGGTGGGACCAATACGTAGAATGTAAAGATTATTCTAATTCCATATTTGACTTCATTGTCTGTCACTTACCAAGACAAAATTCTTCATTGTCTGCCACTTGCCAAGACAAAATGCTCATTTGCTGGTTACATCATTCAGGTTGCTTCAAAATGGAATGTTCAGGCCTAAGAATTCTCTGATTTTAGTAAAACTGTTGTACACTGTTCTTTACAGCCAAACAAACTAATTTACACAATTACCCCCTTATCTCATATGAAGATGACCATCATTCACTTCTTTAGTTTTGCACTGGAGCTACAAGGCTACTGCAGCTAACAGGTAATAATAGAAGTCAACATTTTGGCAAAGTGCAACAGGTCTTAATCATCAAAAAGTCAGACAATATAATTTTTATCTACATACTTTTGTCCATTTGTATAGATAACAGCTTCTCATGAAATACACATTAGAAACCACATAAGCAAGTCTCTTTGAGATTACTTAACAAGTTGATGCAATTTAGGCATGCAGTTAGAACAATCCTAATAATTTGGTAGAAGTTTTCATTAGCCTGCTAGCTCCAGTGCAAAATTAAAGAAGTAAAGTTTGGACACTGAACACATCTAGGCAGATCTACTACAGTTGAGGTAAGGGGGGTTAGGGAAACGTGTAAATCAAGATTTTTGGCTGAATCACTGCTTTAAGATGAATGTGATCCGTCATGTGTGCTGAATCACTGACCTCCAGGAAGAAGCGTGGGCTCTCTGGCATGGTGTTGAGTGCTGCAATGGCGGCTACCGAGGGGAACGCACACACCAGCACAAACACCCTCCAGCTGTGGAATTGGTAGGCTGAACCCATTTGGAAGCTCCAGCCTGGTTGGAGATACGAAGAAGAGTTCAGAGTTTCAGCAAGACCACCCACAAACAAAAACACACTTTCACCTTCTTTAAAGTTGAAGATCTACCTTAATGGTGTTAATTTCTAACACAAAGTTACTATATGAAGTTCAGGCAACAGCTGAAATCATGTTTGTTTGAATCTTTCTTGGGGACTCTAAATTACATAACAGGGAATCCTATTTCACAGCACTGACTCTTAGCCTTATGAGGACTATACTCACTCAGGTATAACTACAGTGGAGGATGAGGGTAACAGTGGGGGCAGAGTTGTTACTGTAATGGGGGATGATAATAGTGAAGGTGGGATTGTTAACATTACAGCTGCAACTACTGATTAGTTTAACGTATGAATGTTCAACTGAATACTATCCAGGAGAGCTTCACTTTAAAAAAAATTAAAACCAGGCTTTTTAATTTGCTTTGTTGCAAAATTTCATAAATTGCATTAATTAATTTTGATTATAAGTTTAGAATTTACAATGAAAAAAACATCAGCGATGAACAAGTATTATCATAGCAATAATTAGTAACACAAATTGCTAAACCATGGGATCACACCAAATTGGGTAACAAAGTTGCTCGTGCTGTCTGAATAAAGATAATATTGTTTTCATGGATGATATAGATATTAATAATGCGTTTGGGACCAGTGAGGGAGGGGTATTGCCATAAATGATGATGATAAATGGGTGGGGCTGATGTGTAATTTTAAATGAAATGTAATTTTATATGATGCAATATTATTACACTGTAGAATAATAGCATCTAAACTTATTGAATTGAGCCACTTTCCTTTCTTTGGCTTTTTTGAAATCCAGCTGACAAACAACTTTAGCAATCTGGATTAAGAAAAACGATTGGATTGGTTAACTCTCCTTGTGGGTTGCAGAAAGTTTTGTAGGCAGTATGATGGCAGTGGTCAGGGTAGGATGGTTGCCATAAACAATAAAGACAATGTGGGTGATTCTGTTACTGTAGACAGTAATGATGCCACTGGTGAGAGTGGGATTATTACCGTAGTGGGGAATGATGGCCCAGGCCATGGCTGAAGCGTAGATTCCTCCAATCATCCAGAACATGCAGAGCCAGCTCAAGTGCTCACCACGCTTCTCCTGAGCCAAAAATTCAGAGTAGTAGGAGAAGACTATGGGGATGGAGCCCCCAATTCTACAGCCAAGAGGAAGAGCGGAAGAGGAAAAGATTATACAATCCATAAATACGATCAAATTCTAAATACAATGGTATTATTAGCAGCAGCACTTCTTGTTGGTAGGCCATTCTGTACCACATACAGCCTCCATATGCAGACTATTTAGTTGTGTAAACAGCATTTTGATATTTTTGTATTACAAGAATAGGAATGATAAAACCAAAACGGCAATATTCGTAAGGTCACATAACTCATGTGAACTGACATAAACCTGCAGAAAGAAAAGGCTTGTTCCAACAAGCATCAGATATCATGTAGCCTTGTGAACGCTGGAAAAGTGTTATGAAAGCGTTGCCAAATATTTTTACATTGAAGATGTTCTTTCAAATGTTATATTTGCTGCAAAACAATATCAGCTTGAAAGAACTGGGCAAGACCATCTGATTTAAATGTCATCCCTTACTTACCTGTCATATTATATTACTCATAAGCAGCTAAATTAAATATACTAGATACTGGATGTAGATAGTGTGCCTTCAAGCATATAATTTACTGCTGTACAATGTTTGGAACACGAAAGTTGAGTTGCCTGAAGAGTATTTTTACCCAACACCGGAGAGCAGACGGCAGAACAGGAAGGAGCTGTATCCTTGGACGAAGGAGGAGAAGAAAGCAAAGACGCTGTTGATGGAAAGAGAGATGAGCAGAGTCTGCCTTCGCCCAATCCGATCAGCCAAACCTCCCCACACAAACGCCCCCACCATCATACCCAGGTATACAATGAGACCTGAGAGTCAGAGAGAAGGAGTGAGAGGAAAAGAGAGAAAAAAAGAAGAAAAGGAGCTGAAACCAATCTGAATGTAACGCAAATACAACAAATATTTGTCTAAATTTCCCTAGTTTTTGTAGTTTGACTAACCAGGACATGTTTTGTGCCCAAAGTTTGCTTCTTTAGTTGTGCACTGGAGCTATAAGGCTAGTGTTGCTAACTTTGCGAATATAAAATTGCCAAAAATGAAGACAATATGGCTGCCGATAAAGTTTACCTAAACTACTCATTTAAACAACAACTTAGTCAATAGCTTGTAGAGCAATGGTTCTTAAACCAATCCTCAAGGACGACCAGTCAGGCCATATTTTCGCTGCTCCAAACACACCTGAACCATTAACACTGAATACCCAGCACAGATGTGCAGGCTGGTTTCAAACAAGCAGCTGTCTACTGCCTAGTTTTTGATTTTCAAACACTATTAGCCATTATCAAACATAACTGACTGTGTTCAGAGCAAAGTATTAATAAATATCTCTTAATGAATATCTTATCTATTTCTAAATAATAGAGGAGTGACGAGCCACTCAGCTCAGCTCACGAGACGATACATGACACTGGGTTCACGAGAACGAGACGAGACGAGATTTTAACAAGATTTTTCAGACAACTTTGACGATGAAATAGATGAAATAGATTTGACTGAAAGTCAAAAACACAAAACAACACAGGTGCACTTTGAAATGATGTAACTGATCACTGCAGTTTTACTTTTAATTATTAATTATTACGCTTGAATTATCGTATGCAGTAGCAACTGGACAGAACAATATGCATACACTGTAAGTTTTTGCTACAAACTAAAAAGACTCAATTCAATTCAATTCAATTTTATTTATATAGCGCTTTTTAACCAAGTTGTAACCAAGTTGTCACAAAGCAGCTTTACAGAATACAGGTCCAAGCCCCTAGTAAGCCAAAGGCGACAGAGGCGGGGAAAAACTCCCTAAGCTGGAGGAAGAAACCTCGGGAGGAACCAAGACTCAAAAGGGGAACCCATCCTCCTCAGGTCGAGAAATGACTGGCTTCTCTTGTATGATTTCTCAATAGTTTCATCTAACCTTATAATGTGCATGAACACCTAACTTGCTGAAGCTATGTGACTTTCTAACTGAACTCCTTTCCACAAGTTGAACATAAAAAATAAAAACACTATAATTAACAAAAATAAATAAAACTTTTTTTAGTCTATTTAAAGTGAAAACAAGTGCAACCATAAATCAAAGTAGTACACTGCCAGTGCTCAAAGTACAGAGTGACCAGATTTTTCTTAAAGCATGATACAGAGCTCTGGACCTGAGATGATTACAACTATACAGCCTAGCCTAAGATATGGTCATATGTCTGGAAAAAAAAGCATATTTATGTTTTCTGTGAGCAGCTGAGACCTCCGGGTGCTAACTACGTTTCCTGCAACTGAAAAGATATGCTCACTCGGGACAAAAATCGCAAATTGTTTGTGACCTGTCTGTCACTCTTTGGCCACCTGTTAGATAACTAACGGTGAAAATATTGCCACACAAATGACCTTAAAGTGCTGGGAGCATCTTCTGGGAGACGCAGAGTGCAGCGCGCACACCAGCCCACCGCCCTGTTCCAGACCCCCCACCAGTATGTCCCCCACATAAAAAATGCTTGAGATATATATATATATATAGATATATATAGATATAGATATAGATATATATATATATATATATATATACATATAACTGCTTTTCGTATGAGGAGAAATATCGTCACATTTTAATATCGCGAAATCTCGTGGCACGAGATCCCGTCCCACCCCTACTAAATAAAGTAGTGAAATACATTTTCCCTTGCATTTTCCAATTTGTACAGATTTATATGGGTTTTAGACAATGATATAGAAGTGATGAGTCATAGGATGACTTTTTCAAGAAGTAATGAGTAAATGTAAATCCATTACAGTTTGAGACAAGTAATTAGTTACTGGTAATGCAGAAACAAAGTTAAACCAAACAAGAGTTAACTGAACCAGGTAAAAATGTGTGTGTGAGTGTGTTAGTCTGTGTGTTTGCGACACGTCCAGGCTGTTCCGTGAGCACTGGAATAGGCTTCAGCACCCTCCACAATGCTGGCTGGGATAAGTGGCTCGGATAATGGATGGATGGGTGGATGAATACGTTTGAGGTAAGGGGAAATTGGGTAAATTTGATCTGTGGTCGAGCACAGAAGAGAACATGCCTGATTACAGGCATGATTACACCATTACACACGGTTGGATCAGGATTATATTATCACTGCTAAACCATTTTGATTCATAAAGAATCAAAACTAACAATGTTATCTATATTTTACAGAGTAAATCTGACACGATTCAAATGTCAAAGGTAATGGTGAACACTGTGAACACTCAAAGAACCATTTAAATGCATAAATTTACATTTACATTTACATTTACGGCATTTAGCCGACGCTCTTATCCAGAGCGACGTACATCAGTGCTCAAGTAGTCCACATCTGTTCCTTAAACCTGTAAAGCTATACTAAATCAATGTCCGCTATTCAACCAAGTTACTGCAGGCTAAGTACACCTAAACAACACCTGTCAAAGAAAAGTCAGAAGTAAAGGCAAAAGTAAGGAAGGCATAATGTGTTAAATTTTTTGAAAACTGTTTTAGGCCTCCTCCACACGGACGTTTGAATCACACGTTTTTCTGGTGTTCGTGGCGTCACGTGAGCGTGGACGGAACGCCGACCGTTTTTCTGCTCATTGGAGCAAATCAAAGCGTCCACACAGGCGTTCATCACATGTGCTCGGTCGACTGCGCATTCGGGTGGCGTCAAATAAATGCTGCATGTAACGTTTTCTTGGCGTCAATTTCTGCCGAAATCCCGACAAATGCAAAGAAAACGTCACTACTAAGTTTACATGGCGTGTGGAGCCCTGCATATTCGAGGACCGAATATGCAGGGCTCCAGATGGTGACTAAAAAGGTCGCCAATGCGACTAGATTATTGAACTAGTTTTTTCATTTCAGTTGCCAATGGCGATCGTCTCTCACAACCAAGAGAAATTAAAATAACTAAAAGTACGAGAAAAGTGACATCTCATAACAATGTGCACAACCCGAGTCTGCCGTTCCTTCTACACTATCACGTGATTAGTTACGGGAATTTCGTCTCTTTTTAATGAGTCGGATCATTTGAATCAGATCACTAAGAAGATCCGGTCCTTTGGCTCCCAAACGCATAGACATTTATAGGGTAGACACCGCATTCGCGGTGTTCCCTGTTGACACGATACGTCAGCGCGTCCGCAATACTGTGAGTGGCGAAAGCGCCATGTAAAGAAATACAGGTAGACATGGTTTTCTGATGAAAACACAATAAGACTCCATGACAAAAAATACAAATATTTTATTGTATACACATGAGCTTAAGAAATAATTTCTGAAAACATTTCACTGATTCCTCTCTCTCTCACAGACACACTGTGGTTACTAAGTTATCACTATAATGGCTAGGTATTAAATATATACAGGACAGGATCTAAAATCCCTGAAACAGAACTGTCTCACACAGTTTTTCTGTGTTGCCACTCCGTAATTTCAGTGTTCAGTCTGGCAATGTGGTGCAGCCTTAGTTTGTGGAATTCCAAACTGTGGCCCGGACAAACTGATTGATCGCTTCGCTACTTTGTCCACCTTGACTGTCACCTCAGAAGGCATCATCAGACCTCCATTGTTTTTTTAATGTGAACAAATGGTAGCTTTGACCATATGATGCTGGTTCAGCATCTGACAGGACAGGACCAGGTGGAGATGTGGGCAGCTTTGGTGGAAGAGAGGAGGAAAGTGTGGGCTGCACTGTAGTTGCCATGCTGCTGGAGATTGTGGCTCTAGGTTTCGAGATAGGACAAAAAGAAGATGTGGGCAGCTTTGGTAGAAGAGAGGGGGAAAGCTTGGGCTGCACTGTAGCTGCCATGCTGCTGGAGACTGTGGCTTTAGGCTTCAGAGTAGTTTCCATCTTTTTACTGGAATCCACCTCATTTTCAAAGAAAACAGTAAGAGGATCCCACTGTTCCAGTAGACGGTTCACACACTGCCCCAACGACTCCCATCTTGTGGAGGCCAACTTGAGTGAGGATCTTCCTCACCTTTGCATCACACATGACCTGTATCTCACATAGACTCGACTTTCTCTTGCCCAGGTAGTAATAAATGGTGATGAGGAAGTCCTCAATGTTCACACTCAGCTGCCTGGATGCCTTCTCTTCAGCTAGATGCATCAACTTGCTACACCCTTGCCCATACCTTGCATAACTGCAGCACTGTCAGCTGTAAAGCTGACACAATTTGACCAGGGTATGCCTCTCTTCTTAAGCTCACCATCAAGAAATTCAAATATTGCTTTTCCAGTAGACTCTCAAGATTCACAAATCCTGAGCAACATCACAACTACCCTTCCAAGACTGGCATCAAAAAACTTAACCATAATGGGGTCCATTTTTACAAACTCCATATCTGTGCTCCCATCAGCTGGGAGGCTGTATGGAGCCTGTTTCATGACCTCAGTGATATGTCCTTAGAACAGAGGCCGTCTTTGTCCTAGCACAGCCATATTGTTTTGCTATCTCACTATCTGGAAACATTTTCCTGAATAGTGGGCCAGCATGGTCAGCAGATGCTAAAGGCAAGTTGTGCTCAACAATGAAAGACGTGAACAGCGTTTTTGCACAAATTGCTCTCAAGTTGTGTGATTGAAAGAAGTTTATTTTGGGGACAGTCTCTATTGCAGCTGCAAGTTTTGAATGTTTTTTTCCCTCCACATGGTGCCGACAGTCTGCAAAACACACGTGCACATAATTCTATTTTTCACTGTGATCAGGCAAACTGTCTACTTGGACCTAATTCTAAAACATCCCTGACACTGCACTGGGCTACATTATAATACATAATAAAAGTTGAACATCTCTTTTCATGATTACTATTTCATTCTATGATGTGTGCTTATACAAAATGACAACCAGTGAATTAATAAAATGAATAATAAAAAACATTTTGATGCAATATAAAACACAAATTTGTTTGTACCAATTATAGTCAAAAAAACTCAAGTGTCTGGATTTTATTTTCACCTAATAATTAAATAATTCAATCGTCTTATCTGAGCACACATCATATAGGCCTAATGAAATGAAGTAGCCTAATGGGGGAAATGTCTAGGGCTTTGTAACTGGGGAATTTGCTGTACTACTATTACTATTACATTGTGCAAAAAGCATGATTAGGGAGTTTGGAGGGGCGGTACTTGGTTAGGAACTTCTGCGGGACATGAACTCATTTCCTCTTAACCCTGCTGCTCTCCGTCTCTTTGTCACTGTCCTCATCTGTCATGTCATGTAGGGGCATACAAACATGCACGCAAACACACCTTCAGGCAATATTTCTACCGTGATCTTCCGGCTGAAATATCACTGTAGAAAAGGGTGTTATGCATTTAAGTTATTTGTGGACCGGCAACCTAGCTCAAAATACCAAACATAGTTCCTCATCTACAATCACATTTAAAAATCTGCAACATAGACAATATAAACGGACGCAACTGTAGTTTGCTAATTTAATTTACAGTCTAGCTTTCAAATTATGAAGCATTATACATTTAATATATAAGTACATTTAGAATAAAACATAATGTGTCCATCCATTTAATAGACTTATTTCACTTAAAAATCCTTATTTGGCATTTGAACAGATTTTTAAACAATAAAATAAATTTGCAATTAATCGCAATGAAATCATGAGATTAAATCGCGATTATTGTGTTTCAGCCCTAATTAAAATATTTTCCCAAGCGTCGCAGGTCTGCCTCAGATTAAGCTGTGACAGAGTGACTGCAGACAAAACGGGTTTTCTACACGCTTGTTAAAAAAAGGGGGTTAAACAGAGGTTTTGATAAAGTAGTTGTTGGACTAATGGCACTACTGTACCCCTTTTTCACTGCGCTGGTGCCGGTTCCCAATTTGGAACCGGTGCCATGTTTTTCCACTGAAAAAATAAAAATGGTGCCGGTGCCGTAAAATCGGCTTCAAACCGGCACCAAAACTTTGCTGGTCTGGAACCAAGAACCCGTGACTTATCGAAATGTGGGCGGAGTAAGCGAGGCAACGTGAGGTACATTGTACTGCTTTTCGTTCTTTTACTCAGCAACAGATGTATTAAAATACTCCCGGAATTGAAATTCTGAATAAACTGGGCCGAGTTAAAACAAGGATCTATTGTATTTCACCATTGCTAAGATAACAGATACATCCACAACGCCGTCTGCGACCGTTTTACGTTTATTAAGTCGCAAGGCGATCTGTAAATTAAAACAAATAATATAATCTTATTTATTGCGTACAAAATAAATTATGCGTGATAAAAGAGAAACGCCAAATATAGAAATTTATTTTCATTTTTATTGCCATTAGGTAGATCGCGCTCCCATTAGCATTAGCATGAGCTAACTCAAGTCTGAGACCAGAAAAATATTACCGTTAAACAAGACAGAAGTGTTAAGACAACTGTGTGAGACGTATTAGGCATAATTTGTTTTTGTTGATGTCTGTCGACTGTGGAAAGAAGCCAACATCAGACCCGGCCGAGCACCGGCTCCAACACTGGCACCAGTGCAGTGGAAAAGGGGTAACAGTAACGTGTCAATTGCGAGTAATGTGAGTATTTCTCCTCACCTCCATTCTTCTACTATCGCTTTTCTCATCCTTTTACTGTCTCGAGGGCTTTAACTGTCTCACTGGTGCCCTCTAAAGGCATTATTAATAAGTAACAAATAAACAAACCTTAATTGTTCAAATCACACATTTATAACTGATATTGGCCAATACTAATTTATGTAGATATTTCCATCCTTACTGCTTACTGGGCTAACAAGAGAAGTCCTCTGAGTTGGGTCTGTTCAATGGCTTCAGCTGAAATATGTGCATGTGATTGTGCAGCTCTGTCACCCGCTGATTGTGTTATTTGGGGTGTGCGCCCAGCGATGAGTCACCACGGCTGCAGGCGAGCAGTCAGCCAGATGCCGACAGCCAGAGCTGCCACTGACATACTGTCAGTGTCTTTACCGGAGTCTATTTCGCCGGCCCGGCGCTTTAATGATAGTCTCACTGCTTATGAATACAGTTCATTTGTCACTCTGCCGCAGCTGGCAGGCCATTTCGCTCATCTCAGGGTTCAGGAGACAGCAGGACAATTGTAATATAGACACAGCTTTCACTCGGAACTACCTTCATTTCAGTGGGCTGTATTATCCAGTAGCCTTGGCCAAGGCTAATTAACATTTAGTGTGGAAAGACTACGACAGCAGAATGTTATTTGGCTGGAATACATGGTCTGTGCTAACATTTCCATTTGGTTATTCATTATATGTCCAAAAGTTTGTAGACACCTGCTCAGCCAGCTCTTCTTCTGAAATCAAGGGTATAGAGAGTTTGTCCTCTGCAGTAAAAGCCGGTACTCCTCTGGGAAGACTTTACACTAGATGGCAAAATATTACCGTAAGAATTTGATTGCATTCAGCCGCAAGAACATTAGTGAGGTCAAAACTTCAGGCGGCCAATTCGTCAACATCAGGCTTGGTATTCATAAAGTAGATATAAGGAGTACTGATCCTGGACCCGATTTCTCAGTATCTTGGAGGTCATTGTCACAAAAATTGATGGAATCTTTACCAGCAATAAAACAAGCTGTAAGATGGCTAGGTAGGTGGTTATGGTAAATGGAATTATGATTAATTAATTATGAATCACGGATTTTTCCTGTTTCTGTTTAAAACCTACTAGCCAGCTAGTTAAAGAGCCAGATTCCTCCATATTTATGAAGGTTACAGTCACAAAACTGATTACACTTTTTACCTGCAATAAAACAAGATGTAAGATGGCTAGGTAGATGGTTATGGTAAACGAAATTATGACTCATTAATTGTGAATCATACATTTTTCATGGATATTTATGAAGGTCACTGTCACGAAACTGATTACACCTATTACTTGCAATAAAGCAAGCTGGAAGATGGCTAGGTAGATGGT
The DNA here is from genome assembly GCA_037974445.1 of Brycinus macrolepidotus. Taxonomy (NCBI): domain Eukaryota; kingdom Metazoa; phylum Chordata; class Actinopteri; order Characiformes; family Alestidae; genus Brycinus; species Brycinus macrolepidotus. Next base: position 2,856,740 of record JBBPCZ010000001.1, read on the forward strand.
TATGGTAAACGAAATTATGGTTAAATGAAATGTTCTGCTGTTTTGTGCTTGTGAACAGCGGAATGTATTGTGTTTGGAGGGTTTTGGTCTTTCTGTAATGTGTAAATGCAGTAGCCACTCCCATCTCTAAAAACAATACAAAATTCCTTGTCCTGTATGAAACAGTCAGTTTTCATTAACAAGTCCAAAGAATACTTGTTAATAGTATAATCTGCTTAAAGAGAGTTATAACTCACTCACTCATGCGCTGGAGAGTGAGCAGAAATGTCAGCCTGTCAGGAAAGGAATGTCAGCAATCCATTCATTCAGGGTTGGCCTTTTTACCCTGTGAGGCTCTTCCCCTCAAAATATCTGTGCAGGAGCCTGTACAAAGTGCTGGTATATGGCAAGTGTATCTGCTAAAATGGCTAGTGAATATAGGAGTTCCTAATGAACTAACAACTCATTAGTGTATGGTGAAACGAATGCTTCATCTGATTAATATTAAAGGTAAATCCTAGTAAGTGTCCTCTTTCTTCACTCCTTAACTGCAGAAAGACAGAGTGTAACGTCCTACTCTAGCAGGGAGAGAATAGAGAAGGTGACCCAGGGCTGGAAATTTGTGCGGCAACTGACTATATTCACACTCTCTCACCTTGGCCACACAACGGACCACCAGAGCTGGCGATGACAAGTGGAGATACCAATCACCGCAATGCAGTGGCCGCTAACGTTATCTCCTGCTGCTCTCCTGGCTCAGGCCTCATATGGCCAAGGAGGCTAATGCTGGAGCTGTTCGTGGTGCTGATTCTGCAGGCCCTCAGCACTTTCTTCCAACAGCCACAGTAGATACTGGAGCCTTTTGAGCTGCCACAGTGATCGAAGAAAGAGTCCAGTGGACAGGGGTACGTCTTTTCCTCCAAATAACAGCCGAACAGTCCAATGATGCTTCCTGTTTGAAAAGATGCAATGGTGCTTCATGTGAAGAACAGGATAGACGTCACCTTCATAGCTTGGTAGCACTGTGTGATGGGGAAGATCTAATGGCGCTTTTCCACTCACACAAAGAACTGTGCAGTACTGCGAACAAATATTTGTCATCACAACATGGAAAGAGGCTACTGTATGTTTATTGGGCGCACAAAAAAACAACAATGAAGATACAAACTAACAACTGGAAATGTGACGAAGTACAAGCACTACCATCTGTTTGGGATGAAGATGTATTTCTGTGGTAGTTTTCTGCGACGCTAACAAAGTTATCTTTAACGCTCTGAAAAAAGGTGTACCACACCATCACTAACAAGTTAGCTGTGTTAGGTATTCCTTGCACGGCTAAAGAATGGCCAGAAAAAGTTTAAAACTCAAGCAAGACTATAAACAATAAAGACCACAATAACAAAAGCGGCTCTGACAGAAAAACTTTCCACTGGTTCGATACCATGCACACGGTTTCGGGACAATGACTAGATATAAACTGTGGGAAGAGAATCAGGCTGCTGACACATCAGAAACACAGTTACCGGGCTGAGATACACTGGAAAATCAAAGCGTGATAAAACTTGCGTGGTATCGCAGTACAGTTTAGGTACAGCAAGGTTCCTGTATACCTATGAAAAAGTGCTTCAACAAGTGGGAGAATAGAACACTACAAAACAAAACAATAAAAGAGTTGCCAATACTGGGTGCAGACTGCAATAATGACTGGAAGACAGACTCAGAAAATAGAACCCTGTCTTTTGAAGAATGGACGGCTGAGTTGGGAAAGGTTGCTGCCTATGAAAGAATGTCAAATAGGATGGTTAATAAAGGAACAAAATATGTGCATAAGTGGGACAGACGTATTTTAGCTATAAATAATTAGAACAAAAGAGTGAGGTGGAAATACACTGTGCTTGTTTTATGCTGAATGTCTGTACTTTTGTTACAAAGCCACATGGTTTGCTGTATTAGTCCCACTCTGGTTTTGTGTGTAGGTGGGGAGAGTTGTGTGGTTCTAATCGTCAGGTTTTTGTAACTGTATTTGTTTGTATTATTATATATAGTTATGGGAAAAGGAATAAAAAAGGTTGCCAGTTTATTAGGGACACCTGCCTATATCTACACTCAATTTATCCAAAAACACGGACTTTGGATATAATTACTGACTGTAGCCCATCTGTATTCATGACCCTTCCTCTATCCCATCCATCAATGGGAAGCTGAAAAGCATCACTATAAGACCAATATCCTTATCTAGAGAAACTTACAATAATAAATTACAGGGACAGCCCCTTGGAGCAACCAAAGGTTAAGTGTTTTGCTTAATAATCCAATGGTAGAAAATGGGGTTTGAACCTGCAACTTTTTGAGCATGAGGTTCATAGGGAAGTGTTTAACCCACTAGGCTACTACCATACCAAGCCGCCCACAAACAAAATATTATTTGGATGGTGGACTCAGCATCTCAGCACAGTGACACTGCTGGTGTGACTGTAGGCGCTGCGTTTTTTTACACACTCTGTACACCTAATGTGTACCAATTGATACAACTTTGCTGATGTACAGACTGTAGACCATCTGTAGTCCTTCATTAACATTAGTTTCAGATGTCAGAGCCACGCTTGGCTGGATATTTCAACAACTGCAGTGATACTGAGACTTGTAAGAAGTCCAGCAATGTCTGAACCAGTGGCATATGCTAACACGTCACAATAATGGCAAAGAGGTTAAATACGATGTGTTTTGCTGTATTCGCCACCTCATTTTATCTCACCTGCTGTCTGTTATTTATGTCGATATACATTAACAGCAACTAGAACACTGCACTTCACAATACATATACTCTATTCTGTCTATTTGCACATTTCAGACCTTATTTCCTCTTGTAATGTTAGTTTACACTGTTTACACAAGTTTATTTGACTCTATATTTTTTCAACATATTTTTATTACTTAGTTCTAGCCTTTAATTTTCTCTTTAATTTATTGTAGCTATACTGCACAGGCATTTCAGGGGCACATTTCACAATACGTTATACTTGTATAACTGTGTATGTGACAAATAAAGAATCTTGCAAATCTGCTCTTTCATTTGACTTAGAATAATAATAATAATAATAATAATACATTTTATTTGTCAGCGCCTTTCAGGACTCTCAAGGTCACTTTACAGAAAAA
>JBBPCZ010000001.1:2882219-2892243 GCA_037974445.1 Brycinus macrolepidotus
GGGGGGGGGGGGGGAGGGGGCTCGCGCTGTTCGCCTCCGCGCGCGCTCCGCGTCCGGTCGGGCTCGTGCCGGAGGTTCCAGCGCGTGCAGGTGTCTGGAGAGCGCGAGCGCCTGGTCTGAGAGATGCTCCGGAGAAATGAGGGAGGATCTGATCTCTGGGAGGTTCTGCCATGAGAGGCAGCAGCATGGAGCTGGTCTGGAGAATCCTCGCGGCTCTGAGCCTCGGCTGCTGTAAGAGCTCCCCTTCTCCTTCTCAGAGGTGAGACCTCACAGTGAGGACATTCAGGGGGTCGTTTTTTATCGTTTTATTGGACCATCATCATCAGTGCCAGGTTATTTTGGGTCACATTAGTAAATCTGGGTTACTCTGTTGCACCAGCACCCGATTCTATATTAATACTCGTGAAAACGATCCCACTCGACCGTGGTTCTTCCTCGCAGCCCACTAAAACGAAGCAGAAAATGGTTTTCAGTCGTCGAGGCAAAATGAAAATGTGACTCATATTTAATTCTAGTGCGTTCTCGCGGAGCGCTGGGGATGGTGCTTGTGCGCATGCGCGCAGGTCGAGCTCCCGCACCATTGATGGTGATGGTGTAGGCAGTAATAAAAACGAGACGTCTGTTTATTATTTTTTTAAATTAATTTTTGGCACACACAGCCAGGGCTGGATTGCTTGCATGCAGTCAGGTGATGGTGGTGTAACTCCACTCTGATTTACTCATTTGGTGACCTTAATGTTGTGCAAGTAGCAGTTCTGCTGAACGACTGAGACCTCTGATGTGTAGTTAGTCTGTGTTTGGATGTCTAAGAGCCCTGATGCCTGCACCACTGGGTCTGGGCAGCTCTTGTCAACGCTGTTTTGGCCGAATGAACACGTCGAGGCGGTCGGCTGAGCGAGAGAATCAGCACACGAGCAAATGAAAGAGAGCAAAGCAAGCAAACGGCACTCTCAAGAGGGCACACACTTTGAAAAGTCAGCAACAGTGCAAGGAACTCCGTTTTATCATCACTGATGAGAATTTAACTATTTCTGCCACATCCGAGAACGTGTTCCCATTAAGAATACAATTCTGTTACGAAAAACTAGAAAACTCTGACTAAAAACACTGAAATAAAAACACTGATATATGGAATACTCCATCATTTCGTGGTGATAAAATTATGAGCATGCGATTTTCATTCATTTTATTTCTCTGGTTAATGTTCTTTCACTTTTAGCCTTTCTACCTACCAGCACAAACTTAATGTGTGAAACCACCACAGTGTTTTTAGTGCCGTTTCACACATTAAGTTTGGCTTCATGGTTTGTAATATATTCTCTACTATGGATGATGCACTTGTACAGACGCCTGACGGAGAGCATGGAGGCGCATTAGTACGTGTGTTGGCCATTAGCTGTGGTCTCTGTGACATGTTCAAGTGCAGATTTTTACAGGAGACAGTAGGCAATCATCAATTGGCCATAACTGGTTCAAGTTCTTCCTTGTTGGTTTAGTGTGTCTGCGCCCTTAAACCAACCAAGTCATGTAGTGATGTGATGGTGTATCCCAGCCAGTAACAGAAATATCTTACCTTTAGTAGGAGACATACTGTCCTTCTCTCAGAGTTGGGTTGGACTGCTGGAATATAGAAAGGCGATCCTGTTTCAACTTTCAGACCCTGTCTTGTCCTAATTATACTAGTTTGGGTTCCTTACTGCTGGTTAGGAGCTTTACTAAATGGTCAGTTATATAGAAAAAGACGTGTATCGCTGTTTGTTGTGGTTTAATAAAAAATAATCAGCCTGTGAATCTGGCTACGTGTGCCTTTAGGTGTCCTTACCCATAAATGGCTGGCGAATTCCCATCTCCCCCATGGCGCAGCTAAAGAGCCAACCTCTGAATCAGAAGATCTATGGTGTTAGATTTTTTTTTAACGTAAACTTTTTTTGGCCTATGAAACCAATGCTTGTGTGTCTCCAAACTCTGGTTTTATAGGAACAACTTTACATTTTCTCATAGGAATGCATCTAGTTATCATTAGGATTTTTTGAGTGTGTTTGGGTATCATCTGGAACCCCCTCCCCCCTTGTACTGACATAGAGCCTGCACTGAGATTAGGAGCTCTCAGGCTTGCCATCAAATTCCCTATGCATTTCTGTTTCCTCACTTTGTGTCAAGTAAGAGTCAGTTGGACATGACCCATTCTTCTCACCTGACACTGAGACATTTCTTGCCAGCTCTGCAGCTTCGTCTTGTGCTGACATGCAGGTCAGACTACACGGCAGTAGTTTTGCACATTAATCACTAAGGAGGCTCAAGGTCGATGGGCTTCATCCGCCTCACACACTGCCTGCTGACGTGAGCACTTCATTCTCTGAGACCTGCTCAGTTACCTGGTCTGAAGCATCAGATAATGGCCTTAACGTTGAGACACAGCCATCATTAGCTCTGGTTGGTCAGTTCAATTCAATTCAATTTTATTTATATAGCGTTTTTTACAACCAGTGTTGTCACAAGACAGCTTTACAGAATCTAGGTCCAAGACCCTAGCGAGCCAAGGAACAACTCCACAAAGGAAGAAACCTCGAGAGGAACCAAAGGAGAGCCCATCCTCCTCTGGTCGACCCGGAGAGAGAGAGGGAGAGAGAGAGTCTCTATGGGGAAAACTAACAATGGAAGGCCCTAGTGTAGAGCTTAATCACTGTTGAACAGACTGGCTACCTACGGCTAATGGATTTGGTACAGAATTTTCACTCTAATTTAGTTATAATCAATTCCCACCTTCTACCCATACATACTACTCTGGGACTGATGATGTACTCTTGGGACACTATGAAGAAATCAGGGGTGCAACCACTGTAGCTCCAAAACTCACAGAGGGAATTGGATCCAAAAGATTGTGAGATTGTTGGGCATGAAAAAGCATCAAGTGCAGGCTATGCACATCGATTGATGAAAACTGGTCTGAATGGTGTGCAGCCTTGCAGGACCTCTTGAACTGCAAGGCACTGGTGCACTGTTCAGTCCGTATAGCATCCTTGGCATTGCTGAAGGGCACTAAACTGGCGGATATCTTTGCAGTCACTACTAGGTCATCCTCTCCTGGTACTACAAGCTCATTAGCTCATTTTTTACTGCAGTTTAGGCCTATTTCACTTATCTTTGTTGGTCATCGTCCACCACACTCTGCACTTTTGGTGCAAACTGTATTACTGTCTGTGTGACTTTGGTGGTAAGATCTCAACCTGTGAGTAGTTTCTGGTTTATTTTGCACAGACTCTGGTGGTCACTTGAACCACGGTTAAATTCTTTACCGTTTTCTTCTGCGAAACATTACTGACTCACTCTTTGGTGACTTCACCTTAGTCCAAAGGTGGTACAATTTCCAAATTTCGTTGTACCTACAATGACAATAGAGATATATTCTATTTTATTCCTTCTCAGGTCCTCCAAGAAGCTGGGCTCCAGCCAGGCAGCAAGCATGGAGAGCAGCTCCATGACAGGCAGCCTGTCTCTGGCCTCCGACGTGCCCCACTGCCAGTGCTGCATCTCTTACGAGGCGAGGCTCAAGCGCCTGTCCTGCGGCCACCTGTACTGCGACCCCTGCAGCGATCAGATAGTCAACCTGGCCTTCGAAGACATCGAGGGTCTGGCTGAGTACCCGTGTCCCATGTGCAAGTCCTTCCGGCAGCTCAGCGGCCTGCACGGCTACCCGGGGAGTAATTTCACCCCATACTGTTCGCCTTTTGGGAGCCAGAAGCAGCGCCTGGTTGAGGATGGATAAGGGGCGGGTTGGTGGGAGGGTGGGGGTGATCTTTTTTTTAAACGCATCTTCATCTCAGTGAACTCTGTGAACTGAACATCGTATCTTTCATCGGGATTCTGTATCCTTCATCCGTAAGGGGAAACCGAAAGAGGGAAAGTCATTTATTAAGTCATATCATTGACAGTTAATTATTTAAGATTGATTATTATTGCTAATCGTGTTGTTGCACTCATGGAGATCAAATGTGATAAAGAAACAAACAACTGAGACGTTCAGCAGTACTGAGGTTCCTGTATGACGATACTACCTTATTTTGCTGGATAGCATAAAGAATGAAATGACAGGGTGGTTAAAGGATAGATTATTTAAGTTATATCTTGTTCTATTTTCTAGTGTTCGAAGCCTAATTAAATACAGAAACAAATCTGAACAGTATGACTCATTTCGTCGCCAGAACATAGAGCTCTGAAGTGGTGTCGTCATTCTGTAGTGATATCAAGCCCATGTTGAGGACTCCAGGACTAATGCTGCCTTCAGGACATGGATGTTTTATCCAGTTACAAGCATCACATAGCATATGTTCATGTGGATAAGAGTAAGACAGAAAAACTAGCCTGTAGTGCTGAATAACTAAAACATACTCTGTTTACAATTCATTTTATGATCGGTTTCCCACCCTGAGATGGTGTTTAACTCGTAATTGTATTTCCAATACATCTTGAAGGCAGCAAATGCTGCTTTTCTCTGAAAAAAATGAATGGCCTTTTTGAAACCCCTCCTATTGAACCCTGTGGTAATCAAAATGTTCCAAACCCCACACCTTTCCCCTTATGGACATTCTTTTCTCCAAATATCGCCATACCGTCTTAGTTATGAGGTCATTAAGTTAAAATATGAATATTGCTAAAAGTATGAAAACATGGACTCAGCAAAATATGAAATCTTAACAAGCCAGAAAATCTTAAAAAGAAATAACAGATGTTTTTTTTTATTTTAAGAACAACTGACTTGACTATGTAAGATAAATAATGTATTTTTTAGAAACTTTTTCTTGTTTTAAGAAAGCTAAACAAGTAAAATTTTCTCACTATCTTAGCAGATAACTGCTTGATTCTATTTACTCTTTCTTTGTTTTGTTATTGTACTTAATTTGTATACAATTATTTCTTTGTAGTGAAGCTGGCAACCTCACCAAAATACCCCACGTATTTTGGTGAGGTTGCCAGTTCCAGAGTGAGCCCAAAATAAACGCTCTAGAAAAAGAGAACAGCAGCAATAGCAGCCATTCATTTTTCCCATAGAGAAAAACAGCCTGGAGGCCCAAATGTGGACATGACGCCGACCTCAGAGGTCCATTTTTAGTACTCGTTTCAAGTTTTTTTGTACCAAGTGCTGTGGATTTTAACAGTATTTTTTGCATTCTATGGAAATATTTATGTGATGCTTCTTGTAGAGTGACTACGTTGTAAATATTTATTTTGATAAGATATAAAATGTCAAAAGCGCTGAAAACGAGTGTTGTGTTTTGAGTGAACGGAAACATCAGAGAGCACAAAACAACGTCTGTAGTAACTGAGGTCTAGATTTATTGATCTGCAACAAGCCATTGTGCATTATTACAACTCAGAGGAGGGAAAAGGCAAGAAGGGGGGGTTAGTTCTCCTTCCAGAACTTCTGCTGGGTGTGAGAAAAGCACAATCCGACGGCAATAACTCACTCGCTCCTTCCAGCTCGGGAGGAACGATGGCGGAGGATCAATTAGCGGCAGCAGACGCTGGGTCATTTCCCCGAGCGGAAGCAGCGCTTACGTAAGCTGAGGTTCGGGCGTCCGATAAACTGAAAAGCGCCGTTCAGTCCGGGGGGAGTCGGGAGCCGTGCAGTCGTGGCAGAAAACGGATGTAGGCACATTTTTCCAACAGTCGACTACTTCAAGTGCACTTTATAAATCACATTGTAATTCGACAGGCTCTGCTTTGAAAACTGGGCTTGTAAAGGATAAGTTTGTACCTTATAAGATAATAGTACCTTTATTTTTTTCCTGCATTCAAGTATAACACATACTGTCACAATGCTCAGAAAACAAACGCGGGTTAATGCTTCCATGCTTCTACTCATTACTATCTAAATGCAAGCCTACTGGCATCTACACCAAACGAACAGATTATTCTCTACTAAAAAACAGCTCTTCTGCACACCTTCATGCATTTAAAGGGGAATTCGACTCATTTCGCAAAATTCGACATAATTCAGTGGTTGGGTAAACAGTGGTTTGATGTGAAATGGTTTGTTGTAGAGAAACGGAACTCATTTCTTTACGGTGGTGGTGAATGGAACCAGAGGTTGAAACGTCTACAACAGTAATGCACCCATTTTTTTAACAAATCCAACCCCACCAATGAACCTACAGGTCTTCTGAATCTTTATCTGTAAAGCTGATGATGGTAAAATAGAGTCAAATCTGTAAAAGTAACTTTTATTTAGGGACTACTTTGCCTCACAACACCTTGTTTGTACCCTTCCATCAATAATGTTTTTCTAATATACATTCTAGACCAAAATCTTCTCAAAACCACATCAGGCAGTGTATTCACAAGCTGTTCATGTAATAGTGTCCTGTAAAGGAGCTACACGGTCCCATCACCAGCACTGTGAATAAGTCTAACCTCTCACGAATGGATCATTTCATATCAAACCACTATGAATGACTGTCTCTTAACATTTTTTCATTTTGAAAAACAGGTGAAATTCCCCTTAAGAGAAAAACCTCCTGGAAAAGTGGTCTTTTTTATCCACCCACACATGAGGAATGCTGTTACTGCCCTTTAAGTGGTCAGTTCTACTAAACACAGCTCATATCCGAGCACTACAAACACCTTTTTGAGGTCCGCTTAACACAACACTGCGATACGGAGGCACCGTGCATTAATATTAGTACCAGTGAACTCGCTCATGTACTGCAACATGAACCTCAAATATAAAAACTACAATTAAAACGTTCCTTTAAATATTAGTATGTGTCCTGACAAACAAACGTCCTCCGATCAACTGATCCACTCGTACCTGATCACATGATTCACTTTCATCCTGATTTAATAGATTCCTCTTCTGTCCATCAATGCCACATTAAGAAATAATACTTAAATATTCATTGAAAAATGCAGACGTTATAAATAACTTATATGATGCTTCTAAAGGTCTTTTCTAGTTTCATTTAATTAATACTGGATTTAGAAATTAATAAATGCAATATATACAGCTAGTAGGACGCCAATGTGTACCCCCCCCCACCTCAGGCAACAGAGACTGTGTTATAATATCCAGGTTAATTCCCAGCAGATCGTGTGGTCCCACAGACACTGTCTCCCTCAAGTGGTGACGAGGGAAAGTTCTTACCTATTTTATTCCACATCATTAAAAAGATATTAAAGGATACGAGCTAATCAAACGCCTCTACACCCATTCAGACAATAAACCATCCAATGAATATTTGGCATAGCGTACGGGAGGCCTATGCAGTTACACTCACATTATAAAGCACAACTCCAGTCCAGTACTACTGTACAGTTAGTTCACCCCTTTGTGTCCATTTTATTACTTATTTTTAGATTTAGGTTAATTTTCTCTCTTTGTGCTTCAGGACATGATCACAAACTTTGAAAATAAGCTTGAGATGTCGCAAAAATACGATATGTCTATATGTCTACCATGTCCTACAATGCAAGACTCCTATATACAGGTAAGTAACTTTCAAGAAATGTCTCGGAAAATACTCTGACTGAAGAAATGCTGTGCTTTTTCTTAATGATCTTGGAGTTCACCACAACGAACCAAGCATTTTTAAGCCTAATATGTCATATCTTTAGTAAGTGGATGGAGTTTAGGCTGAAAAACGCTGGTATTCCTTCGAGAACACACCGCTGAAATGGCCGGCAGGTATGAAAAGTGCTGTATTCTCTATATAAGATGACTAAGGTAGAATATTGCTAATGGTTGGTCCGTATTGGTCCGGCAAATTTATTCACTAACTAAGTTATAAGTGCATTTTTTTCTTTGCCCCACATCCCAGAACACACACACACACAGACACACACACACACACACCTCTACAGCTCAGTGTGTCTTGGCCCCTGCTGGGCCGCTGTTCTTGGGAAGTTTGGCACTGGGGCTGGGGGCGTAGCGCTGGCTGCCCTGCGGCTCCCCCTGGTGGCCGAACAGAAACGTGTGCTTCCCACCACCGTCTCTGTACCGGGGGGCTGCAGGAGGACGTCCCGAAACGCGGCCGGGGCTCTCCTGCTGGGACGTCCTGGACGAAGAGGAGGATGAGGAAGAGGAGGACGAAGAGGAGGAGGAGGAGGACGAGGAGGAGGAGGAGAAGAGGAAGGTGCCGTTGTTGGCGTTCTGGTTGAGGTTCGAGTCGAGGCGGCGGTGCTCGTGCCTCTTGCGGTTGGGGGGGCGTCCGGTAGAGGCCTGGGCCAAACGCTCCCGCAGGTGCTCCACCTCAGAGGCCAGGCGCTCCACGGGGTGCCGCGAGTTGGAAGACATTGGATGTGTGAAAGCCTTCCGTTCAAAAAAGAAAGAGCATCGTAACATGTTCCAAGACTTCTTTTACACAAACAGAAATGTACGTCTATGGAAAGTGTCATAAACCGCATTAAACATGGCAATAAAAAAGGTTTTAGTGCATTTCTATTATATAGAAAAGTACCTTTACAGTATATCGTCTTTTGTTTTATTAAATATTAGTCATTCTGTGTCTCCCGTTTTTTCCTTTGTAATCTGTTTGTAGGTTCTGTAGGTTTACTGACTTATCTGTCCATTTATTTTATTTAAAAATAAACTGTATTTATTTTAGATATTGTTACATTAATAGTAATTAGTTTGTTAGTCACTACACTTAATAAAGTTATTACAATTAACTTACCAATACACAGTATAACAATGCACATATAAAACAGTTACCAACAATTGCCATATTAACATAGTATACTACTACTACTAATAATAATAATAACAACAGTGTTGTTGTTGTTATTATCATTAATAAAAGCGCAGGCCCACCTGCGCATGCAGTGCTCCTCTCAGGTAGCAGTTCCTCCAGATTCGGACGCAGGGCCCCAGCAGCAGGGGGACGAGGGGCTGGTGGGGGTCCTGGAGGTCCTGTGAGGGGTCTGGCTGGCCACAGGTTTTAATGAGGCGCTCCAGGGCAGGAAGGCTCTCTGAGGACGGAGCCCTGCGGTGACTCTTTCTGTAAGAGCCAGAACCTCCACTGCTTCTCCACGGCAGGAGGTTAGAGGGGCAGGAGAAGGAGCTCCGAGAGAGGAGGAATACAGAACCCGGCAGACCGTCACTGAGCTGAGAGAGAGAGAGAGAGAGAGGGTAGAAAAAAGAAGAGAGAGAGGGTAGAAAAAATGAGAGAGAGAGAAAGAGAGAAAAAAGAAAGGGTTGAAAAAAGAGAGAGAGGGTGGAAAAAGAAGAGAGAGAGAGAGACAGAGACAGAGAGAGAGTGAGTGAGTGAGTGAGAGACAGATAAAAAAAAAAAAAAAAAACGAGCCACAGGCTGCAGGGATTGAGAGGCGGCTTGATTTGATGCTCCGTGAACGAGGCAATGAGGTGTTATATTCAGGCTGAGAATTTAATTAGAAGAGGGAATTAAATTTGGCACAGTTGTTTTTTTTAAAGCTGGCCTCGTTTAAAAAGAACACCCTTGTCCTTCTGCTCAACTAGGCCAGCCTAAAAAGACAGGATAGCCTAAAAATGTAATTAGCATTCACTGACTCAACACAACCAAGTCTCATTAGCTTCGTGATTAATTACCCCTTCGTCTTCCCGTGTATCTCCCTTTATCTCTTTTCACAGGGCGAACCCCAAAATACCTTTAACTCCTCTACAAAACACCTCTACCTCCTCTGCTCTTCTCAGGAGCTCCCCGAAGGCCCCAGTTCCACCTCATATCCCTTACAGATAAAGCAAAAAGACCGATCATCCGAGGGTCCTGAGGAACGGTTTAAGAAACACCACACAACCAAACAACTCTAAAGCTTCTACAAAATGTCTCTATATCATTGAATAAACATCTCTACATCCTAAAAAGAGAGAAGTAACACAGCAAGACTGTTTCTCTTTGATATTTGCTCCTGTATTAAGATGTTCTTTTAAGGTAAGTGGGCTCAGTGGTCAGATTTTTCCAAGATTTTTGTATGATGGTGTGTGTGAAGGTGTGTAGATGTAGGATGGTGTGTGTGAAGGTGTGTAGATGTAGGATGGTGTGTGTGAAGG
>JBBPCZ010000001.1:2899303-2910650 GCA_037974445.1 Brycinus macrolepidotus
CACACACACACACACACACACACACACACACACACACACACACACACACACACACACACACACACACACAGTTTGAGAGCTAGCAGGGTCCAAGCAGATGTTATGGTCTGTACAAGCTGTGAAATGATCGATTATGTGCGTCATTTATACTCAAATGTGCCTAAATGAGCCCAAAAAAGCAGCATAGTTCATCTTTCGGAGGGGAAAACCTGCAAAAATTCATCTATTTGGGAATTAAAGCGATGCTCTTGAAGATATGCAGTGAGGAACTACTGAAAAATGATACTACAGCGCCATCCCCTGGATAGTCCATGAATTTCATGAAGATCAATTCAGTTTGTAAAGTTAGTCCACCTCCAAGTTCGAGTTTTGCACAGTACCCTAAACAGCTTGCATATTTACTTCAGGGGCAACTACACGCAAAGGTTTTGGTACCTCTGGTCAAACAACAGTGGTCACCAACCGTGCACTTGGAGATCCACAGCCTGGCTCTCGGAGATCTACCAACATCTACTTGAACCACCCAATGTTACAGCCAATCAAGGGACTTAATAAGTTAAGAAGCCGAAGCAGGTGTTTCAGACTTTGGTTGGATCTAGACTCCTCAGGAAGGCAGATTTCCACTCCAGGAAGGTTGATGACCACTAACAGGGTTGATGACCACTGCAAACGTTAACAGAAACAGGCGTGTGCAAGAGACTGGGCACCGCAGTCAGACGAAACATTCTGCTGTTGTAAGAGAAAATAAAGACCCGTCCTCCACGTCTCTGTGGAGAACATATCTTCACTTACAAAATCAACAAAACGTGTCCTCGGACCAGCGGTACCCAAACCTGCGTAAGACTGTAGTGCTGAACAAACAACAGAAGTGTAAAACAGAAATGTCAACAGAATCAGTAACTGCTAAACGCTAAAAAGCTAAATATATACTTTATGAAGAGGTACGTTATTATTTATGTCAGTATTTGAATTCAAATTGTGCAAAATTTCTGGCCGAGCTCAAACATTCTGAAACATTTAGCTCTTCTCAGAGAGACGCTGGGAGGTTTTGGTCAGTGGAAAGATGCCCTCAGCTGAATTATTGCATTCGTCTGATAATTGTGTGCTAAAGGTGTCTGGCCGTGCTGTGAGCAAGTACACAATCTCAGCAAATTCAGAAGCACTAAGTATAGTTTAGGATGTGAATAGCTTAATCTGATAGCTTCTGAATGTTTTTTTTTTTGTTGTTTTTTATGCAAACAGTCATATTATGCAGTACAACAGACTACATTACACTGTACAGTACACAACCAGAACAGAGTTATACCCAGTTAAACCAACTCCAATGCAGAGTCTACAGTCATCTGGCATAGATATTGTTCACCAGCTACTTGCACACAATTTAGCACTAACTAGCACAGTGCCACCTTTTTTGATTAAAAAGAAGTAGCCCAGCATTATTCAACCTAATCTCTGAAGCGACTGCCCTTCGGCTTCTATTGTAAGTACATAAATCTCGGGTCTGTACAGGACCACCACCGCCTGTGACGACTGACCACACGACACAGACACGGTGGACAGAAATTGGGTTGGAAAACGTGGAAATATTTCTTTAACTGGATTCCATATACACCAGTTGTGTATCTAAAACTCAACATGGACACCTCGAGGACATGTAATCAGTTACCAGTGCAACCCGTGCCCACACATCAGGGAACACAGTCGCTTTGAAATGATGGGGACTGTAACGGTTTTTCATCGTGCAGGCGTGTAGTAAAAGCAGTATTCAATGAACGTGGCTTCATGCGACTTATGAACAAACAAGACTGAGAAATTTTCCCACTGCGTGACCTTCACCAGTGCATTAACGGCCAAAGGAGGGGGTAAGGGGGGGAAAAAAAAAGAACAAAAAAAAAAAAGAAAGGAACAAACTGAGTTCAGTTCAACAATCTCCACGAGGACTGGACTGAGACTGAAAAAGGCAACTAGGAAACAGCAAGGTCGATCGCAACACACTGGCACCTAAAGCTGAAAAGTCCACGAATTAGAGCTGAACTCCACCACGGAGTTTCAAACCGCGCCTCCAATGTGAGACCAAGCCACCGTCCCGACGGCCGGACAGCAGCAGAACAGTCTAGTATCGTCGTTATCCTCATCACACCAAAACAAACATGAGAAAAAAATAAGCACACAAACACACTCAACCTCTGGACATTAGAAAAGTGCTTGACTTTGTGCAGAGAAAAGTCCACTGACCCTTCTTAAGTATTTGGGAAGGTGGGGAACAGCATGTCTACGTTTCCAGGGTATATATATGCTATATATTGCCTTGAGGGGATTAAAAATACATTTTCAAATGACTTCATCATTTCAAATTGTCCAGTTACAATTTGTAATGCAAGGACTTCAATGCAGCAGGATGAAACTAGTGTTGTCTTTAATATAAATTAACAGGAAATGTTTCTTCTGTCTTGGTTTAAGACAGTTCAAATGAAATGTGAAAGACTTCAGCCCACTTTGGGTTCGAATTAAGGTAGTACTGATCTGGGATGCAGGGAGACGATCCAAAACTAGCTTAAGTTGATTAAGTAGCTTACATTTAGATAATACAATGACCTCCTCTTTGTTAGTTCATCCTCGTTTCGAACATGTGAGTCTCGGCATCTCTTCAATAGAAACAGAAGCTGCGCTTTCACCTGAAAACCCAGCACTGCAAAGGTTCACGTAAAAGCAGTATTAAAGAATGCATCCATTACTTGGAGTGACTTGTACTATGCAGTAAAACCTTTGGCTGTCAAGGTTCTGTTCCTTAAGATCTAGACACGGAACGCCGTTTGGAAGAAGAGCACCGAGTCACCAAAAAAAAATAATAACAAACAAATCCTGCTGGCCTGAATTTAGCGAGTCAGGACATGGCTTCGGAGAATGGGATTAGGGCTAAAGTATTGTTATTTGGGCCTGGACTTCTAAGCAACCCAACACGGTTGTTAGCACTGGCTAACAGTATTACGTGCTGACATCTACGATTTAGCTAACATCGTATGACCAAAAAAAACCCAAAAAACAAAACTACGTCCTCTCCCACATGCTGAAAACGGGTCACTGAATGTCTTTTGTACATATGCAGCCGTACAAATGTGCAGCTTCTGGTTGTGCTTGATAATGCGGGGGTGTATCTGCATGTGGTGTGGTTATGCAATGCAGGGCAGCATATTCGTGCCCTAAAATGAATCGCTCCATACATAAGCATGTACGAAAACGACGGCAAGAAACAAAATAAAAAACGAAAAACAAGGCTGCACCAAGCTCCTGCCTAAAATCCACTGCAAATGCAACAGAGGTATCAACACCCCGTTTACGTCAGCAGCCATTTGCATGGCTTAAAGAGAGTCCCTCCGAAGGAAGAGCCCGTCGAATGTCTTGAGTTGAGATCCTCCGAGACAGGACAGGAGGCGCTAAGGCTCCAGTGGAGAAGAGGGCACCGCAGAGTCCTTAAGAATGTCAATCAAGACAAGGCGTCCATTCAGAACCTGTGTATGGCCGGCTCTGTTTCCCTCCTCTTCAGCTCCTCCCTGTAGCAGTATGAGCAGTAGTTGCAGGTTTCTGGGTGTCCATAGTAGTTGCAGGTGGGCGTTCGGCACCGGCTCGACTGCAAGTTAGCCAAGCCACCTGCGCTGCCCAGAGAATAGTGCCTGACTGGTGGTGGCCCGTTTCGGCTGTCCAAACCGGAGCGCGGATCTCTTGGGCCGTTGGTGTAACCTCCAACTTGTGAATCGCTCAGAAAGTCAGGGGGCTCCTGCTCTTGGCCGTACGAAGTAAAACAGGGCGTTATGCGGGACGGGCTGACCACTGTGGCGGAGGGAGCAGGAGGGTGATACTGGGGGTGGGGAGGGCCTTGGGCCATCGGGCAGTGGCGGGGCAGGGTGGCGTAAGACGGCAGTCCGGGGTAGGTGGTAGGCGAGCCTCCCGCCAGCTGCCGTCGGGCATCAATATACCCGTGCATGTGCAGGTGCCGGCTGAGTGGCGCTGGAGACTGGTCGATAAAAGTGGGTCTGGGGATGGGTACCACGCCAGAATACACCACGGGGCTGAAAGAGGGAGATTTGAAAGTGGGAGGAGCTCCGTCTGGTGCATCCTCTTTGCTCTCGAAGCTCCGGTAGCCCAAATCTGAGGGCTCTTTCTTGAGCTGTACCCCGTTTGCCACTCCAGACTTGCGCTCGGCCTCCCTCCTCTGCTCCTGCTCCGCCCGGAAACGCTCCTCAGCATCAGCCAGGTACCTCTGGATCATCTCCTCTTGGTATGGCTGCCGGTTGCTGGTGGTCAGCAGCCCAGCAAAAATGTACCTCCTCTCGCCCTGCATGGCTGCCCGCAGGATGCTCAGGCTCACCTTCACGTCTGAGCTGTACTTGTACGGGTCGCTCTCGGACGAGCTGCTGTTGCCATTCTGCCGTTCGCTGCCCGAAGAGGGCGAGCCTTTCCCCGAATCTTCTGAACCGGTCTGGACGGAAGGCGAGCCGTCCTTGCTGCCCTTGCGACCCCGCAGAGAGCCTTTCTTCTTCTCCGTACCCTCTGACGGTTTCCCCCCACTGCCTGTCGCATTCTTGCCCGTCATTAAACCCCCCACATTCTTCTTCAGCTTACTGCCTAAGCTCTTGCCAAAGCTGCCCAGCTTGTTAGCTACAGAGTCCGCACGCTTCTTGTCTTTGTCCTTGTCCTTCTCCTTCTTGTCTTTCTTCTCCTTGCCTAATGTCCCAGTCGTTCCGGCTGAGCTGTTGCTGGATGAGCTTGACGAGCTGGACGACCCACCACCAGATTTTGCTGCTCCGCCGCTCCCCGTGGCGCTGCTGTCCCCGTTACCATTGGAGCTGCTGCTCACTGACTCCTTATCTGACTCTCCAGAGTCAGGGGGCGTGCGGGCGTCCTCCCCGGCCGAAGCAGTAGGAGACTCGGGTTGGGCGAGCGGGGCCTGCTGTGGGAGGACAGAGAGGTAATTTAGAACGGTTGGTGTAAAGAAATAATTCACCAAAAATAATAGCATTGCTAAACAAAAACTTCTCAAAGTCTGTATACTCTTGACATCTATTGATGACGAAGTGGATCAATAGAAATGAAAAATGACTTGGAATAAAAACTTGCCCTAGAAAGTTACCATTTCAGAGATACACAGTTTTGCTGGGAAAGCGAAGCCATCTAATTCACTAGCTTGCCTTTGTTATTCGCAGTCTTAGCATTTTTGTGTGGAGAATTCCTTTAGGACTGAATGGGCAAACAAACACATTCAACACTTTTCAAAGTCTCCACAGAGTACAGAGAAATGGGCAGGGATAGAGGAGAGAGCTGATTTCAAGTAAACAAACCCTTCCGTTTTAACACTGGAGCTCTTTCATTCCACAAACAGAATAAATAACAGACTGTGAAATTCGGCGATTTGTTGTCCTTGCCTTTAGAAGCTCTAGCTTGTGGGCCATTTAACAGAAACCGCTTAAATTCCACTCAGTAAAGAAGTAAATCACGTTAGCTTTTGAGTTATGGCTCTCATTAATGCCAGCAAAAGATTTAAGCCCCCCGCTAAAGGGGTAACACTCTTGCTTTGATACGTCAGCTGAAGAGAAGGCAAGAAGCTCACCTGTACCTCGCAAGGTAGAGGAAGCCACGTCACATTCATGTAGGTGTGCAGCAGATGGAGCTTCGCCTCCAGAGATAAAGTAACACTGGAAAGGAAGACAACAGAAGGCTTAGGCCATGTTTAATATACATACCTCTTAGAAAACCCCTTCATGACAACCTGGAAACAGCCACTTACATTTAACTATTAACCCAGAGAGCTTCTTTGTATGGCCACATTCTAAGGCTTATTATTAACCCGTTTCTGCAGTACTTGTTCTTTTCTGATATTTAAAGCCTTTAACAATGTGTAATGTAAGTGTCTCAAAGTTTTTTTTCAGCACAACCAAGCCAATATGATGAAAAGATCATTTTTATGATTCAAGTTGGGCATAACTGACCCACAAAAATCAGATCTGTTTTTTATTATAAAAATCCACCTACATATGAACCATTTGAGAAATCTACTTACACGCACATTAGTATTACATTACTATGTACAGCTATTTACAACTACAAGTGAGTCTGTTCCAGGCAGAATTAAATTATTTACAGTTTGTATCTGTATGTGCCGTGCTTCAACATAGTCAACAGTGAGGCACACGTCGCTTAAGAACACTCACAGACCTCTTATGACCACACGCGCGCGCGCACACACAAACACACACGTACGCGCGCACACACGTCTGTTGTCACTAGTTTTTACAATCGGAAATAAAAAATATATTTTGTTATTTTGACTTTTAAGACAATTTTTAAAAATCAACTTCTAAATCAATTTTTAAAGTTCCAAACACTGTAAACTGATTTTTTTTTTTTTTTAAAGCTTTGAAATCTCAGATTCTATATGATCACAAAACACAACTTTTTTTGTTTTGCTTTTTTGTAAGGAAGTACTTTTGTGCAAGACGACGTTTCAGCAGCACTGCGTTTCTGACACACTGGTGTGTTGTTCGGGTGCTAAGGGTGAAGTCACTAGATGGGGAAAATGTAAAAGGTTAAGGTCTGTGAATCATTCGGATATAACTATAAAAATATTAATTATTGATCAAATCTATTCTGTTGTGGTTTTACAAGCATACCACTGTCTGTTGGGTATTTGATTCCATTGTGTGGTTTAGAAAAATCTCATTTTATTGTAACCGTAATTTATTATTCGTTATTATTCATTTAAACCCTTCCAGAAGGTGCTAGAGAATAAATAAACAACCCGGTGCTATTTGCAGGTTCCCGGGTGTTCTGTTCATAGTAAGCATTTAGAGATAATCTCCACTAACGACTGGACTAGTGCTGCTAATCTAGTGCATCAGCCGATCCCTGCCGGCGACAGCAGGGCCGGAATCCACAAAGCATCTTAAAATAGAGCAGCGCTGATCCAGGACCACATTTCTCCTCTTCTTCAGACTTTCACTGATACGTGGGGGGAAAAAAAGGCGCAAATGTTCCATCAACACCACGTCTGCTAGTAAAGCCTGAATAAAAGCCCTCCTTTGCTTTCCCCAGCCACTTCTATTCCACATAATCCGCCATAATAATGTTGTGTGGCTTCCTGGTGCAGTTTCTTCTAATACCTTTCAACTTAGAGCCAGTGTTAAGCCACTGTCCCTCAGAAGAGACAATAAAAGCACCACGAACAGATATCAGGGCCTCCAAACTATGTTATTTCGCAACAAAAATTAAAACGAAACATCATCTACAACTGTTCCAGAGTTTACAGAGCATGTGTGTTATTTCTGTGTTTAGTCTATAGATTCATTCTGTAATTACGATGCACACAGCCCTGTGCAAACGTACGGGAGACCCAGTCAAATTACAGGTCTTGTAGTGAAAATAAGCACACATCCTCTCCAGAGAACCCACTTCAACACATTTTAAAACACAATTAGTGTTCACTTGCTGAATTTAGTATAATAAGAAAGAAAACCTAATGTGGCCTGGGCAAGGTTATTCTATTCTATTGTATCACATTGAAACTGTGCACTAAAATTTGGCAGAATATGGGATATTTGAGCTCTTTGTAGAGGATGTGTACTTATTTTCCAAGCAGAAAATCAACAAATCGTAACCAGGGGTGTCAAACTTCAGTATACAGCTGCAGACAGTACCTCTGAATATCTGTTCGAGTTGCATTTCTTGATGTGAGAAATTAGCATGTCTGTGCATTTTTAAACAGGGAATTTGTTAGCTCTATTGATATAGTGTCAATTTGATATCCTGCTCTTATTTGTATCTGTTTCTTTTATCTATTGGCTTGTGTCTCTTTGTGCTTTTGTGTTTGGTTTTATTGTACAGCACTTTGGTCAGCCTTGTTTTAAAGTGTTGTTTTAAAGTGCTTTATAAATAAAGTGGTATGGTATAGTAATTTGAGTAATCACTTTATTATAGTCACTTTATTACTCATTCATAACCAACATAACATAACTGATGAGCAATTTACTTATTCACAGACAGTGAAAGTCCCTAACCTGTGAGTTCGGGGGACTTGTTTTATCAATACAGGCACAACTGCAGGGTCTAAAAACTTTCAACCTAACTGTTTCGATATTAGGCCTAAACACAGCCTGTGTAACAAAGAACGGATTGAACTGGTTTAGGAAAACTATGTTTGGGGTTGCAAGACAAGAACCGAGACGTTAAAATATCGGCTCTGCTCAGGGAAAGATAGCCGATTTTCTGTTCTACTTTAGACGTATCTAATTTCATGTCTCCTGTACAGCCTGGGAGGAAGAGAGCAGGGGAAGGTGAGCAAGTGAGGTTTTTTTTCCTCTGAACTGGAATCTGCCCTGTTGTGCTCTGTTAAAGCCGCCCCAAGTCACATGAAGCCACTGCTGTCATTCTGGATAATGTATTCAGCCCTGCCTGGCATCGGCGTGCTCACTGCTGCTCAAACTCTGACTCACAGGCCTGAGTCACTTTACAGCTCACAGGCCCACACAGAACATTTAATAAGCATCTTACGGTGCGGGGACGGCTCTTCTCTGCCCATCTGACTGAATCCAAATCATCTGAAAGCCTTAACTGATCTTAGATCAGTCCTTTAAGTGAAGTGAAGCGGCCATTCTGTCATACATGAACACACCACAGCACACAGTGTGAACAGTGTGTAATTCTTTAACTGCATTTAACCCATTTAACCCATTTAACTCATTAAACCCATTCACCAAGTGAAGCAGCGGGCAGCCAGGAACACAGCACCCAGGGAGCAGTGTGTGGGGACAGTACCTTTCTCAAGGGTGCCACTAGCTGTCCTGGGATTCGAACCCACGACCAGGTTGACACCAGCTGCCCTTTAACTGACATGACCCACAGGGCCAGTTTTCTGAACACAGATATTTCTAACAAATGAACGTTAAACACACGCTCTGAAAGACTTGAGGATATTTTCCTATGAGTCTAACACTAAGCTTTACTGAATTCATACCTGGCTAGCATCACATTATCAGCGTCGTCTTTGCCCCATTCCCAGTCTTTCCCTGGATCCACAGCAAAGTGCACAGGTAGCATTTTGTGGTCAGAGTCGGTCAAAGGAATCACCACTGCGGAAGAAAACATACAGAGACTTCCAAATCCACCTCACAACAAATCAAAACCTTGCCATCAATTCCACTTGTTTTTTCTTTTTAACTCACATAAAACCAGTCTGGTTTAGGAAGAAAATTTGAAAAATAAAAAAGAGTTAAGAACAAAACCTGTAGTTATTATATTTTCTTCAGCTTATTAATGCTTCAGTCTTAAATACTCAACCGCACAAATCTACTTTTTCCACCAAAAACTTCAAATTCACCTCACAGCAAACCAAAATCCTGTCAGCAGTTCCACTTTTTTTAAAAACTAACATTAAACCACTCTGGATTAGGCAGAGAATTTGAAAAATAAGTCAAGTTCCCTTCTAATCAAACCAAAGTGTAGAGATGCTGGGGCTCCCTGAACACCGGGAACAATTTGGGTTGTACAATAATGACAATTGTTTAATAATGACTTCTGCAATCCCAGTATCACTGTTTTGTGTGGTTGTAGACATTCCTAAAGTGTTGTTCTGGTATTTAGGAAAATCAAGTGATTAATGTGATCCAATATCATGCACATACACAGTGGTCAGAGAATTAAAGAGGATAACCATTTATTTTCAAAGTGTCTAGACTTTAAATCATACTCATAATCCTGAATTAGGTCACTGGGCTGTACACAGCTAAAAATACACCCTGGTGAGGTTTCCTAGAGTTAAAAAGCTCTACCTTGCTCTTTGGAGCCGTCCTTCTGCTCCATCGAAACCAGGGCAGAGAAGTGCGCCTGGTCGTAGGCTAGCACTAGCGGTGAGCGATGACACTTGTTAGCTGGGACCTCCAGTGGTAGATAAATCCCACCAAATGGGATTGGGGCGAAAGCTGGAAAGGTTTAAAAGGAACAAATCAACTGAAAGTGATCATTTGTCATATGTGAACACACCACAGCACACAGTGTGAACAGAACAAAATTCTTCTCTGCATTTAACCCATTTAACCCATTCACCAAGTGAAGCAGCGGGCAGCCAGGAACACAGCGCCCGGGGAGCAGTGTGTGGGGATGGTACCTTGCTCAAGGGTGCCACTAGTAGTCTTGGGATTCGAACCCACGACCTTCTGATCGCAGGGGCAACTCCCTAACCGCTAGGCCACCAGCTGCCCCACAAATCAAACAGAGACAAGGTGAGAGCGTAGATGTGCCAATAAGAGAAACAGACACTGTACAATATTACTCTGTGAGAATGGGCAGAATAATGATGGTTAAAATGATGGTGTGTTGTACCCTCTCCTCCAGAGTCTCTCAGCATGGTGTCGGCCACCACCACGATGGGTCTTCGGAGAACATGGGCCAGCACAAACACGTGGAACTCCTCTAGACTCTCATACACCGGCTCTTCCTGCGACTCTGCCCTGCACGACATAAACACACAAAGAAATCATAAAGTATTCTGGTTTATTATACTTTGGACTGCAAGACAGTCATTGAAGTCAGACTGCCCTAATTGAGCTGATTTAGTTTTACCTGATGTTTAGTCCAGTAAGAATCTGCAGCGTGTGCAGTTTTAGTAGCCTGACAGAAATAACTGTGGACTGAATTGCCTCCTGTAACCATCTGAACTCAATGCTCTCTCAAAAATAACAGTACTGTTCCAAATCCACTTCATGGCTACTATGCAAGGGTGGGAAACTTCGACTCCAGCACAGTTTGGTGATTGAACCAATCAGCTCATTGGCAGGTTTAGTAGAAATCATCAAATGCTGCTCGGCCCCCCTCCCCTGTGCTAATGGGGCCTGTTAACAGACACACTGTGTGCTGTGTTACTGCTATTGATGTGTTGTGACACTTTCGGTCAGGTCTATATGTGGGACTTTAGGGAGATTATTCAGTGCTTCTGTAGAAATGGCAAATGAAATTCCACTGATTATATTATAGGACCTGCTCAAGCAAATCTAACAGTGCTTTTCCACTGGCACACAGAACTGTGCTGTACCATGAACAAATGTTTTTCCATTACAAATAAAGCGATCCGTACCCGAGCTACTCGACGGCAGGGCCGAAAGCGGGCCGCAGCCGAGCTGACTGCATCACTGTCTTTTGATTGGTTGAAATATTGTCATCACAACATTGTCCATGCAAAAAACAACAACGGAGACACAAACTAACAACTGGGAAGTGGATGAAGCACAAGCTCGACTGTCTGTTTGGGCTGAAGATAAATTTCAGTGGGAGTTTTCTACGACTCTAACAAATTTATCTTTAA
>JBBPCZ010000001.1:2986712-2999398 GCA_037974445.1 Brycinus macrolepidotus
AACTAATGACTGTAAGACTGTCCCTGTAACTACTGACTGTAAGACTGTCCCTGTGACTAATGACTGTAAGACTGTCCCTATAACTAATGACTGTAAGTCGCTCTGGATAAGGATGTCTGCTAAATGCCCCTTTATTATATCATTGACCCCTGACATATGGATGCTTAGAGGTAAAACAGTGGCATCCCCTCATTAATGTTATTTTCCTGCAAAAAGACCTGTGAATTCAAATTTGGTTTTGAGGAATTCATCAAAATGTAGTAGTATTTGAAATTTTGGCATTATGTTTCCAAAGTTTGTCAAAAACGATAATGCCCCACATGCTCAAACGCCTCTGTCAAGTCAAGTCATTTCGCCCATATACACACAGTACACAGTGAAACAAAACAACGCACCTCCAGGACCATGGAGCAACATAAAGAACAAAAACAGACCCACAAAGAACAAAAACAGAGTAACAAAAGACTACAGAAGTTCAGACAGAACATACACAGTGCAAAGAGAGCAAGAGAGAGAATGCAAGAAAAACACAAGAGCAACAAAACAACAGGACAAGACAACATTTAGTGCAGCTGCAGTACTAGTTTGAATGAATCCAGTATTATGACAGATACTGTATTCTAGCTGCAGAGAGTTCCATGTGCAAAAATGCAGAACAAAGGTAGAACAGCTATAAATTGTGCAAATATAGCAGCAGCAGGACAGAGAATGTGCAGTATAATAAATAAAGGTGTATTTCCAGAGGCAATTCACTGCAAATTGTTTGTTCAAGGCTGTAAAATGTGGTGACAGGCGTACTACATACACTGCCATTAATTTTCACCACTATGTGTCACTGTGTGTCAGAGACCTGCTACATTCGAATATTCCAAATCCCTTTGTATGAGGTTTAACCTCAAAACTCTTTAGATTCATGAATTGTGCTGTAAATATTTCAGCTGCATTTGTAGATGACAAGGGCAGACCTGATTAGTGAACATGCTACCAAGCCCAACTGCCCAAATTCTGTCTGAACCCAACCACAGCTGAAAAATCTGTCTAAACGCGACTGTAACCCGACAAAATTCATCTGAACGTGACTGTAACCCAATAAAATTCTGTCTGAACCCGACTGTAGACTAATAATGTTGTTACCCTAGCAACATGTTATCTACAGCCATCATCTCATCATCAGCAGTTAACAAAACAAAGAAGAACCCAGTTATGTGCTATCTAACTTGAATTTCTATCAGTTAGTGCCTTCAAACAACATCCCGAAAGTTGGATCATTTTCACGCTGGCCTCATGGACATTGGTGGTCCTTGGTGGACCTCATTGCAACGACACAACACAAGAAACATTTAAGGAATTATGTGGTTAAGGTCAGGACAATGCTTTTCATTATGGAACTTTGTGCATGGGGTCATTAGTTCCCTTCACTACACCAAAGGGACCCATGAAAAATAGCCCCAGACCACTTTTAATTTACAGCCAATGTGCCACTTTTGTGCAGCTAGCATTCTCCTGTTGGTGCTTAGCACTGGTGCAGGGTGGTCTTAGGTTTGCTGCTCATGGAAGCTCTCAACTAATAGTTCCTAATAGTAATGTGTCCCACTGGTTCACAGCTGTGTCGTTATAACTGCACAATAACGGCACTTACAGTTGATCAGGGCAGCTCTAGCAGGGCAATGCTGCAACTTGTTGGAATGGTGGCATCCTGTAATCCTTATAATCCCACACTTTCCGCTCATCTTTACTCTGATAGCTGAAAATACTTCTGGTATTGATGATGCCATCTTCTGTGTTCTTATACTGCTACATGCAGTAATAGTACTACGCCAGTATTTTCAACCTAATCTCCATCTGCAGCATCTGCAGCACACAGTTAATAGGTAATGTCCCTGTACCATCATTTCTCAAAGCCTCTGATTACCACGGACCTCACTGCAACAACACAAAACAAGAAACATCTCAGAAACGATGTCTGAACCTAACAAATTCTGCTGGGTTCGAACAGACTCTCCCAGCTGTAGAACTGTGTTAAACAGAGCACAAAGCATCACCAGTCTGACAGTGATGTAAGCTGTAAACAGGGACTTTGAAAGAGATCAGTCTGCGCTCTTATGCACTTATGATAGAGGGATCAATAGATTTATAGGTACTATGAGTGGGCCAGACCTTTCAGATTAAGGACCGAGAAGTGGACTCTGGGTGTGACCGCAACCGTGCCATTACGGGAGAGAAGCCTCTCCTCTTTCAAGAGCAGAGTAGATCACTTTTCCCATCTACTCAATTTTAATCCGATTAGGCGTCATCTTCGCCCTAGGCCGACGTTGCTTAACCTTGTTAACCTAATCCTCGCCGGCTTGTAATGGACAGGGCTAATTATGGGGAGACTAATTGTAAGGGTCATAGACAGATTGGCCATGACTTTCCTCCTGGCATAGGAAAGACTGGGAGAAGTTGGGAAAGGGTCAATGTGAATCTTTGTTAATTCACCAGCGTGATTGATTGGCCATTTCGGCATGATGTAGTGGAGTGCTGACAGGAGCTCAACATAGAGTTCAAACAGCGAGGAGACAATGCCTACAGGGGTTGGAGTGACTGGCTGCTTAATGGTTGACCAGCAGCCATGGAGAGGGAGCG
Source organism: Brycinus macrolepidotus (assembly GCA_037974445.1). NCBI lineage: Eukaryota > Metazoa > Chordata > Actinopteri > Characiformes > Alestidae > Brycinus > Brycinus macrolepidotus. The sequence goes on from JBBPCZ010000001.1 coordinate 2,989,338, forward strand.
CCTTTCTTATCAGTCCATGACAATGATCGATGCACTAGTGGTGCTTGAGAACAGAGAGGTGCCCATTCAAAGAAAACCCTAGAGATTTAAAATAAGTAGTAAAAATAAGAAAGAGTCTGTAGCACACAGCTGATTATGAGAGTCAGTCATTTCTATGTATTTCAGCCCATCGGCTCCTGCATTGGTCAGTGGGTTTTCCGCTGATTTACTAAGTACAGGGGCATCGGGGCATCGGGGCATCGCCCATAGTAATCAGAGCCTTTGAGCAATGATGGTACTTGAACAATGGGCTACAGATAGAGATCAGGTTGAAAAATACTGGCATAGTGCTTTAAGTGCATGCTGTAGCAGTGTAAGAACACGTAATCATCAATGCCAGAAACACTGTCAGCTATCAGAGTAAATATGAGCAGAATTGAAGTGTGGGATTATATGCAAGAATTATAGGATGCCACCATTCCAACAAGTTGCAACACTGCCCTGCTAGAGCTGCCCTGGTCAACTGTAAGTGCCGTTGTTGTGCAGTTATAACTACACAGCAGTGAAATGGTGGGACGCACAAGTTACAGAGCGGTGCCTTGGCTGCAACACTCATGGCAGACTTCAGGAACTATTAGTTGAGAGTTTCCGTGAGAGCAGCAAACCTAAGACCATCCTGCGCCAATGCTAAGCACCAACAGGAGAATGCTAGCTGTGCAAATGCAGCATGCTGGCTGTAAAGGAATAGTGGTCTGGGGCCATATTTCATGACCTGGGCCCTTTAGCTTCAGTGAAGCGAACTGATCCCATAATGAAAGGCTTTGCCCTGTCCTTAACCCCATCAAACATCTCAATAAAATGGAATGCCTACTGAGAGCCAGACATCATTTATCAGAAGTTTTTTATGTTGTGTTGTTGCAGTGAGGTCCACCGAGGACCAGCGATGACCATGAGGCCGGTATGAATGCGACGCAACTTTAGGGATGCTGTTAGAAGGCACTGATTGATTGAAATTGGATATCAAGTTGGTTAGCTAATAACTGGGTTCTTCTTTGTTTTGCTTATTGATGATGATGAGATAATGGCTGTAGATAACATGTTGCTAAGGTAACAATATTATTGGTCTACAGTCGGGGTCAGACAGAATTTTATCAGCTATGGTTGAGTTGGGCTAGGTTGACCTCACTAACGCTCTAGTGCAAGGTTGCCCCAAGTGGGGATGTTTGAACTGACCCACCAGAAAGTGACCCCAGCCCCAACCCCTCACTGAATGAGGATCAAACATTTTATACTATATTTTTTCCCTTTTAATGTGTATTTTTATTTTAAAATCTACCTACTTTCTTAATTTGTATACTGTTTTGGCCCTCAGCCCACCATAAACATTGCACTTTGTCCCCCAAAGAGAAAAAGTTTAGGGAAAGTTTTCACGTATCTGTTTTCCTCCTTAATGGATAGAATGCTTTTACTCAACCTTTGTAAAGTAGGCTGTTTGCGATCACACTGTGAGATGCACTTTAAAGCCAATCACAAAATGAAACTGGACCCAGCAGGCAGATATCACTCATAATCACCAGAAACAGCAACACCAGCTTTTCTACCTTCAGCTTTCACCATTAAAGTTTTACTGCCTCACCCAAAGATGCAAACATAAGATCCCCTCATACGTGCAAAGCTAACTAGCCCCTATGAGTGTGCCCTCATTATAGCACCAATTAAAATGTCTTGACTAATTGACTACACTTGTGGTGTCTCAATGTTTTAACCTACATAAAAATTATTTTATTTCGGATAAATGTGTAAAATAATTCTAGTGTGTTAGTCTTGTGCACTTTCAAATAGTTAGTAGGAATCTGTAAATAATAAGAAGTAGGGTTGTCGTGATTAATTGTCAGTAATAAAATATTTGATTATTAAAATCCAATTGATTAAAATGACGTTACTTACATTGGTGATTCTAAATTGAGTAACCACTGGTCATTATAAAGCTATGCTCTACAGTCTGAATATTCTCCACAAGGGGGAGCCATAAGCAGCTTTTTGCATTTCAGGCCTATTCACACCTAACTGTATTTTCCAATATTGAGTAACGTTGATGAAGGCTTAGCTGCGCCCACATGGTACTTATGTGTATCATATATCATTGAAAAGCTTGTTTCCTGTGGAATCTAAATAACGTATCCAAACATGTCTTTCCTTTGTGCCAATGACAACATTCACCCAGATGATGAACGTCCTCTGAGATTTCTCACTGGGGCCCACTCCGATTTTCTTAACATCACCCTTTTAGCTACATTCAGAATTCAGAATCAGCTTATAGAATAGCTGTAGCATGGTCATTCCAAACATATATACATATATATATATATATATATATATATATATATATATATAAGTAAAATAATATTTCAATAATCTGTTCTGTAAAATTCTTTCTCTGAAGTCTGTCTTCATAATGAAATTATTTTAATTCTGATATTTTCCAAAGAATACATTTTTGGCCTTGGAAAATATGCATATGCATTAATATTTATGTTGATAACATCTCATTTGCATATTCAAACATCACTTTTACAAACAAAACTTCCAGTACAATTTTATACAAATAGCCGGCAAAGATTCACTGCAGTGTCTGTTGCTTAAGAAATGATCCTACTGATCATAGTATACATGTGATTAAAATGACAGTTGAAACATTCCTTCAGCCGCACACTTTTGCCTCCCCTGCAGGCGATCGAGTGCATCACGCAGGGCCGCGAGCTGGAGAGGCCGCGGACGTGTCCCAAAGAGGTTCACCAGCTCATGCAGGGCTGCTGGCAGAGAGAGCCCCAGCAACGCCTCGTCATCAAAGACATCTACAGCCGCCTAGTGGCCTTGGTGAAGAACCCTCCGGTCTACCTGGACATCCTGGAGTGACAGAGCGGCCCGGTTAGAAGCAGGTTTGGGTCGGAGAGATGAACTGTGTGGAACACTAGAGACGGAGACGGAGCCAAAGCAACTGTAAAACACAGCGAGGAACCCGCAGGAGCTCCCGCTGTTTGTATAGTTGAGTTCCCGCACTGACTTTGCTATGCCAAGTTTGGTCACTCTTCAGTGGAGCATCCATCAGGCCTGTATCTTTTTGTGGGAAGGACAAAGTCAGCTAGGTGCAATTCCTTCAAGCATTCAGCAAACCCAGATCCAGCGAGAGACCAAGCGTCCAGGGAAAAGTGCGAGAAGACAAAAGACCAGTTCGTTCCATTCCAGTATGACCGGACCACTTTTTCTTTACACCGGAGGCTCTCCACCTTTGTTGTTGTGTTTAAATCATACATTATGTAACGTAATCCTCCTTTTCTGTGATCTTACGGTGTCTTTGTCTCGTCATAGAAACAGGCTTTAAGTCGAGTCGCGGTGTTTTCCATGTCGTGCCAAGTCGATTGCACTATTTGAAACTTCACACCTCCCTTTGTCTTGCAGTTCCCCAATAATAAGTGTATTATATAGAAATGTATTATGAGTGCACTGAAATCGCATGTATTGGACTCTCCTTATTCTTAAACGCCACCGCCGGCGCTTTGCGAGGCCCTGTAATTACCTCTTTGCAACGAATCTCTGTGAAGCCCCACTTTATCCCATTTACAGCCAACAGAGCAGCTCAGAAAATCAGACCCAACTGGGGAACGGGGAGCAGGTTCTCGACATGAAACTGCATGTGAGAGCATAGAAAGAGTTCATTAGATATTCATGTCTACAGGTTTGTCAATTGAATGTTGTTTTCCTTAACATATATACGTTCACCTGGTTTAACTTATTTAATCTCTGATAAACTACATTATATAAAGGTTGCACATTTAAGGACGGAAGGTCTGTGGAACCAGTCAAACGCATTCACTCAAGTGGATAATTTGAGCAATTTCGTCTAACGTTCCGCTATTCTCCCGAGCTGGAGAACGTTGTCTTGGACTAACAGCTTGTATCTTTGTCATTAGTTTTCAGAAATCTTGAGTTTGAATAGATGTCACGATCTGAAATCATCTCGAAATGAACCAGTTTGGCTGTGGAATAGAAATCTTTACTGTTGATTATAATCTAAATTGTTAATATGATTGATATTAACATAATTCAAAGCTATTATGCATCATTAATATCAACATCTCAGCTGCAAAATGGCTTAAAGGTCCCATTTTTTTGTTTTTATTATTTAAATAAATAATTCCATGGGCGAGGCTCCTCAGTTTTTATAGTATTTTGAAGTGTTGATTATGCAAATATCCGATACACCTCAACAGGTGACATTCACATGAATCATTTCAAACAGATTTGATGCTGAAGCTGATTTAGCAAAGCCACCACCTTCAATGGGGCCAGTTTTATAAGTAATATTGACCATTTCAAGAAAATTCCACATTAAAATGAAAACAGACTTTGAAGTCCTAAATTATAAACCTTTTATACATTGAAGACGGACTGACCCATGGGATAAGTAACAAATGATACTGTAGCTAATAAAGACGTAAGGGCCGCCTACTGTTGGCAAAGGAAAACCTCTCAGGGCCTTCAGGGACTTTCGAGAGGGCCTAATGACTTCTGTGAAATGAAGAAATATGAATTATGTGTCTAATTTTTAGTTCATTTTTATTTAATGGTAGCATCATGCTTGTTGTATTTAAACTCTGCAAGTATAGTAGTCTCCTCCTCTTATTTCAAAATGACATTTTTATTGGAAAACAAAGTGGTTAAAATTTTTGAAATGCCCAACAGAAAACTTTTCAATGAATTTTTATTTCAATGGTATTTAGAAACTCATCGTTTTGGCCTTCAGGAGCTGGACTGATCAGATATCAGATAAAAAACCAACATAAATAGGAAGGAACTGTATAATCAACCAGTCATGTTTTGATTTTCAATGGGTGGGACCAATTTTGAGAGACAGAAACATCACTCTAGGACTAACACATCACAGACTGAATATGAGCCAGGAGTCATTCAGTTGTTGGTAATGGTAATGGCAGCTCTAGGCTAGGACTCTTTACTGAAAGAGTCGCTGTAAAACTACAACGTATAAACTCAAAAATATGGTAATAGGTTTGTTGTTTTAAATAAAACGTTGAACGTCCGTGTTTAATCTAAAAGCAGCTGGAAAATGTTCACATGAATCACTGTTAGCTTAGCACTTACTACAGGACGAAATGAACGTTGTTGTGGAGGTTTTTTTCCTTTCCACTTTTTAAAGCAAGTTTTGATGTTTAGGGTCTGAACTGAGCGCCTGGCTCTAACAGTCATGGTTCGCCGCTGGATGTCAGGCTAACTGGGTCCAGCAGCTTTCGTGAACTGTTAGCCACATTAGCATTTTGAAGCCCACTTCTTGCCTTAACATTAAACGCACTAAAGTGTCTACAAAAGCATTTATTTGATTCAAGGTAATTTGCTTGGAAATCACATGAGTGACAGATGCAATTTCAGTTCTGTGAGCGCTATCATTTGTAATTATTGTACAATAAATATTACTGTTTGAATAAAGCTGTCACCATTGCTCCTGTCTTAATGGGGCCTTCTATTCAAGAGCATTTTATCAGCTTCCAAATTACACATTTTGCCAAAAAGCATGCACACACACACACACACACACACACGCACACACATATTCACTGAAAGTGACATGAATAGGCTCACTGGATGCCAATCGCTATTGCAATTATTGTTTATTAGCGGTTGTCCCTTTTCTGTCCAATCACAGTATACTTAGTTTACACTACACTGATTATAATCTGCCATATTAAATTCCATCAGTACTGAAAAAAATAAGCCTAAATATTTATTTACATCATTTTAAACCTACCTTGTAGATGCTACTAGGGGGCCCTCACCCACAACTAGTGAAATTATTTAGCAGGTAAGGATAAAAATGAAACATTATTTGATTAAAAGACTATATTCCATTACTTTTACTATTAACCTACTACTAATTATATTGCATTAATACAAATATTACTCTTAAAATACTATTACACTGACACTAATACTCTTAAAATACTATTACACTAATACTAACACAATACTATTACAGTAAAACTAATAATATTACACTAATACTGACACTATTACTAATATTATCACATTAAAACTAATACTTCTACTGCAAAAATTCTACTATACTAATAGTAATTCTACTACAACAATCATACACTAATACTGATACTATTACAAACTAATTATAATAAAAGAAATACTATTGCAATACTATTATACTAGTACCGCCGTGATTACACTACTTCTATAATAAAACTATTATACTAGTACTAATACTGTTACAATTCAATTTCTCTAATACTATTACAGTAGTACAAATATTACAATAACACTAATAACAAAAAACCTGGCCATCATTAAATGATTGAAATTTTACATATTTAACCAACAAGTAATTCATTTACACTCTTAAAAATAAAGGCATCCAAAAGGTTCTTTGGTGGGTTTCGAGAGTAAAGCTACTTTTGATTTCCTAAAGAACCTTTTATTGGTTCTACAGCAAGAAATGTGCAAGCGTGAAACTTTTTTAAAGAACCTCCACATAATGTAAAGATCCCAGAGGTTTCTCCTATAACCGTCTATTCAAGAACCATTTAAGGACCAGTTTTTAAGAGGATATGTGAACAAATGACACAGTCACATCATCCTGACCTGAATTTATTTCATTCTATAGCTCGGAAAACATCACTCCAATTCATTTCTCCCAATAAAATTTAGATAGTTGCATTTTTTATTTTTTTTTTTACATTTTACAATACATTTCTTTTGACATTTTTCCCGTCCTCTTCCTTACATCATGCAGCCCGAAGAGGGCTTACAGAGCTGTAAGCCCTCTTCATCAGAATAAAGTGGAAAGACAATCGACAGGAGATAAACCTAATCTTCCAGATCATCTCCCAGAAACACAAACAGCATTTTCACGCCCCCGGCGCACTCAGCGCTCTCTCCACTCCGCTCGTTCCTCCGGCTCTGCTCGTCTGTGTGGCCTGAGCCCCCGGGGAGCAGTAATGGATGGGGGTAATGCTACTGTTGGCTCGCGCACAGCTTCTCTCCGAGGTGTTTAAAGAAACACACCAGCATTCTTCAGCCTGATTTCTAATCTACTGCATCCGCAGCGTCCCCTCAGTCATCACGGACGATACTTTCCCAGTTCTGACAACAGAACCGACCTGTTGACTTGACCTGTACCTTCATCCCCAACACTGGATCACAAAAAAAATCATTTCTGTCTGCTACTTTGTCTAATGCATGTGTCCTCTGCTACATCCTGGGTGCTGAATTCAAATCTGAAGGTGCATTTTGTCCATCGCGTCAGGATTTTAAGTTATGCAGCATCAGATCCCCCTCAGAACTGTCACTTTCAGCAGAACTGAATCAGGAGGAATCAGCCCTGGATTCTCTGTGTCATGCGGTTCTGGTTTAAGAGCAGACCCACAGTCAGGATAGACGGGTTTTGACTTATTCTTCTTCGGAAATCTAGAAATTTCAGTCATACAGAAACAGCGGTCTGAGTCCAGAGTAACGAATGGTGCAGCAGATATGAGGCCCAGCTTTTAACCTGCTCTCCAATTTCACATCTGAAACAGTGCCGGTAAGCAGTCGTCACTTTCTTGGTGTTTTATTTACCACAAATGTAACAAAAATTGTCAGGATGGTTGATACAGCTGCATCTACTCATGTTTTATTTAAACGTTTACCCTCCATCCAAGAAAACCCTATAAAACAGACGAGCCTGTGATCCGTCTGGACTTAAACTGAGCTGAGATCAGCTCTTCGACAGGCCTGAACTCTCACAGCACTGAATTCAACCAGGAAACGGATTTCAAACGAGGCAGCAGCAAACGTACACCTGACAGAAACGGCTGTTATTACGCTGGCGTGCAACAATACGTGTGTATCAAAATACCAAATTATTGCAAAACAATATTACGCCTGTAACTTAAAATCTGGACGTTCTGGGAAAATTTTGATTGCAGATTTGGATTCAGCACAGTCGATTTCGTGTAAATCATATGTTTTACTTCCAGGAGCAAAATCTTTGTTTTCCAGTGTAACAGGAGCCAGTGTGCAGAAGCTGAATTCTTTCAGTTATTGTTTATGGAAAGCTTGTATCTTTGTAAAACACTTTCACAGATTCCTTAGTCAAAGGTAACTTTTGACACATGTATGTCCAAAGACTCAAGTCTAAAAAAAAATAGCTCAAACTTGGTGTCAGGCCACTTTCTGGCACTGCTTATCCAACACACATTTGAAAATTTTGCTAAGCCTCATGCATCACATCTTGCTTTTAAATCAAAGTTGGGATTTTGGAAAAACAAGGAAAAATAGCAAAACTGCAAAATTGCAAGTACTCTGAAGTATATTCGCAATTTACCCAAATGTTATTATAGTTTGGCAGTACCATTTTCTCATAGTCCTCGTAGTCATTTTATTATTATTTTTTATTTAACACCCCCATTTACCCCAGAAAACAGTATGGCAGCATTCCAATGCCGCTCTGGCAGTGTGTCTGTTTGTGTTTGTGCATCAGGCAGAAAACTGATGCAAATGCATCTCCCTCGAAAATATAACAACTGATATAAAACAACTATCGTAAAATTCCAGTTACACACTTTTACCTTCTAACCGCCTGAAAGAAAGTTTGCTTAACGCCAAGCAAAATAAAACCAAACAAACAAACTTAAGTGTATTCATTAACAAATCAGACAATGAAGCACCGTTTTGAGGAAACATCCATCCAATTAAAACGTGCAAACCTGAACAACTTGTCTTGACTGACTTCTAGTGTAAAAACTGTCCATTTTAGGTCTTTAGTGGTGACAGGTTGGATGGAGCTGGGTGAGGTGTCAGCATGTCTTCATCTAGTAGTGAAGTGATATTCTGTGTATGTACAGTACTGTGCAAAAGTCCCTCATTTCTTTATATCAGAATCAGAATCAGAAAACTTTATTGATCTGGGAGGAAAATGCTTAATTGCTTATATTTTGCTAGATGAGTGAGACAATTTCCTAAATCACAATCGTGATATACTGCAACATGTGCAAACATCCATGTAAATACAGTAAAGTGAAGCGGCCCCTTATAGTCACGTGTGAACACACTACAGCACACAGTGTGAAATTCTTTATCTGCATTTAACCCATTCACCAAGTGAAGCAGGGGGCTGCCACCAATAGGGGGTGCTGGGGAGCAGTGTGTGGGGATGGTACCTTGCTCAAGGGAACCTCAGTGATGCCACTAGCAGCTGGGATTCGAACCCACAACCTTCTGATTGCAGGGGCAACTCCCTAACCACCAGACCACCAGCTGCCCCAGTATGTAACACAAAGAGAGTCTATACAGATCTAACAAGTTTTAAATTCAATATTTGGTATGACCATCATCATTACTCAACTCAGCCTGAACTTCATTACGCAAACTTTCTCGTCATTTCTTTAAGTATCTTCAGGAAGTTCTCCAGGCTTCTTGAAGGACGTTCCAAAGCCCTTCTGTATACGCTGGCTCCCTTTTGTTCCCTCTGTCCAGATGATCCCACAGTGCTTCAGTGATGTTGAGATCTGGGCTTTGAGGAGGCTAATCCATGACTGAAAGTGCGCCATCTTGTTTTTTTTTTCTATCAAGGTGCTTTGACTGCACTGACAGTGTGTTTGGGATTGTTGTCATGTTGAGAAAAGAAGCCGTTGCCAGTTAGACACTTTCCAGATTGTTTGCGCAGAACTGTACATGCTTCGAAACGAGAAAAGAAATCGCCTTAATCAGAAGTGTTTGAGGGTGTTGTCAGCAGGGTGGGTGATCATGGTTGGGAAGTTGATGTAAATTAGAAACCTAAAGACCTAAATTAGAAACAATTGTATTTTATTATTATATGTTTCATCCTCATCCTTATTATCATGATTAAGTAGGTATACGAATTGATTTAAAAAAACTGGCCTTGGAACGTTTAGTGATAGTTTTTCTTCACCTAGTCTGAGAACGTCTTCATCACCGGTGCAGGATGTTTTGAATTCTGGCTTAAGAATGCCTGCAGCAACCAGCTGTGGGTCAGACATTTCCACATTTCCACATTTCCA
>JBBPCZ010000001.1:3223653-3243653 GCA_037974445.1 Brycinus macrolepidotus
CTAGATTAATCTAGATTAATTCCAAGATTACAGTGAGATTAATCTAGATTAAAAAAATTAATCTATGCCCACCACTAGTAAAAAGTCATTTAGATGTGAAATGCTCAGTTGTAGTGAATTGTTCACAGTGGTAGTGAATGGAACCAGACATCTGAAATGTTAAATATCTCTTAAACTATTACACAAAATGGTTATGAACACACTGCCTGAGACATTATTTTACAAAAACAATGTTTTGGCCAAAAATACAATTTTTAAAACCCATTCTTGGTGGAAAGATGGCAAAAAGTCCCTCCCAAAAAAACTCTGTATTTCTTTGTATTTTACCAATGTCAGCATAACACATTATACCGGTTAGAATAAATCCTTGTATTTTCATTTTTGTTGGCTTTTATTTTCTTACATAGATCGAAAATACCAGCTGCCGTGTCAAAATTTCTTGCCTCTCAAACAAACAGAAATTTTCTGAAGTGAATTAGAATAAAATGCCCATCTATTAACCTACATCTAAAGAAGATTTTAAGTTCTAAAGTAAATTTTTTGGAGATATAAGGTTTTGTTTTTGAATGTGAAGAGAAGGCAAGTAAAGGTTTACATCTATATTTGTGCTGTAGACAAAGGAACTATAACTAAAAAGAAATCGGAGCTTCTCGACAATGGGCCATTTCACACCAAACTACTCTGACTTTATTTACACCTCAACCATTGAATTACGCAGAAACTGGAAAATCAGTGAAATTTGCTTCTAACACTTTTGTATTCATTTGTATTATTTGTAGCTTGATCAGGTGGTTTAGATTCACTTTATTTAAAAAAGGAGTTTCTCCACTTTGTGGTCGTGAGAACGAGTGCCCTTTTCTTTGCCGTCAATGTAAATGGCCGTGTTTGTACTACTTTGTAAGTAAAATGCCTCTCACACAAATGACAAATGAAAGGGGAAGCACAAATCTGTGCTGCTTACACAAGGAAGTTTGAAGAAACTGCATGGACGTGCTCCCGTGAAGACTGGAATTGGTATGCGCCAGTTCAACCTGTTCCCGGAAGATTCTTCTCAAGCCTTTGCACGTGAAAACTTTAGCCGTAATTTGTTTGCCACTGTGGCTTCTTAGGGAAAGTAAGTGTTGACCTGAGGCGTTGCTGGAGGTCCTTTTTCTGTCGCCTTCTGGGATCATCTCAACATCTCGGTCAGCTGGAGAAGGATGATGATATCTAGAGGGATGCCCCCGTATCTCTCGTGGCTTTTGGTCTTAGGGTTTGTTTCCTCTTCAGAAGGTAGGTTAACATTTTGCTCCATCATTTGAGTTGCTTTTTGGCACTGACCATTCAAACTGGAATTGTACTGGTGACACTACAGTGAAACAGGGACCATTTGGGTTCTCCTCGGGTTCTTCTATCAGAAGAACCATGCAATAAGAATCACATGTCAGATGATGTCATGAAATAAAATCTCATAGTTGCAAGAAAGTATCTCATTTTGACCTGTGTTGTAAAAAAGCTGAACTTCTATTAAGCTGTTAACAATCTGAGCATGTGTAGATGTGATTTTGAGGGACCAAGATAGTATGTTGTTAAAAAGAACACATAATAGTTGAGACAATAGTATGACATTTCATAATAGGATATTTTATCATAATTGTGAAATAAAACGTATCAAATATGAGAAAGTATCTCATTATCAGGAGATATGTCTTATTATAAAATAAACAATTACAATAAAGTATTTCACAACTACGAGATTGTAAAAAGGGCATAAGATCTTTTAAGACTGAAAAGACTCTTTCTCATATTACTGAGATGTCCTATCTTATAATTATGATATATCTTATTATGAATTTCATAATATTGTCACAACTATGATGTTATGTTTTTACAACATACTATCTTGGCCTCCCAAAATCCCATCTACACGTGCAGCTGATTATAAACAGCATATAGGTTAGGATTAAGACTTGTATCAGGATTAGGCTTTGGTTTGGGTTTAGGGTTTAGGTTAAGTTACAGTGACAGTGGGTATTGGGGAGAAGTTATTGCCTGAATCCAATAGATATTTAGTCAAATGAGCTTCTACAGAGCATCTAGAGTGGAGTTTACCCCAAGCACTTTCAGAAATGGGTGTCTACTGATGGTATGACAAGGCAAAGTTTTGTTTAGGGGGAGATTGGAATAGTCAAACGTCCATTTCTTAGTCAAATGAGTGAAGAGAATGTCACAAGGTTGGATAATCTTGCACTCTTCTTCCCCATGCCACTCCTGGCCTCTTACGTTAAGGCCTGAACTTCACCGTTGTCCCTCAAAATGTCACCATAAGCACCGGCGGTTCGGCCACCTTTCAGTGCGGAGTGTTAAGATCAGATTTAATGGGAGGATCTTTTAGTTTTTCTGTCCAGTTGACTGGCATGAACTACTCTCAGATCTGCCCTGGACGACCCACCAACTATCCCGTTCAGGTGAGGCTTTTAACTGCTTCTCGTTCCATGTGTCCCAAAGTTCAAGCCACTGGTTTTATGTATTTATGTCTTTTTTTGCTTAATTCTGCACTAGTCATTGAATGGCCAATGTCTGGACAAACCTCCAGAAATCATTGCTACATGGGACATTGCTAATGTTGCTACCAGCATGAATGGCACAGTCTTCAAATGCCACCTTGATGGTCTCAGTGATAAATCTGCCTACCTGTGGGTCAGTGGTAAGTAAATCAATTCCAGAAACATTCACTCTGCACTCCTCTCTGAGTAAACTAAATATACAACAAACAGAATCGTAGCACTAGCATCACTTTGATGTGGTTGTGCTAGTGCTGTAAGTGATTTGTTAGCTTTATGAGAAACATGGTTAAACAACTTCATAAAACTACAGCAGCAGGTCACAAGGCCTTAACAGAGTGGACTGGGAACATGATAAGTGGACCATGCTAACAGTGGCATCATGCACCTGGTTCCACAAAACCCGCCTTCTTATATTATCAGTCTACAATCACTTCTGCATCTTAATAGCCCATAGCATCCTGACCACAAAACTGAGGAAAAACATCTCTGCGATAGAACTTCTTCAGTGTCCCTGTAGGATTCCAGTTGAATGTTAGGGCTAAGCTAACAATTCTGGGCTAAACCTGGAAAACTGAAGCTTGGAACATGTTTTATTTGAAAACTTTAAAGAACTAAAAAAAAGCTTGTAAAAGACATGTTAACATATTTAAGCTTGTATGTAGCAGTTTTACAGCGACTCTTTCAGTAAAGAGCCCTTGTATTAGAGCTATCACAGCTCTTTAAACTACTGCCTATATCCACCGTCAGAGGTGTAGACCTAGGACTTCCAGAGAGCCTACAGGCCCACAGATAAACCAAAATAAAATAGTAAATAAATAAAATAAAACCAAAATAAAATAAAACAGCCTGAACAGTAGGGGTTATTACAGTAAATGGGTAATGAGTAGATCTCTCTGAGACTTTGTAAAAAAAAAAAAAAAAAGCAAATGTCACTGGACTATTACCAACCAAATCAGGACTGGGTAGCTTTAGGTCAAACTCTCTCTCTCTCTCTCTCTCTCTCTCTCTCTCTCTCTCTCTCAGGAAGCAGTAGCTACTATGCCATGCTCTTTGGCTGTGTGATGGGAGGCTTTTTTGGGATCCTAATAGTCTTTGGTGTCTCATATGTCTTCCTCAAAAGATCAGAAAGACTTCAGAACTGTTTCAGTAAGTGATTCCTTTCACACATTACTCAAATCTTTTAACGCAATAGTTTGAAATTTACTGCTCGGAAACATTTTGGATTTTATGATCTGTACCATCCTAAATATCCATTGGTTGTCATGTAACATTTATAATGGACTGGTCTGGACCCAAGGCTGTCTGCAGCACACTACAATAAGAAACACATTTCAGAGTAACTGAATGATGATCCTGCAACACTGGCTTGATGAGATCTCACTTCCGTTTGCTTTTTCAGGGGGCCGAGCCGAGGACGACGACATGACGGTAATAGAGGGCTCGAAGGGATACTGATCTGAATGCTCATCTTCCTTTCTCTGGAACACGTGGCCTGTTTATGCCAGCTTGCTGAAGCTCATGTGGGACTTTGCTCTAGATAAGTTAGGGGTATTTGGAGAACATGACAATACAATGTCCAGCAGAGGGCGCCTTTTACTCCTCTAGTAACAGGATTAGTGTATTTATGCATTCATATACATTCATATTCATTCATATTCATATACATTTAACACCCCTGGTCAGATGACAAATTTTGTTTAATGTCATTTTTTGATATAAATAAGAGTTGATCATGTGCAGAGGGCACACTAAAATATTGCATGTTATGCAATTTTAACTACTATAGGAAAATATTGGGAAAAAAACACTTTAACGCAAAAAATTTTACAATTTTCTCAAAAATTTCACAGCCACTCCTTACTGGACTTGGACCTGTCTTTAGGACCTATGCATCTGCCCTCACTCTTTTAACAACATAACATCACATTAAGAGATATTTATTAAGTCGCAGGGGACACAGAATAAAATATTTAAAGTGAGACAGTGATGTACAGTGAAATGATATATAGGCAAAACTTAAATGACATGTTTTGTTGATTTGCTGAAGTCAAAATAAGTACATATACCACAACGGAGCTTAAACACGACACTGTTCTTCAACTTTTAGTGCATAAATTCTATTTATGTGTCTAGTGTAACATACTGGATAAACATTAAATATAAAACATGCCATAACTTTTGTTTTTTTACCCAATATGTTCCAGCACATTAACAGAAATTGTGCATTTAAATGTGCAGAAGTGGGTCCTCTGTAGAGGAAGTGTAGTTTTGGGGCTAGGGTTAAGTTTCTGGGTGTAATGCCACGTGTAAAGCCAGCAACAAAGATAACAAAAATCCTCACAAAGATCACAAAAATCAGTGTGTTGTTCAAACTCTGACAGCCCACAGGCATCTTTACTTTTGAACACTGAGGACACCTTTTGGACACACATTGTTTGTTATTTCCTTTTTTTAAAACAAAAAATTGTACATTAAATTACACTAAGCCTTACACTACTCTATTTATTACACTACGGTAATAAATTATTTTGCTTCTCTTTTTAAAATATGTGCAACTATGCATACATTTAACTGGTGTGGATTTTCCACTCTCTCAAGTATGCTCAAAAACACTACTTGAACACTTATAGCGCCCCCTTGTGGGAAAACTGAATGATTGTGGAGGAAATGAATTGTAAATTTCTCTGCCTGAATTTTGCATTCAAACCTTTTAAATGCTGATTCTTTTTTTTTTATTTTTTCAAGGTTAAAAGCTGACACACATACAACTTTTCTAGCACCAGCACCACCTGCTTGAAATTACACATGCTGGAGCTTTGGTGTATATGACAATATTTCAGTAAATGTTGACAGCACTTTTGAAGAAAGCATTGGTGCATTCATGTTTTGTTTGTTAAAGGCAATGTGTTTTTAACTAACTGAACATTTCCCTGTTTGAGTTAAGTTTCAAACAACCCTAACACACATGTACAATTTTACATGATGAATAGCCCTTGAATAGCCCTTAAGACCTTGAATAGCTGGATCAGGAATGGAGAAGGATTGGACAAGACAACACTTGGAGTATGGCTTCCATCTGACTGTTTTTTCACTTTCACTGTTGTATCTAAATTATATATATATATATATATATATATATATGTATATATATATATAAATATATGTGTGTGTGTGTGTGTGTGTGTGTGTGTGTAAAATTTCAGCATCTTTTCAAACTGCTGCTAACATGATGTCATTTGATGGTGCAACATGCTTGGAGGAGAACACTAACTCCCAATTCTGTTACAGTAGCTAACAGCCTGTGATAGCTGGTATCAAGTGATGGGGGAGGGGGAGGGCCATCCTACCGACACAGAGACGCCGAAACCAATTGTGCTGTCTTGGAAACCTGGCCATGGCTGCAGTACCACTCAGGAGCCCATATATTTAATTTTACATAAACTATATGAAATAAAACCTTTCAATATTTGGATTTAAATATTACAGACTAATAATCTACTGGTTAATGGATGTAACCAGAAGGTCAGTGGTGGTCAGCTCTGCTGTGTCCTGGTTTCCCCAGTCGTCTGTCTGTCTAATGTAATTCTGTTCTTAAATCTTTGCGAATGTTTTGTAAGTCAAGCTATCAGGTACTCAAGTATAATTGTCATATATTATTGAAACAATGCTTTTAAAGTGAGAAATCAAAATCAAATTTACACATTTTCACTCTTTAGCCAAATGTTTATTAGCCAAGTAATGGGATATTATACCCCAACAGTTAATATTACGCAAACTGGATTGATCACATGCCTGCTTCAAACCATGTCACTTTAAATAGACTTGTTATGTGGTTTCTAACACATGCACCATGTTATAAAAATGAACAAACGTATGCTGCATAGCTAAAAGTGGTATTCAGGGTCATCTTGAGGCCTGAATTTTGCCTGCACTTTTGTCTGACTGGTTTATGTAAATTTGATTTGCTTTGATTACATTTCCAATAACTGTTTTCGGATCATTTCGATGAGGAGAGAGATGCTACTTAAATTCCAAACTTTAAGCTTTAATCCCATGAACATGAAAAACGCTTCTGTCAAAGAACACTAAACAGTCTCCAGTACAACACTGGCCTGGGTTTCTGACTGTAGTGCATGTTCATAATAAAGAAATAAAACAATAAAGAAAGGTGGGTCTGCTTTGCACAGGTACATGCTTGTTTCATTTGACTGTAGATCTGAAGCTGTGAAAAGATGAGGTGTATTTGTAGAAGCTCAGTAAATGTGATAGTGTTGTTTGTCAGGTTACATTCCTCACACTTTCTCTCCTGATAAAGTTGCAGAGATTTAATCATTAACCTGAGAGTTTCTTCCTTCTTAAACTGACAGGCTTAGGCATAGATAGATAGATAGATAGATAGATAGATAGATCTCGGAACATGTATCATATACTATGCAAGAGCCTAAAGCGTTTACACTTTAAACTCATTGATACTAAATAATGTAAGATACCAAAACATTGGCAAAGTGTGTATTTATGGAATAGATAGTTAGATAGATAGATAGATAGATAGATAGATAGATAGATATGTAGATAGATTTTAGATAGATAGACAGAAAGATAGAGAGATAGATAGATAATCTCAAATTCTGCAAGAAACAAATTAAACTGATTTTGACATTCATTACATTTGACTTAAAAACTTCACTCTTTGATATAAAACATACATCCACCAATAAATTAACCAGCTATGTTGATTTATTAATATTGTTTTAATTCATATTGTTTATCAATATAAATCAATCAATATTGTTTATATATTTTGATGAACTATTATTTTTAGTGTTTATCCGTTATTATTTTGATCAGTTAAGCAGTTAAGGATTGTGATGCAATTTAGAACCTGATAACAGGCCAAACTTTTAAAAATGCATAACTTAAAAACTTAAAACTGAAAAACTGGAGCAAAGTTTTGAAATTTTGGACTGTCCCCACTCATATTACCTGATACCCCACAACACTCAGTGTTATACACATAATGTTTGTGTTACTTTCACATCCCATTTTGGTTTGTTCATTTACTCGTGAATGTGTATGTGTGTGTGTGTGTGTGTGTGTGTGTGTGTGTGTGTGTGTTTATTTCTTTGTGAGGACCAAATGTCAAAAACCTGCTGTTTTCACAACAAATTAAGCCTTTTTGTAGGAAAAACTGAATAATCAGAAAGATTGTATGTGTATTTTTACTGTATTTGTGGGGACCTTCTATTGAATTGTCTAATTTAATAGAATGTCCTCACTGGAACTTTAATACTAACCTGTGTGTGTCCGGTCAACACATTAGCACTTGTTAGGAGGCAGGAGAACTTTCAGCCTGTGTGACATTTGGAAAGCTTAAACTCTGGCAGCTCTCCCGCCCCCCATATCTCTACTGTCCCCTCGAGGTCGACTTCCTCATGGATCTGAAATCCTGCTGCAGGACCTGTGAGGGTCAGGAAATGGTGATAGAGGTGGAATCTAATAATAGAGAATCATCTCTTTTAGATGCCCTCAAGTTGCTGTGGTGCCTCTCCTGAAGATCCTGAAGAGGCTCCTATAAATCTGTAGTTTGATTCATAACTCTGTTCTGTAAGCGATTCAGGAGGGAGGATTTTACTTTTCACACTCCACTCGTGTCATCTTGGTAAGCCTGTACTCTTCCAGGCCATGAGGCTCATGCAAATCTGTTGTTTCACATGGAACTTTTCCTCAAATTATTATTCAGGAGGAAGGTTGTTTTTTTTACGCTGTTGTACTCCATTCTGTTGAAGTCAGCTTCTTTTTGGTCTACAGTGTGAAAAAGTGTAATTAGTAATAATTAAACAACACCTGAAGTTTCAAGCAAATCTGGAGTTAAATCTGGTTTTTATTGCAACAAAATAATACTGTGTAAAAATGAATGTTTATTTTCAATTTTGTAAAATTCCATAGTCAAAATCTTATCATATTTTTCATCAGCATTAGACCGATGTACTGCCTAGTAGCTCTTCCCACATATTTGGATAATAGTTAAATGTACATTTTATTTAAATTCAAATTTAAATTTAAATGTTGAACAGTTTCATGCTTGTCAGTATCCTCACACAAGTATGATCCTCACACAAGTAGCCTAATGTGCGAAAAGCACCCACACATGCAGGCGGATACCATTATTGCTGAGTCCTTCACTCCACCCATGTTTTTAACCCTGAAGCTTCGTTTTTAACCTCATAGGTAAGTCAAAGAGCAGCCAAGGTGGTAGATAGATAGATAGATAGATAGATAGATAGATAGATAGATGGGTAGATGGATAGATAGATAGATAGATAGATGGGTAGATAGATAGACAAACAGACATTGCATTTAAACTCATTGATACTAAATAATGTAAGATACCAAAACACTGGCCAAGTGTTTTTTTTGGGGGGATTTATAAGTGTGTGTATTGACCATATTTCCCTCATTAATCACGACTAACTGATTAACATGAACCAGCTGAACATCCAGCTCACTGCCCGAAGTTCGCTCATTACATTGGCCAGGTTTTATTTTCCATTCTATGAATACACAGGCTCTTCAATTTGTCATCAGGAACATAGGATAAATATAACTATATATAATGAAAGTAGCTTTTCTTAATCAGAGCAGGGCAACTCGCACTAACCTCTTTCAAATGCCTTTTAAACACTGTTTAAGCCATAAACACGCCAAACAGTGTTTGGGGAATAACACAGCGAGGATGCAGGCTGGGACTCAGCATACAAAGATATGATGTCTTGTGTTGTCGGTGTACACAATAAGGAGGAGTTACCTTTGAAGGTAAAAGCAAAGACATATACGTATTTGTACACTTGCTGTGCATTCCATCTCCAGCACTGCCTGAAAGACTAGGAAGTCCCGTCAACAGGTAAGAGTGCTTTCTCTTCTTCATCATCTTTTTCCTCTTCCAGTTCTCCTTCTTCGCCTTCTTCTTGGTGCACATTTTGTGGCTGTTTTGGGGCAGCAGAGGAAAGTGACATGCCTGTAACACCTTTAATTTGACCTCGTAAGAGGCTAGTATCTAAAAAATGAGATGAACATACAACAAAATGGAGAATTATCGTGTTGATGTCTTTGTCTGAGATTATGTGCTCATGTGTGATTAGTTGTAAAGCTGAAGTTAGACTGGATAAAAGTAACTGTGCTTCTTGACCTCCAATTCAAAGTGAACCAAAGGTCAAAGCAGCGGTGGGTTCTAACAGATACAATCTGATACAGTCTTAAAAATAAAGGTACCAGCAGAGCTCTTCGGAGCAATGCTACAGAAGAACCACTTTTGGTTCCCTAAAGAACTTTCATGTTTGTTTAAAAGAGCTTGAAACAATACCAACCTTTTAAAAGGATTTAAAAGATTTCCTTAAACCAAACATTCAAACTTGGAACTGTAATTTTGAAGAATGTTTATAAATGAGTGGGTCTTATTTCTTTCTTAACTGCACTATTTGCAAATAGAATATGCTGTTGTTGGGTATAGAACCCAGCTAATAGAACTCAACAGCAAACAAGGTGCCAAACAGAACCCAAAAGTGTTTTTAGGGACGATGTCATGGAAGAACCACTTAATAAACGGTTTCAATTTTTCTGAAAAAAGATCTTTTTAATGTTTAAAGAACCTCCACATAATGTAGGGTCTTGAATGACCCATTTTAATAAGTTAGCAGAACTGTTTAACTTGATTAAGGTTCTAGAGTGCTTCTATGGTTTTACGTTTCTCGCCTTCATCCAGGTTAGCACTTTTGGACTTTTAGCATTAACTTTGGACTCTCATTCTTCTCCAAAATACACATGCAATCGATATGAGTGAACGCCAGAGGTGGTTGTCCTTCGATTCAAAAGAACACTGAGTTGATACCCTCACCAGGGAAGGGGGCCCGAAATTTCCAAAACAGCCCTGATACTCTCGTACGTGACTACAAGGGCAAGCCAAGGGTATTCTGGAGCTTGCTGTGTCCTAGCTGCTTTGACCCGTGGTTCTAATGTTTACTGTCAAAACACCAGCGCTGATCTGTCTCAGCTGCTTCTACAGCTGTATCTACTCAGCAAACATTCCTTCTCCATTCTTCATCAGTCCATGGACTGGCATTCGTGATTGAGAGATAGTTATGGAAAAAAGTAGCATCCAGTCGAGTGGGTTCGTCTCAGAATCTCGACTGGATGCTGCTTCATTATAACGAAAAGCAATCATCGCATTTTTGAATGTGTAAGTGAAAAATACGGGTTCTTAGATTTGTTTTCTGTTTTGGTCAGGAGACAAGGACTGGGCAAGATGAGGGGCTTATCGGCACTAGTGCTCTTGACAGGTAAACTTCCTTCCATAGGGGAGATATTCAGCCAGCACACAGAGCATCACCCACAGTCAGGAAGGGCATCCGACACAAACATGCCTCTAGTAATAACAGGATCTGAGAGGTTGTGTCCAATGCATTTTCCTCTTCCAATGAATCTTCCAACATTATGATTCCAAAAGTAATAAGATAAGATAAGATAAGATAACATAAGATAAGATAAGATAAGATAAGATAACCCTTTATTAGTCCCACTAATAAATTTACATTGTTACAGCAGCAAGTGGACAAAACGAGAAGAAAAAGCAGAATAACCAATAGAATAAAACCTAAACAACACAACAGTATAATGTAAAAAGTACACTATAAAAAGAATACGAAAATATAAATATAGAACTATCTATATATATATATAGTATCTATCTATAAATATCTATAAGTATAGATACATATAAATGTATGCATGTATGTATATATAATAGTATAAGTATATGTATGTAACCAATTTAACCTGATTCCAGTGATGTTGGATCCGGATGGAATGTCACTGTCATAACAAAACCTCGTACACAGTAATTTAAATCTTAATTTAAAATCTAATTTGCAATGGTAAATCTTTATTTTAAATCTAATTTTTTTAATCTTTATTTGTAAGATAACATCATTTTTATTCCTAGTCATTTTACACTATGTTTATTGGAATGAAATGTAAAGGGTAGATGCCTGGAAAAACAGTTAAAAGGTTTAGATAAAGGCATAGTGTATAGTGTCTCTATAAAAATCATGATAGACACCACTATTACTTTCATCATGAATATTACATCACAATACACTTCTTTATGCTTTCTGGAGCTTATCGTGAAACTGTCATGAAACATGGACCAATGCAGCACAAGAAGTCTTGTTTAGTTGGGTTTAGTGCCATGCAGTGAATGAAACACTGAATAAAACTATTTGAACTCTCGGTTTTAATAGAATTTTTTGAACGTGGCTCTTTTTTTGGTAGTTCCAACTATTCAGATGTCAGAATAAACTACATATTGTGAAATATTAAAATCAGTTCATGATTTTATATTGCCGCCACCACTACTGTCCAGTATTGTTAAAATATAGTACACATTCAAAAACAGCCTTTTAATGGTTATCGTGGTTATCAAATTATTTTCATTTGGTCTTTTTCACTAGATAGAACAAGACATTTTGTACTTCTTTGTCTTTTACACTGTTTTTCCCTCCTAGTGTTGAGTGCATTCCTCAGTGAAGCTGAAGCAAGTAAGTAAAAATCTTTTGGTTCGACTTGCTCAGTCACTTCTGGTTGAAATGTTATTTTCCACAAGCGAAGATAGAAACTACTGTTTTCAGCTATTTTAGTAGTTTTTGCAAGTGATGTGGCTAACTCACTCTTCTCCATTTCTCTTTTTCCTGTTCTTGTGCACAGACCCATTTGTATACAGTAAGTACTTCAGACCTTTTTGCCCTGACTAATTTTACAGCTCTATTTAACCCTCAGAACTCAGAGTGTATCAGTAAACTCTGATTTTAGTAAATATAATCGGTGTAAAACAGTCTAGAACCGGTGTTTAATGACGTGTGGTGGCAGGAAATTGACTTTAGACTTGTCTGATTATCTGAAAACTTTCTCTATGATGACAACCTCCGATTGCTCTTCCAGACTATGACAGGCTGCGGATTGGGGGTATTATCTTCACAGTCCTGCTTGTAATAGGAGCCATTGTAGTCCTTTTCTGTAAGTCTTGATTCTCATGCTTCAGATTTACTCTACTTTTCATATCCTCAAAATGTTCTTTTGCTCTTCATACAGTAAAATGTTGTTTTTTCTCCCACAGATGACAAATGTGGTGCAAAGAAGAAGTGAGTCGCTTCCCTTTGGATTTTTATTGAGCGATGCTGTTCTAAAATGTAGTTGAACACAGCTACATCTTTACCAAAACAATACGATACGTAACCAACCCAAAAAACACATTTCAGTGCCAAATAATCAGGCCAGACTGAAGACCTGTCTCCTACTTTTGCCCAAACCTTTGGTTCATTCCTCATTAACTCACCTTCCAGACAGGTCTCTTTATGAATTTTTGAAAAAAAAAAAACATTTATTGACATCAGTTAAAGTCAAGCAACCATGCCAATTTTAGCTAGGAATTTTCAAAGTTTGCTCTATCAGGTTTTAAATTGAATCTTAAATTTTGAGTTTAATTTATTATACAATGACTAAAATGGGATGACATACTAACTGCATATTAACACACTAACAATAATATTTCTTGTGGATTAATTTACTGAAGGGTGGATTTTAAGTCAGTGGGTGAAATCTTTCATTTTTGAAATTTAACCTTGTATTCAAAATTCAAGATTATTTTAGAAAAAAAAAGTTTTATGTAGTATTTCTACATTTATGTAAAACTTTTGAATTATTAATTTCTGCTTACAGTGCTTGAAAGTACACCATGAGTTCAAAATTTCTTCAGAAGGAAAAATCCATTTTATATGCCTTTTGGTCCTATATTCTCTCTAAAGTCATTTCCTAAATAAGAACAGTTATGTCTCATTAATATGTAAAAATCACGGCTGTATTTAGGCTCTTTTTAAAATTTAAATAGAAAAACAATAGAAACTATGAAGTTTAAGGAAGAAAACTCCATGGGCTACAAAAATAACACAAATTTGGACCTAAATGGAAAACATGGTTAAATCAGTTTTAGAATTAGACGTTCTTTCCTTCATGGAATTCCGTTCTGCTTTTGCCTTGCATTAATTTTGTACAGACAGATTTTGTCTGTATTTTTCTGCATTTTTAAATATAATAGTACGTCAAAAAGTATCAGAAACCACATAAGCAAGTCTATTTGAAAGAAATGAACAACTCTACATAGTTTGAGGCAAGCATGATTTTGGCCTGGAACTTTAAGTTGCTGAACTATTGGCCAGGTAGGTTCCATTCATAGTTACATTAGCTTTGTTATGGTTACAGTTATATTAGTGTTGTAACACTGTAACATTCTAAAACTGTAACATTGTACAACTATGAACTAAAATAGCTAAAGCAGACATTAGGCACTAAACATGTTTTGACTGACTGACTACATTTGGGCTTGGGTCAAACTGTCACTTTATGAAAATAAGTGACTGTAACATATTGTGAAACTCAGTGTCCAACAACACAGTCATTTTTCAACAAGGATGTTCCAGTTTTCCTGTTTATGGAATAAAATCTCTCTCTCTATTTCTCACAGGAAAGGCGATGACAGCAGTCAGATTTAAACATCTGAGGAGGATTCCATCAACTTCCACCTTCGGCTTTGAAATCATTGGAGTTTTCCAGTATGTGGCTGGATGAGACGCTTGCTCTGTCAGACTATTCAAAATAGAACTATTTGGATTTTTTTTTTTTTTTTGACTTCCACCACTTGACAGTTGATGAAATAGGACTATTTTGATGCAGTTCGACAGGGCATCTGTTTCTTTTAAGCCAGTTCCATGTTCCCTTCTAAAGTCTTTTATCTTAATTTCAGCTATTTAAACTGGGAGTTTCTTTGAGTGCTTTTGCTGTACAAAACAAAGGCGAGGGTAGTAGCGGCCATTCGGAAAGAAATCAGCTGAAAATAAAATGTAATTTAGTCTTAATGCCTTCGTGCTCTTTTCAGTGTCATTTGATGGGGATTAGTAACGTAGGTTTGGGTTATATATGAAGACTTTATAAAGTATAAATTGCTGGTTTAGATCATTATTTAGTTTAGAAATACATCTGACAGCCATCTGTGGTGGGGAATCCAAGAGAATATAAGTGGTCTCACTCTCTCTGGGTGACCCTCCCCCTCCCACCCATCGCTCAGTGCAATGTTAGCCAAAGTTGGCGTCTCTTAGCAGATATTACAATTGGCAGTTAGTGTTCTCCTCCAAGCGTGTTGAGCTAAAAAATCGAGTCTCAGTTGAAGTATAAGCCTTTGCCCTCCCAGCTTGGTATCACTGTGTGATGGGGGAGATCTAACTAGCAATCGGAATTTGCAATGGGGGGTGGAACTTGGTAAAAGTTAAAAAAAAAAAACCTACCATGAGTTTATTAGTGAATGTGCATGTAACACACTGGTCCATTAAAGCTTTGTGATGTATTTATTTTCAGTTTTTCAGTTGATTGATCAGAGTCTTTCACAGTGGTCACCAGGTCACACTGTGCAATGAACCAGTTATAAGAATTTGTCTATTTTCTAAGTTGTGAAGCTCTGTTTATGGCCAAGGCGGGTCTAGGTCATGATTGCGTTCTTTTGTCTGGATGTAAATTTTAATACACTCTTGAATCGCCATTAGCAGATGTTTTGCCAACCTTTCCCAAACCTCCTCCATTCCAGAACAGCAGAAATATGTAAACATGACTGCAGGGCAAAGAAGCTTGACCCCATACAAAGATTTGATCAGTCAAGACGTGTCGGATGTCTGGATTTTGCTGTTTTAGATTTGTGCTGGACCAGTGTCTTCTGGCTAACAGCCTAAACTAAACTAAACTAAATTTCATCTGCACTTTGGACTGTAGTCACAAACCCAAACAGGAGGAGTTTGTGGTCTTCAAAGTTCATTTTGATAACACTTAATTAAATAGAGACATTAAAATATCTAATTAAAATTAAAAACTTTCAAGTCTTAGTACATACCAGGGCTCTGAACTAAAACAAAAAACAGGAAATCAGCATCAAAACAGAACTCGGTCCTCCTTCGCTGCTCCAACACGGTGATTTGCAAACTGTTACCGGTTACTAAAAAATGAATTGTTAAAAGTTATACGTCAGCAGTCTGATCGTACTTAGTCAGTCACTTATTATGAATAGGCCGTTTGTGTTTGCAGTTAAAAGTAGTGAGTCATTCAGTTTCCTTGTCTGCAGGCTCTAAGACATGAACCAAATAGCTTTGGACTGCAGTCTCAAACCCAAACAGGAGTTTATGATTTTTAAAATTCATTTTTTTCATTTTAAGGGTGAAATCTTTGTGTTTTAGTAATTACTATGAGATATCACATTTATTTAATTAAATAGTGGCCTAATAGATATTAAAATATCTAATTAAATAGAAAAACTTTCAAGTCTTAGTGCACACCAGGGCTGTGAACTGAAACAAAAAACAGGAAATCAGCATCAAAATAGAACTCAGTCCTCCTTCGCTGCTCCAAAACAGTGATTTGCAAACTGTTATCGGTTAATAAAAAATGAATTGTTGTTAAAAGTTATATGTCAGCAGTCTTATTGTACTTATTCAGTCACTTATTATGAATAGGCCGTTTATATTTGCAGTTAAAATGGTGAGTCGTTCAGCTTCCTTGTCTGTAGGCCTTACAATAGGAATCAAATGACAACCGAGACACTCAGCGTTTAAACTCAATGCTATTCTGTTTTCACTGCGTCTGGCATCCATCTCCCAGAGAAAGTCATTATTATCTTTAACAGCGCTTAAATAGGCCATTGTTCGAGTCTAATATAATTTATATACTCAACTGACATTTTGAATTGCATTTTAAGAGAAATTTAACAAACTTTTTTGCAACTTCAATAGAATTCAAATCGATAAGTTCGACTTTGAACTGAATCAAAACCATTGATTTATTTGCAGGATTATTGTGAACATCTCACTAAAAAAGCATCACACACACACACACAGTGTGCAGAATTAGACCCTTGCATTGGTAGTTGAGTGGTTAGGGAGTTGCCCCTGCGATCAGAAGGTAGCGGGTTTGAATCCCAGGAGTGCTAATGGCACCACTGAGGTACCCTTGAGCAAGGTACCGTCCCCACACACTGCTCCCCGGGTATCGGTGGCTGCCCACTGCTTCACTTGGTGAATGGGTTAAATGGGTTAAATACAGAGAAAGAATTTCACTCTGTTCACACTGCGTCCTGTGGTGTGTCCACGCGTGACTGTAAGGTCCACTTTACTTCAACTGATTCAGTAGAACTGGGATTCATCAGAGCATTGTTCCTGAGAGCAAGATCCGACTCGGTTCATCGAACGAATCAATTCTTTTAAACTCGTTCTTAAACATTATAAAAACATACCATCCTTTCACGACATAACCTCCAAAATTACAACCTAGAACACCATATTGCAACAAACTGAGAAAAAAACATCTGGATTTCCTGACACAGACGTCCCTGCAGAAATCAACGAATCAAAAGAATCGGTTCAACTGAATCGAACTCAACAGATCAAATCTGGCTTCGGCGTGAGCCACAACCCAAATCTTTAACCCCCCCACCCTCTCAGAGCTGTGACCTGTGGAGGTGTGTGTGTGTGTGTGGAACAGGGTGTTGGTTAGACTGGTTCATTCTCTAAACCTGACCAACGTGTTGCTGCTGTGCTGGGATCAGGACTGAGGTGAGTAAGAGCTCTCCTTTATTCTTCACTTTCCACTCAGTCTACGGTCTACTCTACGGAACAGAAACTCAGAGAGACTCGGAGAAACAGGCAGATACTGGTTTCACTGGTGTCCACACTGAAACAGTCTGGTTTAAAGTTTTATTTCCTCCGTTAGTGTTACACTCTTTCCAGCTGTGGGGCTGAGACCACTCTCACTGCTAGAGCTGAGGATCATTTCTGAGTTTAGAGTTTTCCTTTTTATGGCTGAAAAAGCTAAAAAAGCTTAAAAGTCTTTTAAAAACTCAGTAAAATTGGTTCTAGCCCACACTGACTCTGCACCCTGCTCAGTTTCAGATCATGGAGATCAAATCTGAGGGCTGTTTCATGGTCTGCTTACATCCTGCTCCTTCTATCTGATCAAGACTATGTTATCTAGTCAAGACCACTCACTTGCAGATATGTTTTATATAATACTGCTCTATTTATTAGGGTTTATTAATGAAGAGTGGATGAGGTTTCAGACATAGACTGGGATGTATAATATGGTCATGCTTTATGGCTTCTCAGTGGTGGTCTTGGGCTTCTAGAGTTGCTACAAAGCCAAAAGTTTGATTTCCAGTGAAGTATCACAATGCTTGAGACCCAGTGATACTTTGAAAGAAAGTTAAAAACACTCTTCACTCTGAACATCAAACGTTTATGCACAAAGACAGTTAAAACATGTCAGTTTTTATTTAAATATATATTCTTATCTGTATAAAATCCAAATACAGGCAAACTAGTTTATGAAAATGTGTAACTGCAAGTGTTGAAGGTTTTAGTAGTCTTGAACTTTCAGTGCATTTTGCAACTCGGTTTCATGTTCTTACATGAAATTTTGATGGACTTGTTCTTTTCCGGGTGTTTGCAGATGAAGATTTTTGCTTCCACCCAAGTATATTATTTACTGATAGTTCGATCTACTTTTTAATCAGTTCTATTATAATCTTTAATCTAAGTTTGTTTTTTGGGTGTAATTCCGTCATGGTCTGTTAGGGGTGGCACCTGAACTGTTCTCCTTTTGCTCACACCTTTCAAGCCTCGGTGTTTTAATTTTGAATCCCAAAAAGAGAAGAATACCCTAAAAAAACTTCAAAAAACTAAGAAGTTCCGTGCAGTACTTTGGACCCGATACTTCTTAACTCAAGTTGATTTCTCAGTAGCTACTAACATCATGCCTCTCCAGATATCTACTGATCCAGGTATTTGTTGGAATAGTGTTCTTCATATTGAAAATGGATAATATTGGCAGAGTTAAGGAGGTCCAGATGTTCTTGTTTTGCCTCCTCCAATGTAAACACTGGCTAATGCACCTCTTATGAACTGGCCTCATGGGGCTCAAGCCTTCGTCTTCAGTTCAGATCCTTCCACAGCTCTTAAAAACACACACTATTCATCCTGTGTTTATGAACTTCCTCAAAAAAATAGGACAAGCCTCATATTTCCATCTTTCTTTCGTGCTGTGGCACCACGTAACGTACGTCATGCTTCTAAAGGACGTGTTCAGGAGGCCGTGCGGTGAAGCCTGAGTGCTGTTGGTTTTTGTAAACAGAAAAAGAGTCAGTATTTCCTTAAGAACTGCAAACGGGAGAGACAGAGGAAAAGAAGAATGAGTCATGGCTCCAGTATGTTCCCTTCCCTCTTTCATCCATCCAGAGAGCACATGGCGAGCGTGGTGCTAGTCACGCCACTTCCCACTACAGCGAAACATGAGAACGTGTGGAAGAAAACTGGTTCAAATTCTTCCTTCTGTCTTTAAAGCTACACCTTTATCAGCTCATCACCAGTTAACCCATTCATGTCCAACAACCAAACTACTTTAGTACGAAAAGGAATTCCCCTGACTAACTAACTTTGATTGGTCTAAAGAGATGATAGTTTACCCTGGATTAATATTTAACATCACCGTTTTGAATACTTTTTGATTATTTGTAATTTTCACACTTGTATTCATTTCTACTGCTGTTAAAAAGTAACCTCTGGAAGCAAAAGACCACATTTAAAGAGGCACTCCAGCCAACAACAAAAAATAAACCATTTTAAACATGCCTACACACCTTCTACAGTGATAGAGCAATCATTTTTAAAGTGAGATCTTACAGCTAAAAGACCCCCTTCTGATGATGTATCTCGAAAGTGGGAGGAGCTTCTGAAAAACAAGGGCTTTAGAGTGGATGACTTGATTGTGGGCTGTTTCTGCTAGTAACACATTTGTATTTATTAGGTTTTATAGTGGCTATCCTAGTATGTGTGGGGCGCTATTACTTGTAAGATGTAGTTGTGTAATGCATCCTGTATATGGAAGTTGGAGCACGTGAAAAAGTGCATTTTAGAGCACATTTTAGACACAAAAACGTACAAAATCATGAATTCGGATTGAATAAGGATGCAATTCTCTACTACAGAATATTACATAATATGTCAAATCACATATTAAATGCTAGTTTAAGGCCAAAATGCCCTTTTACATGGTAAATAAAGTAACAGAAGTGTACTTTAAGACATTTCAAACAACATATGGACCAAATAAATATGACCAAATAAAATGCGATAGGGATATTAGTGTGTTAATGTGAGATCAGTTCTTATGGCAGTGAATTGGATGTATGTAAAGAAGGTATAGCAAAGTTATATGAAAATATGGCATTAAACGAAAATAGAAATTATGATATTTTGTTAGTTTGGATGTGAGGGTTACTTGAGACTGGGTGTTTTATGCTTCAGAGTGTGTGGAAAGCTA
>JBBPCZ010000001.1:3253540-3268488 GCA_037974445.1 Brycinus macrolepidotus
CGGGTGTCTCTCTCTGTCTGGGTGTTTGTGTGTCTCTTGTATTGTGGCAGGCAGATATATACTGTCCTGCCAGGACGCTGCTGTCTGTCCTCTCTCTCTCCCTTTCCCTGTCTCTCTCTCTGACGTCACATCACCATGGAGACGGGAGCCGTGCACGTGTCCAGTATAAAAGGCTCAGTCGAGAGCAGGCTGCAGAGGCTGCAGCATCACGGCACATCAGGTAAGATTTACCCTCTTGCTCGCAGAATCACTCATTTTTCACCCTAAACGCGTCCTGCATCGCAACCAGAGCTGTTTTGATGCATTCCCCCAAGGCTAAAGCTTTAAAGGAACACAGAAAAGTCTACTTTAAAGGTTTCTGGGGGAATAAAATGGAGGAAGGATGTTCCTCACACAGGCCTGACGCAGCTTTAGCCAGTTAGCACTGCCTCAGTTACATAACCCTCTTCTGGGCTCTAAGACGGACAACACCTCGCTGGACTGTTCATTTTTAGACTTAAGGATGAACGCAGAGGATACTTTATTGACCCATTAAGCACTAAAGAAAGCTAAAAAATCGAGTTGGCCTTGCTTCGTCCTCAAAAAAATGTCTGCATCCCGAGAAGGCGTGAACCATTCATTCATTTTCTCGGACAGGACGAATTCTGACTCTCCTGTAGCAAAGGGACGATACAGAATATCGCGTGTTGAATTCAAGACTATTTTTAAATTAGAATATGACGAAATAAACCGTCCTAAATTCGTAAAATTTTGAGTTTTTTTTTTTTTTTTTAGCTACGTGCCTCCTCTGGTCCTCACTATGAAGCCCCGTTGCGTCACGACTTTCCAGAAGGTGCCATCCGGGTACAGACCCAGAGCTTCTGGTTTTATTTGATTTTTGCTCTTTTTGGACAAACAAATAGTGAGAATTGGAGAAATTATGCTTTTTTAGCCACATTTCGGTGACATTTGGCTTTAATATTTTGTCGAGCGTGCATCACAACCCAGGAAGAGATTAAAAAGGGCTGATAGGTCCTTGTGGACGGTCCATCTTCTAAAACAAAAACAAGCAACAGGTCAGGGGAACTTCACTCCTCCAGGGATGAGTGAGATGTCTCCTGCTCTGGTCGGGTCGGTGCAGGCCTTTCTCCTCCGCCCTGAAGGTCGTATCCAACCTCAAGGTCAGAGCAGGCTTGTTTTCCATCCATGGCGTCCTGAAGACACCACAGACTGGTCCTGTATGTTGGACTCCGAGAGCTCAGATCAGTTGTACCCTTAGTTGTCTTGTTTTTCTTTAATTTACCTAAAGATGTGAAGGCTCAGTCCTCCTTCATGGCCTACTGGGTGTACGTGCTGGGTGTCAGGTATCCTGGAGGGTGATGCTGATGCAACCAGGACCAGTCTGAGTCAGATCCGTCCGAGTGGGAGTTAAAGCCCCCCCCTTTAGGGTTATTCCCTCTGTGACATGTGCCATGCTTTCTACATTTTTGGTTATTTTATTGTTCCAGGCAATCAAATATGTCTATACACACACATATATATGTGTGTGTAGATATATTTGATTGCATGGAACTTTCCTAAATTATGCATGCATATTGATCACATACACATTGTTACATGCACTCTCAGAAGTATTTTCACAGTTTATGAATTGTGTGGGTTCGATTGCATGATGACACAGCAGGCTGCACGTCCACTGCAGACAGATCGCATGAAGGCCGTCCCCGTCCCCCCCTCCCCCTATTGACCCCACCGCAGCTCGAGACCTCAGGATGTTCCGTCACGTCCTCTGAAATTGAGCCTCCTTCTCAGCACGGTTGCTTTAGACTTGCTCACCCTCAGATCAAGTAAAGTTACTGAAACAAACCTGAATTTTGACCGTCGTCCACAACAGGGCAAAAGAAAAACAGCTTTAGTGACAGCTGGCGCAAATGCAGGCATGAAATAATAAAATATGTGTTTAAAAGTAGGTTAGGTGTTGTATGTTTTTTGTGTTATCTAAGACTCAGAGAAGAGTGTGTGTTCTCCCGAGGCAGTCTTGATGCTGGGCCTCCACGTGTTTGGAGGTGGTTGGTGGAAAATTACTGAGGATGGTGAGAGAGGGCGAGAGAGAGGCAGAGGGGGGAAAAGGGTTGAGGGAGTGGAAAAGCTGGGTGTGACATGACACACTTTTAGTATTTCCTGTCTCTTGACACACGTGTAATTCTGTGTTACTTACAATGACAAGAGTTAGAGCATGCATGAAAGTGAGTCACCATGACTCGGGACAGATATGAGTTGTACGGCACTAAAGGAATGTCTATGAGTAATTTCCATATCTCTTGAAAGTATGCAGCCACCGGTGCTGCTGCCACACCAGTGTGTATAAATGGCCACGGTATGACACAGCACTTCCTCAAAATGGCTTCTAGTCACCTCCCCAGGCTTACATGAATTCCCCCAGGCAGCTACAGCATAAACTGTCTCTAGTTATCACTCACCTCTTCACAAATCAGTCCCTAATTTTCAACAAAAAAAACCCTAGCAGGTCAGAATATCAGTAATGCAGCTGATGTACTGATAGGTACACATCTTGATAAGTTCAGTAGTTCTGTCCTATTTTTAGAAATATGTTATTGTGTAGGACATTTCTGCTCAGATGGACGCGATTGTCCTTGGGGAGACTGACCCAGTTAGTCTTTGCTCTGTTCTGGTGTGGATGGGTGGTTTTGGAGGGGGCGGGGGCAGTCCTAACTGGGTTGATGCAGCTGTGGGCTTGTCTCCGCCTCCTCTCCCCGTGAGGTCTGGCACTACCGCCTCAGCCAGCATCATCTACTGTGTGATTGGGTTACCTGGCATGAGAAAGCCTAAGCAGGAGCAAACAGGGAGGCTTTTGTAGAGTTATATACACACACACACACACACACACAGAGAGAGAGATAGGGACTGATAGGGATAGAAAGATGTGTGTGTATATATATATATGTAATATATGTATTATAACTATGGTAAGAAAGAGAGACAGATGTATATATGTTAAACTGTATACAAAAACATCAATTTGCTCCTACTTAGGCATGTATTTAAAAAAAAAAAAATATATATATATATATATAACATACACACATCTATCTCTCTTTATCTCTCTCTCTCTCTGTATATATATATTTGTGTATGTGTGTATATATATGTATATATATTTATATATATGTATGTATGTGTACAAATTGGCTGTGTGCAGTTAATAATTGCTGTCCCACTGTAGTATTAATGCTCTCTTGGAGTGGAGTAATTGTTGAGAACAGTGGAGCGACTGTTGTGCAGAGGTGGGCCTCTGAAACACAGTGGTCATTCAATACTCCTCCACTGTAATTAGAGTCACCATCCTCCTGCCAGCGGACTCTGTTATTCGAACTTCTCACCTCACGAGGTTTTGACTTGGAGCCATAGGGCCTTTGTGATTGATGCCATCATACAGGTCCAGTATTGACTGTCTGTTCAGCTGACAGTTCCATCGCTCCGCCCAGTTTTCCAAGAACAGCAGGGCTTTCAGGGCATAGAGCCAGTGCACTTATCTTACATGGAGGTGGGAGAACTCAACACAGTAATGTTTTTATTGTCCTTGACAAATTAGGCACTATAGCATTTACTATGAAGAGTGGTGGCTTCAGAAGGACCAGCAGGCTTAGTGCACAGTTAGGAAGGAAGAGAAACTGAGGATGCGGCGCCAAGCATTCCTCTCGTCCCACATGGTGACCTTGGCCAGTGTCATGTGATCTACTCCTGCAATTTCAGACCGCTCCCTCACTCACTGCGGAGGCTATAAGAGCAGCAGTGACTATCTGAAGGGGGGGATGGCCTAGTGGGTAGGATGCTTGCCTCTGGACCAAGAGGTCATGGGTTCGAATCCTACCTTCAGCACCACCACTGGGTTCCTGAGCAAGACCCTCAACCCCAAGTTGCTCCAGGGAGGCTGTCCCCTGTAGTTAGGGAATGGAAGTCACTTTGGATAAAAAGTGTCTGCTAAATGCTGTAAAATGTAAATGAATACACATATTCCAGTTTTGCATTCTGTTAAAGCCCCAAACTTTTTTTTAATAACCATTAAACAAAGAGCGCATAGAGAGCCTGGCAGATGATGCAGCCCAGCAGGAATCTTTCAGCTGTGTGCGATTTTCAATATGCTGCTCAGGCTATTCTAGGCAGGGTTGCAGCAGAATACAGCTTTCATGGTATATCATGGTATAATGATAATACTATTAACATTGGTGTATTACTGGTATCAAAAAACATGCAGCTGAATTGGAGACTCACCAGCGTGTGCACTACCTGCCTGTCAGACGGCAACTAGTGCCACAAACACACACATGCAATGGAGAAAACGGCCCATAGAAGCAAGACTGATATCACCAAACTCCTTTCCCCCGAAATAATAAAATAAAATCAGCTGAGTGGGACTTCTTTGGATATCCCAAACACTAACGTGGGGTTGTCCTTAAGGACAGATATCCAATTTGCAAAAAATGTGGAAGCAAAGTGGCTGCCAGAGGAGGAAACTCATCAAACATCTCTCAGTGCAGATCAAAGTGTGTCCCATTTACAACTTTAAAAGTGGAAATGTTTAAATGTCAGTTATAAAATGCAATATTGGCAGTTTTCCATGTCCCTTCTACATCTGCATTGCCTGCCTGTTCAGTAACCTCTGACTTACAAACAGACTTAGACAGACCCCGTTCTGACCCTGTAAATAAACACAAACACAAACTTTCCTGTAAATAAACACAAACACAAACTTTCCTGGCTCGGGAGGCTGAAGTAAGTGAGTGTGAGTGAGTGGGCTGTAAATTGGCAGCTATTTTTATAATCGTTTAGAGCGCTTGTGAGCATTCCTCACCATTACATACAATTTTTACCAACCAAACGATCAAAAATAATCAGCGGATTAATCTCCAACAAAAATCATTCATGAGTTCCTGTAACAGCAAACTCCTTGTACATTAATAAATGAGTAATAAGAATCTGATGATACATAACATATAACAGTCACGGAGTACTTCTTTAAGTACATTTTCTCGACGGCGCTTGCATACATAACATTTTCAATGCAGGATATTCTTTTACAATGTGGTTGTAGTACTTAGTAGTAAGTGAAGGATGTGAATACTTCCCCCACCACTGGTTTTAGTTGTTTAATTACATGCTATTTTTAATCTTGTTTATAATTCTGTTTATTATAGATAATCCTGTTAATGCCCTATACTGTGAAACTGAAATTTTTTCAGACATTTACCATAAATGTGAAATTCTCATATAATTGTAAGTTCTAGGCCGGGTACTCAGGCCAGGCACGGTGCATTCTGGGGCCATGTGTAAAACAACACAGGGGCTAGAGAGATTAGGATTATCCAGATGGGTTAGGTGCAATAGACTCTACATGCACACACACACACACACACAGACACACACACACACACACACACACACACACAAACACACACAGCTCCAGATTAGGAGATTAGTAGAATGTCTTCTGTTACAGTGAGCCAGATGCAAGGGCAGCCTTGAATTAGATCTGTAGACAGCAGGTTTGCTTCTGTTGTTTGAACATTTTGCCAATTATTGAAGCAGCTTGTTTTAGTTTTGGTTTAAATTTTAGTTTTAATTGTGGATTTGCAACTAATGTAGACATAAGACAGGCATAGCATTCTCTATGGCCAGTCCTTTATTCAAACCCAGAGGTCACTCAGGGTGTTTCACCCAGTAGTGACTTTATGTTGGGGTCAGCTCCGACTGATGTTTCGTCTCTCTCGCAAAGAGCCAGACTATGAACTGGTTGCATAGTGAACGATCCGATAGGAAGCCCGTTTGGATCAATTTCAGGCTTGATTGGTTAAAGGCTTTGATTGGTCAATCCATTCGGAGCCTGAAGGTGATTTCCCTCATTACTGTGAAGCTTGGAGCCCTTTCCACTGCAGAGCGGATCGTTTCGGCTCTCTCCCGATGGAAAGCAGACAGTTAATGGACGGCGCTCTCCTCAGACAGCCTTTAATTCTGGGTCCACCTCCGGGTCATTATGTCCAACTCATATGGTCCCTGATACTTTCGGGTCATGATGGGGCGAACCAAATGCCAGTGCACTTAATACTCATTGTACATTCCAGTTCAAGAGGTTAGACTTATGTTACTCGTGGGTTCTGAAGTCTACACTGTAAACAGACAAGGGGGTTTTAACTTAAAAGAGTAGTAACTGCCTTAATTTCTTTAATTAATTGAACTTCAGATAATAAGTTGACAGTGTCAGACTCAAAATTGTACTTTTTAAAGTGAAAACAACATTTTTAAAAAGTCCTGCACTGAAGAGCCTACCTATAAAGCACAGACTATTGAATTAACTGCATCATGCAAAAAATAATTTAGGAATTCTAAATTAATTTTGATAATTTTTATTGATCTTATCAGAATTGTTGATCCCGGAGGAAAGTGCTTATGTTATAACTGCACAGACAGAGACACAGAGACAAGAACAAAATAAAATCTAAAGTCTAAAGTCTTATGGACCTTGTTTCAACCTTTTCAAGTATTAAACCAGTTGCTTTATTTGGGAATGCTTGTATTTCTTCATCTTAAGTTTGTGTAAATTGTGGGCGAAATGTTTGCTCAAAGCGAAACTTGAATGTCACTTCCCTGACAGATGTTACCACAGTACTGCATTAGCCCAGCACATTAATCTCTGAATTTCCAGTATACTGCAATCATGTTGTAAAACATATCCTGAGTTATGTGCTCTCTTCAGCAACGGCTGCAGTCCTGTAGTAAACTAAATAACTGGGAGGTTGCATCACAGAGTACGTTAGGCCCAGTTCTTATTTCTTCATTTTATGACGTAACACAGGGAACTGGATGAATGTGAATTGCTTTTAGATGAAAATTAATCAATACTGCTGTATTTCTTCTTGTCTTGTTTTAAAAAACCATAGGCACCGTAGTATACTCTATACATCCTGTGTCCTGGATGAAACTCCTCCCATTTGCTCTTGTTTCCCCAACAAACCCAGCCACCCCGTGACTCTCCCTGCGTGAGCAAACCATATATGGCAACATGGGAAGATTTTTTTTGACTCCGACCCAACTGTGTCAGCTCTCCATTTTTGCTCTTGTTGAAAAACCACCGCTTTCTCCATATGAAACATTGAGTTTCCCACCTTAGTGGGGGTGGGCTTCCACTCCAACAGATTATAGAGGTTCATTTATGAAGATACCCTGCAAGCAGGAACTTGTTTCAGAGGCTGAGAGGTTTCATTGACGTTCTTAGCAATGTGTGCGCACACTGGTTTCTTCTGCTTGGTCTAGGTTTTATGTCTTCTTGTGACTTTACTGTACTTGGAAAAAAATCTTTATCAAACTTCCAAAAATGCTATAAAGAAGTCAAAAGAGAGCAAATGTCAGCTACTAGTCAGGAAGCTGAGTGGTAACTGAGTGTTGAGAAAAGGCTGAAAGGGAAGTTGAGGGACGATCTGTAGCTCAGCCTTGGTTTATTTCGCTTTTCAGAGTTTCCTTTTCATACTGGCTGCTCTACACAATAGATCTGACTCTGAGCCAAGTTAGTAAAAGTATGTGGATCCGGTGAGCCGCAATTGGAAGCTCCCTGAACAGCATTCTAATGGAGGCCAGAACAATGAGGACTGTTTACTAGCAGAAAGATCCAAAAATCACTCCCACTCTGCAGGGCACTGGACTGGCTTAGAGCTGCTTTCACAGTTTGAAAGTGCCTATAAAGTTCAGCAGATTGTTTGTTACTAAATGTGGCTCAGAACAACTGTTCTACAGATTAAGTGGAATATAAAGTGAAATGAAAGGTTGTTGCATTACACCGCTTATATTTTTCCATTTTTTTCCTTTTCAGTTGCCTACTAAATTATATGTTGCCAAAATACTACATTGCATTATAAACTCTGATGCTGATGTCTATTTTTTAATCTTGTTTTCAGTGTTCATTGTCAGTGTGTTGAATTTTTAAACACTATTGTCAGATAATTTGCCAGTGATAACACTTGTTTTGCTCGTAGTATTTCACCAGTTGTACAGAATTTGAACCTGAGTCTATATTTGTGGCTAATGTTTTATTTTTTCTGTTTTTTGCAGGTTCTAATCTACAACCCACTTAACTGCAATAATGTCTGATCTTTGTGTTGGAATCAATGGGTGAGAAGCACATGCATCAATTTTTGGAGATTGCTTTCTTGTAATGTTTAGTCAGTAAGTTTGTTCAGTAAAAGAGAATGAGTTACTCTTCAGAAGGCTTAAGTGGGTATTTTTCATTGTATTA
Source organism: Brycinus macrolepidotus (assembly GCA_037974445.1). NCBI lineage: Eukaryota > Metazoa > Chordata > Actinopteri > Characiformes > Alestidae > Brycinus > Brycinus macrolepidotus. The sequence continues at coordinate 3,261,825 of JBBPCZ010000001.1, forward strand.
TTCTAGAGAAATATTGTCACTACACTGTTGCTGAGTTCATAGTCAGGTGTGTTTTATTTAAAATGGTCCAAGAAAACCAGAGTTTGCACATTTGAAATATATTCCGTTTCTCTTTTCAGCTTTGGCCGCATTGGCCGTCTGGTCCTGAGGGCCTGCCTACAGAAGGGAATCAAAGTCACAGCCATCAATGACCCTTTCATCGATCTGCAGTACATGGTAAGTTCTGATAGGCTGAACCATAACTCCGGGCTCATTTGCAGACCTGCCACCACTCTACACTGTATAGACACTCAGCCTCCCTAGTGCTTCTCAGTTCCAGTCCTAATGTTCTTTTCTAGTAAGCTTGTTTGCTTGATTTAAGCTTGGTTTACCTTAGGGGGGGCTTGGTACTTGGCTAACGCAATAAAGAACTCCCAGGAATGGAGTTGGGCCTCACTGTTGTAGTGTATTAACAAAGATACTGAAGAGTTTGTGGTTCCAACACTGTTAAGCATAACATTAAATACATTCCTAATATTCTCATTTGTCTAATAGGTCTACATGTTCAAGTATGACTCCACCCACGGACGTTACCACGGCGAGGTGCGCCAGGAGGATGGCAAGCTGGTCGTCGATGACCAGGTTATCTCCGTTTTCCAGTGGTGAGTTAAAAACCTATTAATACTCACCATTGTGTTTGTCTGGTCCCTACCAACAGATGAAAACTGCATGTTTGAGTCCATAGACCTGGATGGACAGCGCTTGTACAATTTACAGTATTCCCTCATTAAGGATTTGGTAACTGAGTCAGGTGTGATGCAGTAGAAAAAGAAACGGTAAACTGAGAAGTACTCTGGCTCTTCAGGACTGGAATGACATCCCTGTACTAGAGGAGCTTTCCACTGTGGCTTCTCTCTCAAAGCTCAGGCTCAAAGGTGCTAATCTCTGCCTGTTATTGCAGGCCTTTGAGGTCTGGCGCCAGTAAAGAACAGGCGCAGTCACGTAGCAATAACACAGGCGGAGGGTTAGACAAAGTGAGAGATAAAGGCATCTGCAGTCATAAGTCAGGAGTCATCTCTTCATTCAAGAAATGCTTCTCCATACAGTGTTAGTACTGCATGAAAGCTATTAGAGGGTCAGAATAATACACATCAAATCATGCGAACAAAATTTTACAGCTAGGTGTTAAGCTTTTGTCCTCGGGACAAAGGAGCCTTGGCGTGAGTAGCTTGGTCATCAACTTCTTGGATCCCAGGTTAAGTCAAAGCCACATTCTCAGACTGTTGAGCTACCTCCAGATACCACCAACTTTTTTAGACCTATTTGTGCTGACCCAGCTCTCTCTTTATTTCTTTCTTCTCTCAGCATGAAGCCTGCTGAGATCCCATGGGGCGATGCTGGTGCTAAATATGTTGTTGAGTCCACTGGAGTTTTCCTCAGCATCGAGAAGGCCTCTGTAAGTTTGCTCGGCTTCTCATTTACAGACATCAGAGCAACAAACACCTTTACTGACTGGTCGGATTTCTAACCTAATCTACCCTGTGTGTGTCTTCTAGTCTCACCTGCAGGGTGGCGCTAAGCGTGTGGTGGTTTCTGCCCCATCCCCCGACGCCCCCATGTTTGTGATGGGAGTCAATGAGGACAAGTATGACCCCTCCAGCATGACCATTGTCAGGTGAGTTTATTGCTTTTCATGAGCACCATATTCATTAACCATCCACAGAAATTCTGTTGGATTGCATGTTTTTTTAAATAACTGACTAGACTTTTACAAAAATTGCATGCCTGCATGTTTTTGAATGTATAATCAACTAATAACTGTAACTTGCATATCTTATCGTGTACCTCACAGCAATGCATCCTGCACAACTAACTGCTTAGCCCCCTTGGCCAAGGTCATCCATGACAACTTCGGCATTGAGGAGGCTCTCATGGTAAGTGGAGGCATGGTGTGACTCACCACGCGTTGAAAGCTTCCCCCTTTCATTGGCTTCAGGTATTAACAGATCAGTGTTTTTCTTTTTAAGCATACGTTTTCATTCAATTCCTAACAGACCACAGTGCATGCATACACCGCCACTCAGAAGACAGTGGACGGTCCCTCAGCTAAGGCCTGGCGTGATGGTCGTGGTGCCCACCAGAACATCATCCCTGCCTCCACCGGCGCTGCCAAGGCCGTGGGCAAAGTCATTCCTGAGCTCAACGGGTGAGCACAACAGATGCATAAACACACAGAATATACAAAATAGATTTAACACCATCGCACAAGTAGAATAAAACTAAGCTAAATCTTTCCCTCTCCTGATGCCTTACAGCAAGCTGACAGGCATGGCCTTCCGTGTGCCTGTGGCTGACGTATCCGTGGTGGATCTTACCTGCCGTCTCTCAAAGCCCGCCAGCTACGCTGACATCAAGGAGGCTGTCAAGAAGGCTTCACACGGACCCCTGAAGGGAGTCCTCGGATACACAGAGGACTCAGTAAGTGTAGAATAGAGAAGATAACCGAGCTTGAGAAACAGATAATGATCTCAGCATTACAAGCTTTAATGTGACCTTGGAACTAGAGGATACATTAAAAATGGTGTGACCCTGAAATTGCCATAAAATTATTAAAAATGATCATTGGTTGCTTTATTTGTCTGTTTAGGTTGTGTCCTCTGACTTCATTGGTGACACCCACTCCTCTATCTTTGATGCTGGTGCTGGAATTTCCCTAAACGACAACTTTGTCAAACTCATCTCCTGGTAAGTTAATGAGCACTAAAGTATCTGTGCATGTTCAGAGAATACCTGAGCTATTTCTGATTGCGCTGTGCTCTATTGATTTGCTCCTATTCTCATCAAAACTGAGTGTTATATGTGTTGTATGCTAACAGGGTCTTATCTTTTTTTTTCACCTTGACAGGTATGACAATGAGTTTGGCTACAGCCACCGTGTCGCCGACCTCCTACTGTACATGCACACCAAGGAGTAGAGTTCTACGTTTCCTAACACGCTGAGAAGCCCAGTCGGGACCACCATTCCTTCTTTTACATGCACTTAATGTCATAGCTCAAGCCATAGTGACACGCCCTTGCATCCTCCCACCCAACTCTCTACAAGGCGAGCCAGTCTTTGTAGTAGTCTGTGTGTGAGTGTTAGTTTTTTCCTTTCTGAAAAAAAAGTCCCAGTTGGAGGCGGTTTTGACTTTGGCAGTATTTGTGTCTGTGTCGCCCCACGAGCATTGCTGTAGATGTTACCATACTGGATGTTACCATGTTATATTGGTGTTAAGAACTGAAAGTTAAATGAGGGAAAACGGCTATTGTAACAGAGGTAATAAATATAAAATTAAAAGTTGAAAAATATCTTGATTTATGTCTTTTATTTTTATACTGCCATGCAGAAGGACGTCTTGGATTCTGATTAGAAAAATACATTGAATTTAACAAGAAGCAGCCAGTTTATCAAGTCTATTATGAGAGCATCGTTCAAACATTGACTTTTACAAAATCATGTATGAAGTGCCAGATTGTTTTGTAGCATAAAGATTTGTAAGAAAACTACCACATTTTTCTAGTCATCTTATATCTATTATAATATCAAAATATCTAGTAGTTTGAACAGTACAACTTAATACTAATAATCAGTTATTTACTAAATGTACCACTACATGGTATTACATAAACCATGACTATTATAACTGCAATTGGCACTATGGTAAAAGCTGGTTTCAGCACCTTTTAAGATAATATCTGCAACCAGCTCCAGTTCTGGAGGGCAGTTTTGTAATTCTCATCCTCAAACACATCTACTAAACAGATAAGTTAAAACTCAGATCTTGCAGGTTTGGCTTCACCATGTCAGTTTATCAGATAATCATAAGTATCAGATAACAGGCCACCATTGCCTTTTTATTTGTTATATCAGCTTATTAATGAATTTTAAGGTGCTTATGACCTAATAAGTAACCATTAATAAACTATTTTAATCTCTTATTATAAAGCAGTTCTGATGATATTTCTTTAAAACCCTAGAATTCTAAAAATCCTTATGCACAACCTACTGCCGAAGCTTCCTGTGAGTCTGTTTAAATGAATTTTGTGACATCTAGTGGACACATTAGCCATCACTGCTTATTCACCCTTACACGTACAGCATTAGCTGTTAAACTTTTTCACACTTGTGTTAAACAGGCTGTTCTGTGGCTATTATCTGAAAATAACTGGCATTTCTCGTAACTGTCTTTAAAAATAGAGACATTAGATTCAGGAGAATGACTGAAGAATGTAAAATCTGGGCCAGTATTAACCATTCAGAGACCTGTCTGTGGGAAAAATGGCCTTTAGGTGCTATAACCACGCCTGCAACAATCCTATCTGAATCATAAACCTGTTTAATAATATTGTAACACCGTTATAATAATGATTATTTTTATACTGGCAGAATGTTTGAGAGGCAGTGGTTGGGAAGTAAAAACAAGGCTGTCCAGTTTGGTCGATGAAGAAAGCAGGTCAAAGCAGTTTTTTCTTGCTACATATACAAAAGTGATGGTAAATAAAACTCAGTCATAAGATCCTTTAATATTTTGTGTTGTACTCTGCATAGGATCTGTTTCTCTGAAGCATGGAGTAGACAGCAATGCAGCATCCTGATTGGGGATGGATATCGAGAACCGGTACTAAATTGGTACCAATTTCTGACTGGTCAGTACTGAAATATGGAAACTCTCCTGGACATACAGTGCTGCTGTCAGAATTTACGCAGCGTTAACGTATTCTAACATAGCTGCGTTTTTAAATGGTTGATGCTGGACTGGATCAGTTGGAGGGACGAGGGCGGCGCTCTGAACATCACCACCACATTTTTAACCAGAAATTTGTTGGATATTTGTATTTGTAAACTTTTGCCAAGTGGCTACTATGGCATTGCTGGTGGTTGCAAAGGTGTAGATAGCTGGTTGCTATGGTAACTGTAGTGGTTGCGAGGGTGTTGCTAGGTGGTTGCCATGGTGTTCCAGGTGGTTGCTGGCGTGTTGCTACATGGTTACTCGGGTATTGCACGTGTTTGCTGAGATGTTGCTAGCCGGTTGCTATGGTGACTGTGGTGGTTACTATGGAATTGCAGGTAGTTGCTAAGGTGTAGTTAGCCAGTTACTATGGCAATTGTGGTGGTTGCTAAAGGAGTTGCAGTGGTGTTCCAGGTAGTTGCTATAGTGATGCAAGATGGTTACTATGGTTTCACAGGTGAGGGTGAATGTAAAAACACTGGTCAAAAAGGCAGGGGTGCCAATACTTTTGCTAGTAATAAAAATAAACGTTAAGAAGAATAATAGTGTGATTGCTGTCATGTAACAGTATTTTTACATATAATTTTTTTTACACCAGAGTGTTGCTAGGTGGTTACTATATCATCGTGGGTGGTTGCTAAAGTGTAGCTAGTTGGTTGCTATGGTAACTGCAGTAGTTGCTATGGTATAGCTAGCCGTTGCTATGGTAACTGTAGTGGTTGCTTGGGTGTTGCTAGGTATTTGCCATGGTATTCCAGATGATTGCTAGGGTGTTGTTATGTGGTAACCTGGGCATTGCCAGTGGTTTCTAAGGTGTTGCTAGAGAGTTGCTAGGGTAACTGTGGTGGTTGCTAGGGTGTTGCTAGGTTTTTGCTATGGTGTTGCTAGGGTTGTGCAAGGTGGTTTTGCAGGTGAGGGTGAATGTAAAAACATTGGTCAGAAAGACAAGGGTGCCAAAACTTTTGCTAATGATAAAAATAAAACTTAAAAAGAAATATAGTTTTATTGCAGAAGCAATCAGACTAGTGATGATAAAACGTAAGAACAATAGTGTCATTTCTGCTGCAGTCACACTAATGTTCAATACACAGGTAATAGTGCTTTTACATTTAATCTTTTTACACCAAACATAATGTAATATCATGGTATTACGGACATTGTAAGGTTTAGCATAATTACATTGAATAATTTGAGTGATTTATGTGCACACACACACTGTTAAATGTGGCTGAATTATAAAAGACAGAAGTGATAAAATGAAGAGCTGTTTGGGAGCCGAAAGAGCCGACTCTTCTTGGTGAGCTGAGACAAATGATCTGGATCATTATAAAGAACCAGAATTCCCATCAGGGTTCTGGAAATATGCTCATTTCTTCTCCAGTTAGTGGTCACGTGATCAAGCTTTGTTGTCCAGTTCACAGGTTTGAACGGTAGGTGTCGCTATCACCCGAAACAAAACACTGGGAACCCAAAAGTCAGATTTGGAAAATATTATGCTCAACAACGACTATAATAAACAAGATATTTTCTCTGGCAAGGTATTTTAAAACTTTAGGAAAGTGGCACATTTTCATACCACAGCTGCACACTGTTAAATAATGATTATAAAATCTTGTCTTTCATTTTTGCCCAAAGAAGAAAACATGTCCTTAACTCCGTCAGAGATGAAACATAATCTGGATTTATGAAAAACTGACATATAGCAAACAATGTTAGCCTTATTCAATTACACACACACACACACACACACACACACACACACACACACACACACACACACACTGGCCTTTCTGTTTAACGGCCTGAACATGGTGTCGGGGGAAGTTGCTAATCAGCTAACTCTAGTTCACATTCTCTAGCAACCGTTTCTCTAGTTTACATTGCTATGCTAATACGGCACAATGCACTTTATCATT
>JBBPCZ010000001.1:3277773-3289530 GCA_037974445.1 Brycinus macrolepidotus
GAAAGTCAAAAACACAAAACAACGCAGGTGCATTTTGAAATGATGTAACTGATCACTGCAGTTTTACTTTTAATTATAAGTTTTAAGTTTTAATAATAATTATAACGCACACACTAAGTTTTTGCTACAAACTCAAATGACTAGCTTCTCTTGTATGATTTCTCAATTGTTTCATCCAACCTTATAATTGTGCATGAACTCCTAACTTGTTGAAGCTGTGTGTGACCTTCTAACTAAACTCCTTTTCACAAGTTGAACATAAAAAATAAAAACAATATAATTAAAAAAATAAATAAAACTTTTCTTAGTCTATTTTAACTGAAAATAAGTGCAAACCATAAATCAAAGTAGTACACTGTCAGTGCTCAAAGTACAGAGTGACGAGATTTTTCTTAAAGCATGATACAGCACTCTGAACCTGAGATGGTTACAACTACACAGCCTAGTTTAAGATATGGTCATATTTCTGAAAAAAAAAGCATATCTACGTTTTCTGGCAGCAGCTGAGACCTCTGGGTGATAACTATGTCTCCTGCAGTTGAAAAGACATACTCACCTGGGACAAAGATTGCAGGGATGGACAGGTATGCTTTGGGAAGTGGAGACAGCAAAGGATTGGTTCTGTAGTGGTTCTGTGGAGGTTCTGTTAGTGTCTTTGCGTAGTGCTCGTGTTAGCCGCGGTACATACCCCCTCCCCATCCACCTAGCGATTTGTATGACCCCATTCTAGACCCCGCACATTAAAAATGTTTCCGACACCCCTGTTTAGATGTCATGTTCACTGCTGGATGCTGCTTCGCGAGACTGCTTTTCGTGTGACTAGAAATATCGTCACATTTTAATATCGCAAGATCTCGTGGCACAAGATCTCGTCACACCCGTAGTCATTAGCTGAAATGGGCAAGAGCGAATGTCACTGTGAATAATTAATTATACTTTACTGTGTTTTGACTCCACTGTTTTTGCTCTGTGGCACAAAAACACTATTTTCTTTCAACCTGTGATTCTAGCTTTAAAGGAATTGTTAGGTAAAAAAATCACCTTTACACAATTTTCCACTTTGCCAAGATGTAGTCAATCAACCGAGTCACGCTTCTTTTGTTTAGCACTGGAGATGCAAGGCTAACATTGTTAAGAACAACTCAGTCAACAGTAAAAAAAAACACTCAAACAGTAGTCAATCAATAGCTTGCTTGTTTGAGTGGGTTAGGAGATGTTTTGGGGATGTATTTACAGAAAAGGCTGTGCATAACTATTGACTTTTAGTGTGTTTTAGTAACATTTGGGATAAGTAGAAAGCTAATATAAAAAACTGATGTTTCACTGAACTTTTATTTTCACCAAAATCTTACCATTTAGCATGCGAAACCAAAAAGGTCTGCCATAAGCTGTTTTATACCCTTAAAAAGGGGGTTCTTCAAATGCGGTGGCTTTATATAAAATTGTGGCAACTCTGAGCCATGTGAATGCCTAAATGTTTTTTTGCAGGGTTAAATGGATCTTCTCTGTGATGTAGAAACAGTTGCATATAGTTATGTACTAAACCTTTATAGCACCAATAAGATTTCCAATATTATTACAAATCAGGAAGCCCTTGTAGAAACCTTTTGGCTACAAATGTATTTTGTATGTTTTGCACCTATAGATACAAGTTTTTGCTGGTTCATGCAAAATTGTGCAAAACTGTGTTGGTTAGGCTTAATGGTTTATAATGACTGGGGAGCTTTCTGGGACAATTCCCCACTTGGGAAATTGAGAATGAACCTAGACGATGCTCCACAGCCTGAATCATGGTAGGGGCTGGGTGAGAGCACCTCTGGTGTTTTCCCTAAAAGTGGCAGAAAGAGACAAAGAGAGAAGCAGGAAACAGAAACAGCCAGGAGGGACAAACTGGTGGACCCAAACTTGGTTTGAACTGAAAGGTTCCCTCAAAGAAAAGCTCCTTTTTATTAGAGAAACAAAAATAAAATTCAGAAAAAGGGAAAAAACTCAAGAAAGTCAGATTAGTCTCAAAGGTACAAGCACCTAGGGGCAAAATCCCCTACATCTGCCTCCTGGTTGGGAGATGGGTGTGGAGCATACCCAAACTGGCACTCAGACGGCTTGGTAAGAGTGACAAATTTGCAGTCAACCTTTACCTCTGCCAGCATGGGAAGAGTCACAATTTTGCAGTCTACCTCTACCTTTATCACAGTGTGATAAAGTGTGCACCCCTGTGAAAAAGTCCAGCGCCAAATGGGACAGAGGGCGCAATGGTACGGGTAGGGGATAGAGCAGCCTCACAGGTGCCTATGAAGCCCCAGACATCCTTCTCCATGCTAGGACATCCTTCTCCATGCCCCTGGATGGGCCATGAGGGTGGATATGTGGCTCCAGAGGACCACCTTGGCCCTGATGGAGCCAAGGATATAAAGTCGGCCTGAGTGGCCACTCCTGCTGTCCAACTTTCTCCGTAGCGCATCCCTGACGATCTTCTCTATCTTTCATCCGACTGAGGTGAGGATGCGAGCTTGGGGAAGGATGGGCTTTGGAGGGGTCCGATCTGGTGAAAGCTCTGACTGGCAGGAAAGGGCATTCGGCTTGGTGTTTTTGGTGCCCAATCAATATGATAGGACAAAATCATACTAGGCGAAAAAGGGGAACCACCTGGTCTCGCACAGATTAAGTCACCTGGCCTGTTGTATGTAGGCCAAGTTCTATCCAGACCAGGAACTGGTGACAGCCCCTTCCAGCCAGTGCCTCCACTCCTCCAGAGCCAACTTCACTGCCAAGAGCTCCTGATTCCCCATATCATAGTTCCTCTTGGCAGGTGTGAGGCGGTGCAAATAGTAGGCACACGGGTGGAGTATTGCCATCCGTGCTAGCCCATTGGGAGAGCAGTCCCAACGCCAACATTAGAGGCATCCACTTCTAAGATGAATTGGTGTTGGGGGTCAGGCAGCTGCAGGACGAGGGTGGTGGACAGTCACTGCTTTAGCTCATCAAAGGCCTCCTGGGATTCTGGCATTCACTGGAACCACCCTGGTGATTTCTTGGACAGGGCGGTGAGTGGTGTGGCCACTGTGCCTAAATTCCACACAAGGCACCAGAAGAAGTTGGAAAAGCCCAGGAAACTTTGCACAAGCCAAAGCAAGGTGGGGCATGGCCAGTCCACCAACGCTGCCACCTTGGCAGGGTCTATGCTCAGCTGGCCCTTAAGCACCACAAATCCCAAGAAGGTGAATGACTGAGCATGGAAGATGGATTTCTCCAGCTTGACAAAGACGGCGTTCGAGGAGGAGCCAGAGGACCCATCTTACATGTTCTACGTGCTCTTCTACTGCCTGGCTGTAGATGTTTTCCAGGTAGACAGACAGCAGGTGCCTTCATGGCATCACGAGATGCTAGTGTCCCGATGGGGTGATGAATGCCGTGTTCCACTCATCACCTTCATGCATCTGGAAGCCTGCTGCAGCACCTCAAAGGCCAAGGACATGAGGGGTAGAGGATGACAATCCTTGACTGTGATCTTGTTCAGGCCCCAGTATTCCACTGGCACCCTGGGCAGACCAGGTGCACCAGATGGGGAAGAAGGAACTCTGTCATGGCTAAGCAGGACCCCTGATACTGGGGTCCCAAAGTAACCACAGACCACAGCAGCCAGTCAAAACACGGATTGTGGTGCTGTAACCAGGGGCAGCTTAGTATCAGGGGTAGACTGGGGGCAGTCACTACAAACAGACTGATCCACTCACTGTGCTGGCCAATGCACAGGACAAGTGTCTGGGTCTGCCACGTGACTGCATGAGAATTCCAAGGAACAGTTGATCCTTGAGCTTCTCATTCAGGCCTTGGGAGTATGTCGTCATGAGGGTGGCCGAATTCCATTCACTCTCAGCCGCTAGGATGCAAAATTTGACTGCAAAGTCAACCACTGACCTGCCAGGAGGGACAAACTTACGGATCCAAACTGGGCTTAACTAAAAGCTTCCCTCAAAGAAAAGTTTCTTTTTATGAAAGACACAATGAGAAAGTCAGAAAAGGAGAGAGGGGAGAGCAGGTAGACTCAGTAAGTGAACTCAAAAGCCTTCACTAAAATACCAGCTGTAAAGGATGAACCACTTCACGCAAGGACTCAGCAGTAAATGAGGCTGTGGGCAGGTGACTACTGATTATGAGGTGCAGGTGCTGTTGTTAATCACAAGGGGGGGTGGCGGGGCCCTCCTCCCCTTCTTCTCCTCCCCTTCTTCTCCTCCCCTTCTTCTCCTCCCAGCCAGGGTTGGAGCAGCAGTCCTGGGTCTCCCCCTAGTGGCCAGTGCAGGGTTGGTTGCTGTTTGTGCTCCAGAAAGGCCCTTTGTAGGCTTATGTTATAAAAAATTGGGTTGTAGTTCAGATTCCTTTTGTAACAATGTTGCTACCAGTGGATTTATTCATAGTGTTGTTAACCATATTTGTCTCTTTTTTGTGATATCAGGTCTTCCAGGAGCTGGACACAATGTATTTACTTGAGCAAACATTGAACAACATAGATAAGGATGAGTTTATGAGTTATCTGTGTCAAAATTACCGAGAATGCTTAGAGTCTCCGCAGGAGGCTCACGGTGCACATGGAATATCAGACCTTATTCTGGATAAATTTGGCTCGAAGAGGGCCTTAAAGATAGCCCTAAAGGTCATGTTGGAGAAAGGTAGGACAAAATGATTCTTCTTGTGTTCTTGTGTCATGATGTCTTTGAATACTTGTTGTTATTTCTGAATGAGTGCTCGAATACCATTGGTATTTATGAATGAGTACTCTAATACCATTGGTATTTCTGAATAAGTACTCAAATATTCTTTTTCAAAGTAACCCATAAGAATTTAATAACCCATGAAAGTAACTTATTAAAATGTCATAATTAACCATCATTTCAAGCATGACTGTCACTGCAGTTCAAAATATATTCAGCAGGAAGCATCAGACTTAAGTACATCTTTTCACAATTGTAGCCCTAGGTAGACCTCTTATGAATCACTTGTTTTTGAGTTTATATAACTATTTTTATTTTTTACCAAGTTATTTTATTTGATTTGCTCACTGGTTTTTACCATGGAAAGCACCACTGAGTGTGACACACAGGCCAAATTAAGCTCAGTCATTGCCTGGTTTAGCTTAGTCATAGGTGGGTTGACCTCAGTCCACAGCCTGAAGAGTCGCTGGCTACAGTGTCTAAATTTACCCAAACGTGTCTGTCTGAGAGCAACCATAATGGTAGCTCGCTGGTGCCCCTCCTTTCCTCATCACTGTAGAGCTCATCACAACAACTCACCGTAGTTTGAGGTTCTGAGGTAGCCGGTTGTGTTAGAGCTTTGGGATTCTTGGATAAGTACCACTACACTTTCCTCAATATGATTCCTCAAACATTTCTTGCCCCACGGTAAACCAGCCTCTTATTTGCCCTGAGCATTTTTTATAAGAGCTCCAATTTCTTAAGCATCTACACTCTTTTATCTTAAAAGGCCGGTGGAAAGCATGAAGAAAGACAAAGCTTCCAAATACTAAATTGAGAAACAAATATCAATATAACAAACATATATAGAAGTATTCACATTATTCAGGACAGTCCAAATGATTACTAAAATAAGTATTTGAATTTGTTCCAAAATAAATTTGATTCATATGGATATACAGCATTTTGGACTGAAGCTCAACTTTTCTGTAGGGAGGCATCTTAAGAGCATCCAGGATCATCTTACATCTAAACTACAGGATCATCTTAGATTGAAATTTGAGCGCATACATGAGGGAAATGCTCAACAAGGGAATCAAATCCTTTTGAATGACATCTTCATAGAGCTACTGATCACAGAAGGAGAAAGTGGAGGTGTTAATAAAGAACACCAAGTCAGACTGATCGAAGAAGCATCAAAGATTAAAGGCATTCAAGAGAGCACAATAAAATGCAATGACATCTTTAAACCTTTACCTGGACAGAGGAAACGTGTCAGAACTGTGCAAACAAAGGGCATTGCTGAGATTGGGAAAACAGTCTCTGTGCACAAATTCATCTTAGACTGGGCAGATGGTCAGACAAATCAGGATATTCACTTCATGTTCCCACTCCCTTTTCGTGATCTGAATTTGAAGGCAAATATATATATATATATATTAAATATAAGCCTACTTTTTTAAAAATTGATTTAATTTTTTCCCCATTACAGTTTGGCTGGCACCAACTTCTCAGAGCAGTCTTGTGAACTGATGGCATCAGTTCTCCAGTCTGATAACTCAAACTTGCAAGAGCTAGACCTTGGTTGCAACAACGTGAGAGACTCAGGAGTGAAGCTGCTTTCTGGTGGGCTAATAAGCTTGAACTGCAAACTAGAGAAACTTAAGTAAGTTTGTGTTTTTATGCTTTTATGCATGAACATCAAACACTGAAGAGGACCTATAACATACTGTAATAAAGGGCAACTTGCAGAGTCACAAATAAACTGAAATCCTATATTACTCTGTAGGCTGGACAGATGTGACCTGATGCATGAATCTTGCGAAGCTTTGACAACTGCTCTGCAGTCACCCAACTCATGCATGAGAGAGCTGGATCTCAGCTACAATAACCTGGGAGACTCAGGTGTGAAGCATCTTTGTGATGGACTAACGCATCCAAAATGCAAACTGGAGAAACTTGACCTCAGCTACAACAACCTTGGCCATTCTGGAGTAAAACTTCTTTGCACTGGGCTGATGAATCCAGACTGTAAACTGCGGAGTATAAGGTTTTGTATTTCAATTTTGTTTCACTTCATTTAGAATACATTTATTGACCAATTTAGGATAATGAACCTATAAAATACATAATTTTTTTTAACTGCACTAGAAATGTCTCCATGATATCACAATTTGTGTGTTTCAGTACAAAGCAATAATTATACCAATGATGGTTTGTTCATCTGTAGGCTTGCTGATGTCAGTATTACAGAAGAGCCATGTGAAACTCTGGCCTCAGTCCTGCAGTCAGCAAATCCACACCTAAAAGAGATGGATCTCAGCAACAATTACATTGGAGATTCAGGCGTGGAGCTTCTCTGTGCTGGACTTAAGAGCCCATACTGCCAACTACAGAAACTGAGGTGATTATTGTATTAATATGAGTGTTCTTATGTGACTAAAAGGGGTTTGATGCTTATTGAAGAATCTTCTCCCTAAAGAAGCGTTTAATAGTTGGTTTTCTCTGCTGCCACAAAGAACAATTTTTGGTTCCTAAATCATGCTCTTAAAAGAACCATTAATGGTTCTTCACAGTACATTTAAAAATGATTCTTTGTAGAACCTCTTCTTAAAGGCCATTTCTACTGATTTTCTTAATTTGGGCGTTTTCCATTCATTGAGATGGAAACAAAGTCGTTCAGAGTGGGCTGAAATGCTTAGTCAGGAGTCTTCACAACCGTTTTTGAGAGGAGCCAGATATCTGAAGCTTTGGAAATAAGAAATTACATTTTTATGAATACCATAGCAATGTACATATTTATAAAACCTCTTTAAAGGTTACAAAACATTTTTTTCACCAAAATGTAAAGATATAATTTTCCTAGAATCATGCACTGGAATGTTTCTTTTTAAGAATATGGACAGATATATAAACATATACCACTAGACAGAGTTTATAAACTGAAATATCACCATTTGGTATACAACTGTTATTTTACATGGATATCAGTGACAACAGTATATTTATGAATATACATGTTCAAAAATTGTTACATAATCTCTTTTTTTAGTCTGTGCTGGTGTAATCTCACAGAGAAGTGCTGTTCAAATCTAGCCTCAGTGTTGAGTTCCTCCTCTTGCTTGAGAGAACTTGAGCTGAGGGACAATGACGTCCAGGATTTAGGTGTGAAGCTGCTTTGTGTTGGTCTTCAGGATCCAAAGTGCACATTGCAGAGACTGTGGTAAGTAGAGGGGTACATCTGAACTTTATTTCACATTTTATTTATCTAAGTACAATGTCAAGCATGTTATTGTCTAATAACTTAAGTCTAATCCTTTTTTTCATCAGTCTTTCAGGGTGTTGTGTTACACAAGAAGGCTGTTCTGCTCTAAGTGTAGTTTTGAGCTCAAATCACTCACAACTAAAGGAGCTTGACCTCAGCTACAATTATCCAGGAGAGTCTGGAGTAAGACAGCTATCCGGTATACTTGATGATCCACACTGTAAACTGGAAAAACTCAGGTAAGCAGAATACAGACTGAGTGTGTAGTGTCTACATGTTCTAATATTTTTGTCCAAATATAGCTTCTCAAATAGTACACCTGAAAATACACATTTTTGGTAGCTCCTTAGCTCTTTTAGAGCTACTTTCAAATACTTGCATAATGAAAAGTGTTGCCGCAGAACCTGTTTCCAAATCTGATACCTTCCTCTGGTGTTCACATGGTCTTGAATGGTTTTAATTCACAATGACAAACATGAGATGAATTGAGAAGTACAGTGAAGTACCTTGATGACTTCAATGTATCAACAATTATCTTTTCTGAAGATCTTTTACTGAAGGGTCCTAATTTCAAAATGTGGCCATTTATTTTGTTGAGATTTGGGAGTCAGGTAGACCCACTCTGGTAAAGTGTTTGCTTGAAAAATTATACACAGTGTCACTGATGTGAAGCACCATTCTTATGAGACACCCACAGCAGTTTAAGTACCTCATTCAGCCTGCTAAATGTGAATGAGTGAATGAGTGGATTGGTGGGTGGTTGGGTTGGTTACGAGCCAGGTCCATTAGGTGCTTTATAGCCAAAAAATCTTTGTACGAGTCTAATTGAAATCCATGATCACAGCTCTTACAGATCTGTTTTTCTTACAGTGTAGAGCATGGTGGGGAATGCAGGAACAAACCAGGACCCAAGAAATGTAAGTATGCTATCTGGTAACACATACCCAGCCAGTTAAATTAGTGAAGAATTATCTGTAAGACTGCCAGTAGGATCCACTTTTTAAATTATGTCATAAGTATTGGTAATATTAGAGATTATTATATTAGTCTCCTCTAATTGGGGCCACTCTTTCCACAGATGCCTGCGAGATCACACTGGACCCAAACACAGCACACAGAACTCTTTCCCTGAGTGGGATCAAGAAAGTGACGATGACGAAAGGGGAGCAGCCATACCCAGACCATCCCGATCGGTTTGAGTACTACGCTGAGGTTCTGTGCAAAGAAACCTTGAGCGGGGCTCGTTTCTATTGGGAGGCTGAGTGGACTGGAAATGTTGTTTACATCGGGGTGACTTACAGACAGATTAACAGAAAGGGTCGCGGGAGAGACTGCAAACTGGGCAAGAATAACAACTCTTGGGTTCTGTACTGCTCGAATGATTACGGGTATTATGTCAGTTACAATAACAAGGAAACTGTGGTACCTACACCCCCCAACCCTTCCAAAAGAATGGGGATCTATCTAGACTGGCAGGCTGGCACACTCTCCTATTTTATCATCTCCCCTGACAGGGCATACCACACATACACCTTCCATGCCACCTTCACTGAACCCCTATATCCAGGCATCCGGGTCTATAACTATGACGATACAGTCATTTTGTGTGATCTCGAATAAAACATGAGCATAAGTATACTCTAGTGGTACCAAAATGCTAACCCTAACCTGTCAGTCTAACTCTCATAAAAATACCTGTAAAATTTAGGGGAAACTGCTTTCCATTCTTATCAGCATTTTAATGACAAATGCTCGTGACACTGCGGTATTTAAACGTAGATACACACTTTTCAAATTAATAATGTTCCAATAGTCTTTACTTCCCAGTGTAGTGAAATTACACACTTCAGTGTGATAACCTGTGAGATTTACTTTCACAGTTATGGGACCAACAGCAGAGTCAAAACAATGTGAGTCTCTTGACTAAACTATGTGCAAAAAGGGTCCTTTCAAACAATACCAAGAGCTTTTGGTCCCATAACATCCTTTCAATGGATGGATCTTTGAAGAATGAGATTTTAGATGAGATGGATGAGTGTGAAAAACTTTTATTCATGTTTAAAGTACTTCCACATAATGTAATGGTTCTATACCAACAAAAGTCTTTTCATAGAACAACATAAGCAAGAACCATTTAGGAATCTTTATTTTTAAGAATGTAAAATTCTGTGAAAGCTGTGTTGCATTGAAAGGCCAAGACTAAGTTTGCCATTATTTGCCAGACAAATTTTTAGTCCAGTGAGTATAAAATTATGTTTTTCAAGCCTTGACTGTAAAGAGCGTTATGTGAATACATTCAGAGAACACTCCTGCAAGGATTGGGGAGTAACTAATGGTCAGATCCAGAAGATTTTGTAGTAGAAATGAAAGTCCACTCAGAATGTAAGGAGGGACAGGACCATGATAAGCATTTGAATTGTCCTGGTCACAAAAGAGGTCAAAATGTTGAGATACTTTGTCCAGTTTACTCAGTGCAAAAGTTGAATCTATGGATGAGCAATGGAGGAATAGCGTTCCACAAGACATGTAGGAGTTTCTTCATGGATAATCCCTAATCAGATCCATCATGGATCCCTCTCTAACAACAGATTTCAGAAAAACAGTTTGGAAGGGTTACAGGTTTCTCAGTAATGAGGGTCTTTACTGAAAATTTAATCTTCCACAAGGTTTTTAAAATAGAATGATCTGGAGAAGAGGGAAAATAAGGATTGGTAAATGATAAAGTAAAGTGGCCCCTTATAGTCACACATGAATACACCACACAGTGTGAAATTCTTTCCCTGCATTTAACCCATTCACCAAGTGAAGCAGTGGGCTGCCAGCAATGAAGGGTGCCTGGGGAGCAGTGTGGAGGGGATGGTACCTTGCTCAAGGGTACCTCAGTGATGACACTAGCAGTTGGGATTCAAACCCACAACCTTCTGATTGCAGGGGCAACTCCTTAAGCACTAGACCTCCAGCTGCACCATTGATAAAATACTCATTGAGGAATGAGTTTAACAGTCTTTCATCTGAGGGTCTCAGAGAGCTCTTTGACCAAAACAGGTCTCAGGTTTCTGACTTGATATTGTGCTTGAATGTGTATATGTCTTCTAAATGTTTTATAATGCTTATATTATCCAGTCCCCGTTTTTTGGTCACATGATACACCTTTTACTAGTCAAGAAAATTGCAAAATAGTAGACGTTTAATTCAATTAATCAATTATCAAGTGTGGAAGAAATATTCATGCTCACAAAGGCATCTTTTCAGGGGATGTATTTTACCTCACTTTACTACTACAATTTTAAGCCTTCTTTATGTTTTGTTGTGTACTTTTACACTTTTCTTACATTAAAGCTTCTAATGGGCATCAGTGAGATTGCAGATGTTTTTTCTTATTCAGCATGTTGCAGATATTTCTCATGGTCTGCTGGGACTGTATCTCTGCATGTTTTTACCATTGTCTTGGTATTTTGAGGGCCACGATGACATTTTAAATGAATGTAAATCTATTCAGGATTGTGTTCTGTCATGTAACTCAGTGGGAAATTCAGGAATGTGATCATAAGTGATCTGTTTTCATTAGGAGGACCTGTCTTGGGCAACATGGTGGTGCAGTGGGTAGTGCTATTGCCTCACAACAAAAAGGTCCTGGGTTTGATTCCCAGCTGAGGGTACTTTCTGTGTGGAACTGGAGATGGTAAATTGCCTGTATGAATGTGTCTGTACAGTGAAAGACTGGTGTTTCTCATTTTTTGACCTGTGATTGCTGGGATAGGCTCCTCCAGATCTTCCATCCAGACCATCATCCAGATGGATGGA
>JBBPCZ010000001.1:3305731-3318498 GCA_037974445.1 Brycinus macrolepidotus
CTTGTGGAGGAATTTAACAGACACTGGCATGGAATGGTTCTCATACTCATAGAGATGCTGATTTAAAAATAAACTGCAGTGCTCTCTTATTTTTTTCCAGAGCTGTATATGAATAATATTAACCCATTCATGATCAACAAAAGAACATAATAGGCTCCTGAGCTTGTTCTAATTGATCTACAGTGATGAAATTTCGTACCCTGGATGAACATCTAACAGTACCCACTTGAAAATGTTAGTTGCTTATAATTTTATACTTTCATACTTTCTAATGATGTTAAAAGGCAATAGCCCAAAAAATTAGACTTCATCTGATAAAACTGAGGAAACATTTTTAGCCATATGGTTGGATGAGTCTAAAATAGTTTAGAGAACATCAGGACCACAGGACATTGAACCACATATTGAATCATATAAGGACATGAAGAGGTTAATATAAATGATCTGTCTCATATCAGATGTGTTTGAATAATATATTAATATAACATATAATGTATCAGATATGAACCCATTTTGACCAAAGTTTAGTATGATGAACAGTGGTGCAGAAACTGTTTTAAGTGGTGAAATGTTGTCATTTTACCCTGGATGTTTAATGTGCCCATTTGAATTAGTTTGATTAGTTTTGATTTCCATTCCTTTTTTTCCTTTTGTTTTATATTTTTAGCAACAGATCAGCAGATTTAATGTAATAAATTGAGTAATGAATATTCACTTTTTATTTGATTGATCAGAAAAATGTCAGAGAATACATACATGTACATATATACACAATACACACACACACACACACACACACACACACACATATATATATATATGAAATGTTGTTTAGGGTCTTTTACCTTACTTTTACCTTACTGCAGTTTTTGCAGTACAAGTTAATCATAATAACAACAGCAATAACAACAACAGCAGCAGCAGCACCACCACCACCACCACCACCAACAACAATAACAACAACAATAATAATACTAATACTAATACAAGAAAAGAATCTTTTTTCTCATGGGCACCACACAAATGTCTGCAGATCCTGATGTCTCATCATCCTGGTCCCCACAAAGCAATAAATACACACACATACACACATACGTTACTGGGAAAATGCTCTTAATTTCTGAAACAAATGCAAAAAGAGTAGTGGACTTATGACTTAATGGTCTTATAAGGCTTTGCAATTTGTTGTCAGTTTTCGGAGATGAGCCCCTTAATAAAGCGAATGACCGTGCAATAAATTATCTTCTTCTATCAGCTCTCAAGAGACAGTCGACCTCCTTCCATCCGGTGCTCTGGAGAGCAGTGTGGGGGGGTCAGGGGGGGATTTGGCGCCTGTGAGGGCAGGGCAACTTTTGGGATCCTGCTCGTCGGCGGATAATTTGAATAAAAGATCAGGAGGTGGGAGTGTTGGCTGGGGAAGAACAGTGAAGATTTCACTGATAAAGAGGTTCCTGTCGGCCTGTCTTCAGCCTCCTCATAGGGTATAAAACTCATGGCCCACCACAGCCGGCAAAGGGTTTCGCATTCTTCTATACAACAGGTGTGCAGAGTCCAACAGCTGTGGAAGCGATGGCTACATCTCTAATCAAGAGAGTTTTTGCCCTCTTCTTTCTATGTTCAAGTCTAGCAGGTAAGAATTACTGCTTTCTGAACTGGATGCTACTACTACTACAACTAATAATAATAATAATAATAATAACAACAACAGCATTATTTATCCAGCACTTTCCAAACCTATACTGAGACCAAAGTTCTTTACAGTATATTTAAGTAACATAATAAAATAATGTATGCCAGAGGCGTCCAACAAAAGTGAAAGCACATTATTGTATTTTCAACAACAATATAAAAATGTACAATATTAAATACATATTTTTGCAGTCTTCACAAAAAAGAATTCTGCAACATTTTTATCCAAGTGCTATAAATTATAATACAAGTACTATTCCTATTATCAAATTATTATCTCATTTAATATGCTTGTATTGTGTTTTACTTGATATGGGACTCACTGTAGGTTTCTCTGGGCATGAGCTGGACTGAGCTACAGGAAGAAATAGTGTGTTGTAAAGGAAGTCCACTACTATCAATGGTCATTGACTCTTTTCCTGGTCGCCAGCCTTTTATCTACTTTTAGTCCTTTAGAGCTATTTCAGGTCCTACTCTCTTAACAATGGGGAGCTCACTCATGTGAAAGCCTGATAACTGCAGGACTGCATTTCACCCAGTAGCTAACAATAAATCTTTTCTTCTTACAGATGCTAAAGTCGAGATCATCACCGGTGAAACGGACATCAAGGTTGGGTCTGACCAGCTATTACTGTGCAAAGGTTAGTGGTTAGGTTTTTTTGCACACCTTTAAAAAACAACATAGGGCTCTTTTGTGGGATATCATAGAACAACCATATTTGGTTCTTTAATGAACCTTTCACTGGAGCAAACACCCTATCTTGCCTTTAAGTATGAGGATATATGCTTCACACCAGTCTTTAAAACTGCTCTTGCCCATGTGGCTCGTACCTACTAGCTTAGCACCTGTAGTTACATCTGGATTGCAGTCATTGACTACTGTGTAGTGTCAAAGATCAAAAATTTTTTACATGTTATTTTGTAACCTTGAAAGGAAAGGAAAAATAATTAATATAAAAATACATAAGTTTAAAAATTCATGGCTGAGGGAGTGGGGGCATAGGCAACTTTCTGGCAGCAGAAAAAAAACTTCCTTGCAGGCTAATTTTGTCTCACAGGGCCCACAACTCCACTGGGCATTCCCAGAGTCGTAGATTTCCACAACAAACATGCATCTGTACATCTGTGTCAGAAGCGAAATGGCAAATAACTGAGCTTTTCTGAACCCTCAAACCGGTACAGAGCCTTTCCATTATGTGAAAGTTCTTTAAATTTTTAAAGGGTTCTTCACACTCCCAAACATTGTTTAGAAACGTGGTACTGAAAGTGGTTCTGTGGCATTGCTCAAAGAACATACTTATTTTCCCGTTTGTGGCAATTCCATCATGTCATTCTTATGACTTCTAGCGGGCAAAGACGCAGACATCACATGGACGAAGGACGGGGAGGATGTTGATGATGGCCGTCATGTCTTGGAGAAAATTGATGAAACTTCGAGCCAACTGCACTTGAAGAAAGTTGAGATGAAAGACAGCGGGGTGTACCGATGCAACTGTGAATACGAAAGTCACGAAGACAACACAGCCATCACAATCTTCGTCTATGGTATGTGAGAATGTGCAGATTGTTTGATGTTATTATTTTTTCTGGGTAAATAACCACTTACTGCCTCAGTAAATAGCTTTAAATTAAATTTCCAAGGTGGTCTTAGACCCCCAGCTATGTCAGCGATTCCATCAATGTGACAAGCCCCCCCGATTCATGTTTGCCTTCTCTTTCATTATCAGAGGAGCCAAATTTCGGCGAGACAAAAACGTACCATGAGTTTTGGGTGAACCAGACAGTGCATGTTCCATGCATGGTCACTGGGAAACCTGAAGTGGAGATCAGCTGGTATCGAGAAGGTCGCCCTGTGAGCAATGACGGTAGGACCTTCGCTAGAGGCTATCGATGTGGTACGGGAGTCTCCTCGCCTTCCTCATTCTCTGTGCCTGCAGCTGGCAGAGTGAAGGGGTGGCGATGGTGGACGACAATGGTTATGGGGCGGGAGGCCACCAGCGACTGTTGCAGCCAATTTGTAGCCAAATTGAAGGATGTTTCTGGCTACTGGCTGGACAACATCTTCACAGCTTTGTCCATTTGATCAAATTTCTCATCCCTCTAACAGTGAGAGTGAGACAATACTAACTCCAAAAATTTTATTCAATATTTAATCCATCTAACTTTGAGAGAGAGAGAATACTAACTCCGATCAAAAAACGCACTGCCCCATTTCAAGAAAACGCCACCATTGACAACCTTGGGTGTGCATGTGCTTTCTCAGCCTTCACTTCATTGTGATGAAAAAGCAAAGCAGCAGGTAATGGTTATTCTGCCTATTCATTTCAGCAGGCAGTGGTCACCTCACAGTCCTGCCAGACAGAAATCTGCAGATTGCAAACATTCAGAAGAGCGACCACGGAACCTACATCTGTGTAGTGAAATTCAAAGAACGACCAACCATACAGAGGAAGCTTGAGATCTCTGTTGTTGTAAATGGTGAGGTGTGAGAGATTTTCTAGAAGGAACTTGAATAAAGGGGCTCAAGCAGGAGCGCTAGAATTCACTTATCATGTCAACATTTGGTGAAGGAGGAGAAATGCAAGAAGTCCTTCTTCTAAATTTTATCTCCTCTGGTTTGGCTCCACTAGTTCCACCGACTGTGTTGATTCATAGAGACCGGACGAATGTCCATGCAGGACCAGATACAAATGTGACCATAACCTGCTTGGTCGAAGGAGTACCTAAACCCACCATTTCTTGGACAACGTAAGTACATTTATTCACCTCTTTTTCCTGAAACTGCTAAGAGCTACTACAGTGGATTTGAATGCAGTTTCTAGTTCTAGTCTAGTCCTCGAAGTCAACTGTGATGGAACTGATAGGTCTCTTTCTACCGAACTGTTGACCCCCCCAAGTGTCATACATAGGAGCGATTACAGGACAGGAAACTGTTGACCGCAACCTACGTGTGTGTAGATATCCTTACCACACACACACTTAGTTTGGAGTTTTTCCTATATCCATCTGACCACTCGAAATGTGATCCTCACCTAAAAATGCTAGCCATTCATTCTCAAAAAGGACATAAGATGGTAGCAGAGAAGAGAACTGGGTACGAGTCAGCATGACAAATTTACCTAATGCCATCTCTGCACTCTAATGGGTTTGTTTAATCTTGCATCTGTATTTATATCTTCTCCTCAGACCTTTTGCCTCAGATTCCTCTCGCTACAAATACAACTCAGACAAGAGTGAGCTCATCATCTCAGCCGTGACCAGGAATGACTTTGGAGAATACATCTGCACGGCCACCAATAAGCTCGGAGAGAACAGTGCGACGTTCACACTTGATGTTTCAGGTAAGGAGTCAGTTGATTTGACAAGGAGGCTGGAACTACAGTTATAAAGCCTGGTCACAAGAAATTTATACAAATACAATACCATAGACTTACTTGTGGTCTGTGCCCATTATCTTTCCTTTATTCCATTTCTGGCAACAGACAAATCCATTTTTACGCCTTTCTCGAAGGGCTTTACTCTCTACACAATAGTAGAGGGCCCTGCTGTCTAAAGTTTACTGCAGCTATAAACAGAGATGTCATGGGAAATTTGGTGCAGAGTAAGCAACCATTTCCACAAACTCCAGAGCAGCATAAAGCGTAGATCTATGAAGTAAATTATAAATTCAGCCTGAGCCTTCATCCTCTATTCATCCATATTATTTATTGTTAGGAAGACTTTAGACAGAGAGGGAATTTTTATGCTGCTTTAATGAAGGGAAGTCACCTATTAGCTCCTCAAACAGGTTCATTTTGGCGGAAACTGTTCACTACTAACATCTGGATCAAGACCTCTTCAGTGTACCAACTTGTTTAGGTGATGTGATGGTTGTTAATGGTTATGGGGATTGCTGATTGTCCTCAGAACGCCCTTTGGTGATCCTGAGCCAGAACGAGAAGGTGGCAAAGGCTGGAGAGTCTGTGTTGGTCTCCTGCAACGCCTCAGGACATCCTTCACCCAGTATTGAGTGGGTGGATCATAAAGGCGAGGTAGGAGACAGCGGGTGGTCTGTCACTATTTCAGAATTGGCCGTAATCCATCAAAGCTTTTCAACTACAGTCATTAGTCCAGCCACTATACCTTCATTTTGTTGCTTTTATGGTATTTCATTACATGTAGAATGCTGAAATTATGGATTATGTGAACATTAGAGATCAAAGTGTACATCTAATCCATTAACAAATCAACATTGTCGCCTAATTGTTGCAGTCTGCTACCTCTTACAGCCCTGGAGAGAATTTTCATTAGGGTTGACCTCTTTTTAGCATGCTTGAATCCAGTCATTATCTACAAACCTTTAATTCTTGTTTTTGTATCGTTCTCCTTGTGTGTCCTTTGCTGATCAGTAGAAAGTGGAAGGATCAAACTCAGAGCTTGTATTCAAGAATGTGAAGCCCTCGGATGGTGGTGTGTACTCCTGCAAAGCCAGCAACCACGCAGGCACCAACAAAGAGGACTTCAGGCTAATAAGTAAGAGTTGGCAACCGTTGTACCGATTTTGTACTTACAATACATATCAAAAAGTGTTACTTGCTCCCTTAAACCTAACAAATAATACAATAATAAATAAGGCCTTCTTAACTCAATAAATATAGTAAGACCATTTTTATGTGCACCATATAGGGGCCTGCAATATTCATCATGGATCACACCATCAACAAACACAAAGTGACATTTTTATATCCTACGTTTTTATTCTTCAGTCATTTCTCTTGCCATCTGTCCTCATCTCCAGCTACACCAGCAGTGCCCATCTATTTTACCGTTATGCCTGGACCCACGTCAGCACACATCGAATTGCATGCTCCCATCGAAGATGGAGGATCTCCCATCACCAAGTACATCATCCAGTGGAGGAAAACCCCACAGGACAACTGGAATCAGACTGTCATCTCTCCTAATGGTAATTTACCCTGCCTTGGTACACTGTTTATCATTTTCAGGACAGAACTGCAAAGGATTATTTCATTTTGTTTTTGTCTGCTTTGTTATTTTTCACCATTTTATTCATTTAGGATGTGGTTGCTGCATTTTTACGCCCTGTAGCAACAATAATAGCCTACATTACGGCACCAACTTGGATAGGAGACTTTAACGGATTGTGTTTGAATCCTCAGGTCCTCTGGTCCTCACATCTCTGGCTCCATACACTCAGTATTTTGTCCGATTCGCAGCCCAAAATAAATATTTTGTTGGTGGTTTGTCTGCTGAGAAGAAAATCCGGACACAGGCCAAACGTGAGTGTAAAACTTCTTTCCCTCTATCCTCTCATTCCAACTTATCTTAACCTCTGTAGTTGTATTCTGGGCTCAGCTCTTTACGCTTAATTGGATTTGGGTTTTATAATTTGCTGGTACAGCTGATGAAATCCACAGATTTCATGAATTAACTGAATAGTATGCAATGATTGTTTAGAGATTGGAAACTAAAATCAATATAACTTTAAAACTGGGCCCTAGTGGTCTGTGTTTATTGTTAAGTCATGTTCATCACGTCCAGCACTAGAGGGCCACTACTCTGTGGTTTAGTTCATTTCCTATACATCTTATAAAGAATCGTATGTGTTTCTGCTTATTTGTAATTAAAAATAAACTAAATCACATTTCTTATCTTTTTATGGCCCAAATTCTCATTTTCACTTCATTCATACTGCCTTTCATACTGAGTCAGGTTTATATTCTATACAGAATGTCATTTTTCATTCTTATCATGTCTCATTGCTCATTCTTTGTCTTCAATCCTCCCCCATCTGTTGTCCATCTAACTGACCCATGACCATGCTTGACCTGTCCTGTCTGTTGATGACCTTTTACCCTGCATTGTGACCTGCTTCTGATGACGTCTTCACCCTTGCTTTATTTTCACCAACACAGAGGGTAAATAAGTAGGCCTGCTATGATTACGTATAATAGATCTCATGGATAATGTACTGGGTAGTTCTAAAAGAAATACCTGCATTGTAAGTGTTCTTTTGAGCTGCTGGAACATTTCTGTATTTGTATACTTGTTTTTCTTTCTGCAGGGGAGCCAGACAGGCCTGTTCTGTCTCCATCTGATGGCAAGATAGAGGGAAACTCCTACTCCATCCCAATCAAGCAGCTGGACGATGGAGGATCTCCTGTTACAAACTACTTAGTGCGCTACAGGATGGTCAGTTTCAAATTTAGTCTTTTCTCTACTCAGCGGTCAAAACTTTTAATAAAAAAAAAATCAAACCTTTCCTTTTTTAATTTGGGAAGTTTCTCTGGCTTATTTTATCAAAATCATATATATTTTATGTTAGGGCTGCATGCAGGCATTCTGAGGCTCTAGGCTAACTCTGGTTTGACAAACAATGAATTCATTGTTACTTTCATTTATGACACCACTTTTCTTTAGAGATAATGTTAGGCTCAGTAAAAAGAACAGACAAACGCTCACTATGATACCTAGCATTTAGTATTTAGTATTTTAGTATTTAATATTTTATTGTATGGCTGTGTAAAAGTGAGGTTAGATGCAGTGCAGGCTTCTTTTTTTTTCAAAACTACTGCAAACCTACAATGACAAATCTCCATCAGCATAATCATGTTGCATTTGCTTTTACTGTAATTCGGCCCCATGGTGGGCAGGGCCCTGAGCTGCAGCCCCTAAAGCTTTTTGAGTTGCTGCTATAGCTTTCTGGCCCTTTTGAGGAAGTTCAGACCAAAAAGCTGTTTTTGTCCCAGAATTTGTAAAATTCCTCCTTTTCAAACTTTCCTTGAAAGTTCAGATATGAGGTAGCTGGTGGCCTAGTGTTTAGGGAGTTGCCTCTGTGAAGGCTGTGGGTTAAAATCCCAGGACTGCTAGTGGCACAACTGAGGCACCCTTGAGCAAAGTGCCCCCCTGCCCCCACACACTGCCCCCGGGCGCCCCCTGTTGGTGGCAGCCCACTGCTTCACTTGATGAAAGGGATAAATGCAGAGGAAGAATTTCACACTGTGTGCTGTGGTGTGTTCATGCCTGACTATAAGAGGCCACTTTACTTTACTTTTAGTAAACTACCAAAAAGCAAGATTTGTCTTGTCATTGGTTAATACGTAGACGTCTATATCTCACTTTGGCAGGGCAAGGAGGGTGAGGACTGGAAAGAAAAGAAAATAGCTGCCAACTCCACTAAGATTTACCTCCAAGATCTTCAGTACAACTCAGACTACGAGATAGAGGTCCTCGCATTTAATGTAAACGGCTCCTCCAGCCCAGCCAAACTGAATTTCTCCGTTCCACAAGGTAAGATTCATTAGACTACAGTGATCACAAACATGTGCTCATTGAAAAATCTCTGGCTCTTACACACATTTGACACTTTTGCTGATGTTCAACAGCATTCATCAACTAGCTCATGACAAATGAAAACCAGTAAGCCTCCACTAGCTCTCATTTTTTGGGGCTTTTACTGACTTTTATAGCCAGGTTTAGTATTGATTTTGGATGCAATATTCTTGTAAAACATACTCACTCCTTTGTTTTTCTGTATTTCAGCTGTGCATAAGCCCAGCTTGGGTAAAGGTGGTGTGGCCGGAATCGTCATAGTCATTTTCCTGTTGTTGCTGGTGGCAGTAGATGCATTCTGTTGCTACACAAACCACTGCGGCCTGCTCAACTTTCTGGCCAGAAAATTTTTTGCCCACAAGGCGTCTGAGGCTAAGAGTGTGGAGGATGGGGTGATCAACAATGCTGCTGTGTAAGTAATCTTTTACTTTCATTCGGGTCAAAATCGTCCGGTCGTGAAGATTATCAAGTCTTTTTGGTCATAAACAGTAGGATAATGGGTAACATTACTGTAGGGTAGCATGACACCTGCGTAAGCCTTTTATGACAACAGACATGACCCTACATAAACATTTATAAAGGCATATATAGGCTGATTTCATCAAGTGTCTATTGTCAGTACACTTTTTGGGGTGTAACTGACTTTATTTTGCCTATATTACAATTGACGCTTGCCAGAATAAACCTTTATAAATGTTAATATAAATGTTTATTTTAGTTTAAAAGACTTATGTAGGTGTCATGAAGGCCTATGAAGCGTTACAGGACAAGGTGTTAGATTTAGCTTTTTCTTAGTTATCTGAAGACTCCTAATGAAGTCTTAATGTACACCTAATGACCTCCTAATGAAGTCCTAATGTACACCTAATGACCTCCTAATGAAGTCCTAATGTGGCAGTTTCTCTCTGTGTGTTCCGCTGTGAGCCTGTTGGTTTACTGGAAGATGAAAGAATACAGACTAAAGAAAGTGTTCATGAATGAGGGGATCGTCATGAGATTCCTTATTACTGTGAACTGGCCTCCCTCGGCTGAGTCTCGGTGTGTGTGTGTGTGTGTGTATGCTTTGATCCAGAGACTTGAATGGGCTAGAGAAACCAAGCAGTAGCGTCCCAAAACTACAGCCACAAAACAGGGCGACGAACGGGGTACATTCAGAAGTCACGTGCGACAAAGCCCCCCTCACCAAATTCGAGTAGGTGCACGTTACAGAGGGGTGGATGCTGATCAAAACTGCCATCCACAAAAAATGGCACTCAGGAACTCCAAGATGGAAACATTTTAGGGTCTTATGCGACTCCCTCAGCCATTTTTTGATCCCCGTTTCACCATTGTAATCATTGTCATTCATTGTCATTGTGCTTGTTACTGGTATCAAAATTGGCTAAATTAACCAAAAAACAATTAAGCAAACTTTTGAAATGCATGCATATTGTTGCTGTCATGTCAAAACCTAGTAACTCAACATTTTTTTCATGATTTTTGTATCATTTTGTGGCATTGTGAACATTTCATGATAATAGACCAATAAAAATGGTCCAAAATGGCTTAAATGTCATAATATTAATATACACTTAAGTACATAAGTTAAGAGTGTTTTCCTTCTACTGTAAAGTGTGCAACGTTTTCTTGTGGCTGCGATATGTTGGTGTTGATGTGTTCTGAAGTATATTTTAAAGATACTTGTTTAGAACAAGATAAGCATTTCAGTCAGAATAATTGTTGTGTACTCTCTCTCTTCAGGAAACCGCCAGCCAATGGGGACTCACCTAATGAAGCACGACTGTAAAGACTTTACTTCTTATTTCTGAAGAAAGATTCCAAACCAAAGAGAAATAATGGTGCAAGGAACATCGATTCCTGGACAGCTGATCCTAAAGTATAGCTCGGGACAGTAGGAGGTATTTGTCTGTATAATAGCATATATTCTGGAGACAGAGGTGGCTATGTTGTTAAGGAATGCCAAGCTCTAGAATGCACACAGTTGGTTGCAACTGTTGTGTGACGTTGAATACTTTAGAACCTTCCCAATGTGGGATTAAAGGCCATAAGAACTGAACCATGAGCTCTTGGTGAGAAAGTAGCTGTTTCTACAGTACCTAATTAATAATATTGTTCAGTGTAAAAGCAGCAATGCCTGTCACAAACATGACCTGGCTTATCTACGTCTTCGTACAGGGTGACTATATACATTGTAAGTTTAACATGTATTGTCTATGCCTCATTGTTAAAGAATTCTATTGATAGCTTAGCATGCTGACTGGGCTGTTACTGTTCTCTAGGTTTATACTGGCTGCTTTATATTAAATTAGTCTAAATTAGTCTTAGTTACTGACGTGTCCACGGTGTCCAGGGTCTCCCTATAGTGCTGGGATAGGATCCAGCACCCCCCCAATACCCTGGTTAAGGATAAGCAGCTCAGAAAATGGATGGACGAATGGAGTCTTAGTTAGCTATGATGCTAAATTCAGCATGTTCACCAAAATAAAGAAAGACTTTGACTAAGACTAACTTGGGACATACCTTGTTCCATGGGATTAATATATTTAATTCAACGCAGAGTTCATTAATTTAATTTCCACCTCCAAATGATATTCCACCTTTCAAGATATTACTCTTCATATCTCATTTACAAGCAGCCCATTAAGTTCTGGCAGCTTGGTGGAGATGTGGCCCTAGTTACAGGAATGGATATAGAATATTATATTATTATTATTATTATTATTATATATAATATGATTATTTTATCTAGACATGTCTATGGTTACAGCTGCTAAGCTACGACTCTACAATCAGTATTGGAGGGAAGATTCATGATTAGGTCAAGCATTAGGCTGCTCTTCCCTGATCGGCTGTACATACTGCATGTCGTTTTTAAGAAATGCTGTTAGGCTTGGAGAACTTAGTGTGGAAGTTGTATTATGGGAGTATATAATTTCTCATGAAAACCCGATTCGTTATAAGTGCTAATTTATTGTAAATTTAAACTGCTTCTAATATTAACAGCAGCAAACCTTGAATATTTTATTGCAGTTATGAGAAAATGAGGCATTGTTTTTTTCAGCCACTAAAAAACATTCATTGTGTGTATTGAAATTCTTATTTTTTTAATTATTTGTTCTCTTACAAGTGAATATACAAACACATTTGTATAATTAAGGCTTTGGATTGCACTGTATATTGTACATACATATTTTACATTTCTTGTTTGCAAACTGTAATATATAAATGTATTTTACAAAAACAATGTGGTGTGTGTGACATGAATAGAATTTATATATTTACCGTTCAGTGTTGATTAGAATATAGAGAAGCATAATGTGGTTTATACACCTAAAATAAATGCCTGCAAAAAGAAGAGACAGAAAAAACACACATGCAATGCTGTAACATATAAAAACCTGAAGCCAAATGTCAAAAAAGGTTATTCTGGGTTTGTTTTGCTGTGTTATCTTTCCAGCATGTTCTAATGGTGTTGTAGACCACCGAGACGTCATCATAAATAGTCTGGGTGGGGAAAATGGTGATGTTTAAAATGTTTTAGATTCATATTGGTTGTAAACCGTACTACAGTAGTTGTAGGAATTTAATTGGAAAGGTGTAACAATTTCAGTAAAATATCAGAAAATGAAAAAAGAAGCATTCATAAGTTTATTGAAATAAGACATTATCCCCAGTGTTGGGCAAGCTACTTGTAAAGTGTAGTGAGCTAAGCTATCAGTTACTCAACAATAAATTAAGCTTCACTA